>WBNA01000297.1:242961-267351 GCA_013398345.1 Nothocercus nigrocapillus
AAAAAAAAAAAAAAAAAAAGTAACTATGCTTAGATTTACAGCAAAGTACACCACTGCTGTCTGGGACTTGGTTTGAATCATTTGACCCTCAATTTCATCAACCTTGTCCTGGCTGTATTTGCAAGTGCCACATTATGTGTCCAGCTGGATTTTTTGGGGCAAAACCTTTTGTTCTGAAGACAACAAATCAGAAGAGGAGGTGAAGCCTCTTTTCTTTCCATGCATCCTACCAGGCACGTACAATCAGACTTTGTCTTTGACACCACCAGTGTTTCTAAATCTGAAATCAATTATGAGCATATATACAACTGCTCATAATTCCTGATCTTTTGTCAGGCTACCAATTCTTCATTCCCCTGACAGATGTAAAGCATAATAAACAAAATGCTAGAATACAGGAGCAAAATTACTAATGAATTTATGCAGTTGCTGTTGCTCCAACTCACCACATTTCAAAAAGATAAACTAAATACAGAAGACCGACCTTATTTCTAACCTTCCAGGGTGAATAAAAGCTGAGAAAAAAAAAATCTATTTGCATTAACATAGAAAATTATATCCATGTAAAAAGTGAACTTAGACTGAAATGTGGTATGACTTCGAAAGTTCATATTAACTTTAACCACTAAAAACCCATGGGCTTAGATACAGCTTTTCAAGTCTTCTACCTATTTTTTCCCTCACATCTCTGTAGTCTTACTATTTCGGCAATCCTTTGGTCACATGGAAAACAGAGAGGAAAATCCTTGCCCTTTCACATTGTTGCTGTAAATAAATTGCTTAGAATTTTATCCACTTTGAAAATTTACCCACAAAGTCTGATCACTTCTTGTATCAAATAAATGAAGCATCTCTCAACCAGCTCTATCATTACAAAGGAAAAGCTATAACCTCACAATACAAAAGCCTTACACGACTGTTAAAATACCCAAACTCAAGTGATGCTTTCAAGAAGCTGTTATAGAACTAATCTGGAATTGCTAAAACTATTTTTATTTTTCTTACGTAAGGCTTGTATAACCAGAGTCGTAACAAGAAATTTGGCTTTACAGGTGGAAGAGAATGAATACAACCTCGCTAGCACAGCCTCACTAGAACAGCCGTTGTGTTTGTACAGCACCAAGCTGGTAGGTTCTTGAAACTGAAACTCTGGGCACGGCTCCAAAGTCAACACGTCCATGTGCGTGTGCGCACACACACAGAAACAAATTAAAATACTTGTGGTTGAAAGGTGGCACAAAAAAAAAGTGAATAGAAAGGTATTACACATGACCTGATATACTACTACATTTTTCAATCTTGTATGCTGCTAGAAGTAGTTTATTATAAAACAGAAAGAGCGATGAGAAACCCGTTATTCACGTTTATATTCTAATGCTATCTGAGCTGTAGAAGCTGCCTTGAGCCCAACTTTGCTAGTCAAAATCCAAACAGCTGTTGAAATGTCCCAGTCTTCCATAGCGAGAAGTAAATCATACTTATTATTTATGCTGAAATCCATTATGAATAAGTTCCTGCAAGAGTATACATGATTTTATAAATTAATATATTTGTAGGATTATCCTGAATAAATTCTTTAAAAGTAGTGGGGTTTTCTTTTTTCTTTTTTTTTTTTTTTAGGCCAGATGTTTTTTTGTAGATGACTTTTCTCCAAAGTTCATTAATTCATGCATTTTTACCAAATCTAAGCCAGTGTTAAGAGACCACAAAGGTAACTCCCAAATGGAATGGGCATCTCCTACATAAAGGAACAGAAAAGATCCAAGACGACAAAATGGATGTGCTGAAGTGCTGGCTGAGGACTGACAGAGCCGAAAGCACCATGCTGCATTTCCTTTGGGGTGTCATCTCTGTGACTCCGGCTACTTCTAACACTAATCAGATGTTCTTGAATAGCCTGATACTCCCCAACGCCATCCCGTGCGGTTTTAATGCTTTCCACATGTATCGGCAGCTTTAGGAGTTTAACAGCTGCGACTGTTCCTCATTAAGCAAACGTCAAGACCCCAAGGCAACGCTCAGCCCAGCGGTCCCCGAGCCTCTGAACGCGCCCTTTCCCCTGTTGTACCCAGGCGGCCTCTTTTATTCCTGGCGACACAAATGGGGATTTATCAGCCTGCAGGATTCCTTCCTCCAACTGAAGCCCGGCACTGTAACGACTTGAAAGGCCACATTCGGTACCCCAGTAAAAACGTCTGATTTGCAATTGCCCGCTGCCGTGGGGCAGCGCCTGCTGCCACCCGGTACCCTCCCTGCGAGGGGCACACAGGCTGCCTTGTTCCCCGCGGCTGCTTCCCTACCCCCTCCGGAGGAAAGCCGAAGGAGGAGTTTGGTGGGCGGCGCTGACATCAGCGGGGCCGAGCGTGCCAGGGCCGCGGGCGCGCGCGCCGGGGCCAGCTTAAAATCCTCCCCGCGCCGATGTGATGTACGCGGGACCTGGGCCGGGGGGCAAGAGGGAAACGCCGCAGCCTCTGCGCTGGGATAAAACACAGCGGCACGGGCAGCGCTTTGCAAAAGCCATGCACTGCGCTTGGTTAGCACGTGGAGGAGCCCGCTTCCTCAAGGCGGCTTGGATCTAACGGAGAAGGACGAGAGCAGCTCGCGACCGCAGCTGCCGATTAGCAGCCTGCACCATTGGGGCGCCCAAGACACATCGGCACGTTGGCCGCTGGATTTTCCATCCACTCCAGAAGCAAAACAGCTGCCGGATTTTTTCTTCTTGGTAAGTTTTAAAGTTATTCTTACTTGCGAGTTTCCTTAGGAGCCATTTATACCCACCGCCATCACGTCCATATATCCGTGAGCAGCCCCAACTCTCAGCCCCACAGCTATTTGACAGCTAAAAATATAGAACTCACTCTTGGTGGATTTTGGGAACTTTGGAAGAACTTCAGAGGGTTTGCCTAGGAGCAGAAACTCACTCACTCCACTCGGAAAGATGAACGAGTCATAGTTGTTCGGCTGTGAAACTTGCACAGATTTGTGCTCTATGTGACTACAGAAAGTTAACACTGCCAGATTCTTTGCTAAGCATGTTATTGGGGTGGTGAGAATATTCTGACCCACCACAAAGCAGAACTCCAAATTCCTCTCGACTTCAGGGAAGCCAAGGTTTTGCTCAGAGCACAGACCTAGCTTTACTAGAGCTAGAAAATGGATACCTCCTCAAAACCACTAAAAAATCCCAAGTAAATCCATGCAACTCTAAGTAGTTAATTGGTGTATCTCTCTGCAACTAAAAGTTTTTTTTAATAGGAACTTCTAAGATTAAAATCTTCGAAAGCAGCCTGAGCTACTTAGGAAAAACCAACTTATAATCCACACGCTGGGTCAGAAAAATAATTCCACCCTCTTCAGGCTTTTGAAACAGACGCTAACCCTTTCATTCAGCAACCCGGGGAACGTTAGGGAAGCGAGTGGTACCTTCATTAAGCAGCAGCGTGTTCCTAAGCAGATTCATAAAGACGAGCTTTAAAACAATGAGCATTCACAGCTCAATTCTTGGTTCAAGCAGTTTACAGGCCAAACAACTGATGTGCTTCATAAACATGAAGTGCGGCATACAAAGCATCGGTGTGCTAAGTGGAAAATAAAGTTTTTGTTACAGTGCTTTGGGGGCAGCGGCAAGGGGGAGGGATCCAGTTGTGAGCCAAAAAACAGAAAGCTTTTAAAAAAGCCGGAATACAAAAAGTAGAGAGAAAACCCCCAAAAGTTAAACCACTTCTCTGGTGTTTGGCTTTGTTCATCTTTGAAAGAACACCACAGTAAATAAATTGAAAACAATGAAAGAATAAGAGTTACATATTTGTATTAAACTCTCAGAAATCTCTGGCAAAGTAAAAGAAAGGGTGACAGTAAGGAAAGAGACACAAAGTGTTATAAGTAAGCAAGCTTAATTAAAATTTAGTAGTTATCAAATTAAAAAAAAAAAAAAGGCAACAAGGCAGTCTTGATAGACAGAAAAACTGAAAAACTGATACTTTCCAAGCAAGCAAGAACAAAACCCCTACACTTCTGTGCTTGTCTCCGTGTTCTAGGGAATAATCTAACGAACAGAAAAAAAGGAACATTTGAAATTTCCTCTGTGCTTTGGCCACCAGGCTCTACTTAGTCACCGCTAGCCAAGCTTCTGCTTAGCACTCCTTAGAACAATCCCTAAATCTCTCACAAAAAAACAGCTGAGTCAATAACATTAAAGAAAAAAGTCTCTGGGCAAGAGTTTAACTCTTTCTACTTTGCTGCCTTCTAGCACAAGTTCAAATTTTGAAGTGACAATTTTAAATAAACAATAGACTATTAACGTTAAGGTGTTGCCAAAGGAAAAATCTGAAGCATGAGGAAAAGTTTTACATGAATTTTGGTCTCAGCGTAGAAATTCTGAAGTTTAACTTGCACTCTTGCACTATTATTTTCAGTATTGGTTTACAACTTTTAATTTGTTGCTTGTAACATACTCTATTTGGTCCATTTTTAAAATTTATACACCAGTGAATGAAGCAAATGCTGCCACTGCTCAGTATCTTCCATACCTGCCTCATAGGGAATGCTGGGGCACTTAAATAACACATCTCTAAATACAAAACACCCGAGTCTGTTGTACTGCTTATTAAAATGCTGCATATAAACATAATGAGTTCCAAAGAATTGAGACACCACTCCAGCTGCCAAGAAGCCCTAAGAGGAGCATAAAACTAACTTCACAGAAATGTGAAGACATTTTACTATACTTTCAGAATATTTGGTGTGGCAAACTTTACAAATCTCTTCTCACAGAGAATTTCTAAGAGTTTCAACTTGAGTGACACACTTTTAATGGCTACTTCAAAAGCACTTGAAGATTTTTAGATTTCATTTGCTAAAATGAATCAAATTCCTGTTAGTATCAGAGCAGTAAAATTCTGTGGCTCAGTACATTACACATCTGCCCAAGAAAACCAAATCTGTTATTCCTGGTTCCTACTCAATACAAATGTAAGTAATACTGTTATTTTACCAATAGCAGAGTGACTTGCTGGAAAGAGACGTATTTATATAGGACAAAGTAATTTATAGAGTATACAGATACTGTATCATCAAAAAAATCCATGTGAACATTTCTCCCACAGTAGCACTGTCTCCACTCCAGTAAAATCTCTGATGTTATAGACACTGTTTAAAACAAACAAAAAACAACTTAAAAAAACCAAAAAAACTAAAAACACCACAAACAACAACAACAAAACTAAAGAAAAAAGGTAAATATGGAGAAATTTATTTATCATTTGACCATAGTCCTTTAATAAAAGCTCTGGGTAAAGATACACACTGAGACCATGAGTTTTGAGACCACCGGGTAGAAGGGGCCTTTGTCAGCTCAGCAAGAACGGATTTTCTGCTCTGTGCTGTGCAGCTCTACATTTTACATCTTGACCTGAGAGCCATGCTATTTCAACAAGGAACAAATAGCTTTCTGTTTAGATAGCTAAAATATGCCACTTTTTTGGCTATTACACCCCATGCTATAATAGTTTTTCACTGAAAGTTAAAGATATGAAAGCTTTACTTGGCTCTTAAGTAAAATTTTGTATCTTATTACTAATAGCATTTTTCTAAAGCAAAAAGTCACAATAATTTTTGAAATAGATTTTTTTTTTGTACAAGGATCAGCCTGAAAAGAAGAAGAAAAAAAAAAAAAGGGAGAAAAAATGAATGGCATTCAGCTTAAAATGGTATTGAAGCCCTACCCCCAACTTGGAAGATTTTTGACATAATCATTATGAGGTTTTCTATACAGACACGAACAGTACTAAAGTTCCTTCCGCAGATGCAATAAAACAGCAGCATGCCAGGATGTAATACCCCTCTTCAGGAGCACGAGGGACCAAACTGAGCAACAAAAGCCCAGCAGAAGCGATCGCGGGAAGGGACAGCATATGCTTACTTCAGAAATATGGCAGCTCACACAGAGCTAAACGTTGCGTTTCGAACCGACCGTGTCTGCAGTCACAGTCTCTCGCCTACCTGTGCAGGCCCACGCTGGGGTGGCTGCCCAGGGTCCCGCCAGCAGCCCCAGGCCCACAGGATGGTTCGAGGCTGCATCTGAAGAGCTCCCGCTACCTCAGCCACCTCTGCCCGCAGCAGTTATGGCCCTTCTTAACACAGAAGCATCAACATTCAAAGGGAACGTATAGAATTCATGCAAAGAAACACAGAAAGCAGAGTGCAGCGGAACAGACTGCCAGGCAGAGAGCTGCTTTGTAGAATTGATGGTTTTGAAATACTCAACTTTTGTGTTAAAACAAAGAGCTAAATGTGCTGTTTTTTTCCCCCCAGCCATTCCATATTTCAACAACGGCACTGGATCTTTAATAATAACTACCAGAGATTCATAGGTTATTCACATAGGTTATTTTGGGGATACTAAGAAGCTCTTACACAGTGAAGCAGAAAGAGTGGAATACTCAACTTCCACTACAGTTTCATCCTTAGTGTGTCATGAAGTTGCTTTCTCTGCAAAGGAAAACATTGCACGTACAATACTGAAAAATAATTTAGAGGACGTGTAGAAATTGAAGTCCAGCAAGTTAACCGAGCTCCTCTTTGTCAAGCTGAGTATCATACAATCCCATTTCCCGTGTTTTACCATGATTCAGGCAAAAAGATTCATAATGTAATGAATTTCCAGAGCACTGCCCAAGTGTTATTCAAAATGTTTGAATCCAAAGCAAATTATGCAATTAGTTGCACCAAAAATCAATGCTTCAATGTTTTCATACAAAGCATACCTTTAGCAGGCCAATATTAAAAAGAATCCTAAACAAATTGCTTTTGAAAACGCTATTTATCGTTTTTTACTAGCAGTGCCTCATATACCAAAACAGTTATTACATACTAGGAATAAAATATACAGACATAAATAAATAGAAATACATTTTCTCAACCTTCTCTGTATACTTGCTATTTATGTCAAGTAAGAAATAACTTCTAGTATGTGTTAAGAGCAAATACCTTTTCTTCCTCCCTAAAGCAGAGCTCGTAACACAACTGCCAGCAAAACAAGGTGAGTTTTAGACACCAACAGAGCATTAAAGCGACATTCCCAGGCAGGATCGCTTGGAAGGTGCTCACTGCTGTGCTTAGCGGTCAAAAACTACTTCAGATTAATTAACAACAGTCTAAGAACATTTGTCTTAAAAGTTAGCTGAGTAGATACACAAGGATCGAGCAAACCATCCATTTTTAAGGTTTTAAGGTTACCTGAATGGTTTTAATATGTTTAATATGGTTTTAATCAATACTAAAGACAACTACGTTAGACTAATCTAACACTAGTATCAAAACCAGGTTAAATATGTATTTCATGTCTTTCAAGTATGTGTGCTTACATAGAGTAAACTTGGAAAGCGTATGTACATGTATATACAGGGAAACAGATGTGCCTGCAGTACATACATTATATTCATATGCCCATACGTAAACCAAAAAAAAAGGCATAGAAAGGCTATCTTAATCCAAATTACGAACACTTTAATTTTTGTAATCTGGTTAAAAAAAAATATCAGCCACTCTTCTGTCTCTTTGCTTGCATTCTGTGAAGATATTCTGCAAAAACTGTTTTATAACTCCATACTTTTTTAGTTGCACAGATCTAAGCAGCCAAATTTACAACGAAAACATAACGCACAATGTGAAAAAGAACATTGTTTCTGAACGCGCTTTCATTACAAATTCTCTAATATAACCAACAATTTTTTAGGGTTTGCTGCTCAAAATAGAAAGGTGTTCTTTGAAACACCATCTGATGGACACTAACTCCCTGCAACAGATTCCAAACCCTTGTCCACATACCCATTGCACAGCAAATGCCATCAGATGAGGCAGTCTAGTCTTAGTTATAGCTCAGGTGCAAACGAGCCCTTTCCTCCAGAACAGTGGTTAATATAATGAGATCTGAAATCAAACATTTTGTCTTCTCTCTGTTCAATAGTCCCCTCATACTTGCTTGAAGATGAAGCTATGTAAGTGGACTTTGGGCGCACTGCTGCTCCTCCTGTTGTCTATCGGACATTGTCGAGGCCGCTCCAAGCTCAGCAGAGCGTCCCAACGGAGACATCCCCGCTCAGCGGGCAGTGGAGAGGACGGCAAGAAATGTGGTTACACCTTCTTGGTCCCAGAACAAAAAATCACGGGGCCCATCTGTGTGAACACCAATGGACCGGCTACTGGTAACAGAAAAGACGAAGTCACAAGAATGGACATAGAAAACCTGAAGGATGTGCTGTCCAAGCAGAAGCGGGAGATTGACATATTGCAGCTGGTGGTGGATGTGGATGGAAACATTGTCAATGAAGTAAAATTACTGAGGAAAGAAAGCCGTAATATGAACTCCCGGGTCACTCAACTCTACATGCAACTCTTGCACGAGATCATTCGAAAGCGTGATAACTCCCTGGAGCTCTCGCAGCTGGAAAACAAAGTCCTTAACGTCACCACAGAAATGCTGAAGATGGCAACAAAATACAAGGAGCTCGAGGTTAAGTACGCGGCGCTGACCGACCTCGTGAACAACCAGTCGGTGACCATCTCCCTGCTGGAGGAGCAGTGCCTGCGGCTCTTCTCCCGCCAGGACAGCCACGGCTCGCCGCCGCTCGTGCAGGTGGTGCCTCAGCACGTCCCCCACGGGCAGCCCTACCCGCCCGTGCTGCTGGGGGGCAACGAGATACAGCGGGACCCCGGCTACCCCCGCGACAGGGACGTGCGACCGCCCCCCGAACCGGCCACTGCGCCCACGAAAAGCCCTTTCAGAGTCCCCCCGCTAGCCCTAATTAACGAAGGTGAGTTACCCGCCACTGCCACTAACCTGTGCTGAAATTCCTGCATTTTAGAGAAGAACCGTCTTGACTGTGCAACAGGAACAACGATTAAGCATCTGGCACAGCTCGCCCTTTCCCCAGCTATCGTTTTCTTCCCCTAGTCCCCCAAAGAAAACATTAGATTTAAGCTTCCCAAAGAGTCTCATTCTTACGCTGTCATTGTATGAGATCTGAGGAATTAGTTGATGCTTAAAAAAGAGGGAAAGTTAATACCATAAATAATATGAAGATACACTCAGACAACTGTCACATTTTCACAAGTTGCACTTCTCAGGTCACTGCACAGATTCATTTAGAGCTAGAAATAAAGCCAGCAACGAGGAAAAAAAATTCTTTCCAAATTAAACTCCCCAACAGAATCCCCAAACACTTTCATCATTCTAAGGTTGGAGAAAATTATAGCATGTTTTTCTGAACCCTTAGATTTATCATATTTTTCTTATACTTTAAGTAACCATCATCATACCATTCACGTAACCATCTACCTTCTCCTGTTTTTCTTAGATTGCGCAGCAAATGCCTTTTATTTTTTAAATTGCTTTTAGTCACAGTCAGAAGACACAGTTATGACTGCTCTACAACACTGCAAGTAAATATGCGCTGGTGTAAAGAGCAATTATTTTTATTCAGCATCTATGAAAAATTCAGGCATGAGCCCAACTATAATGCCAGATGTTATGAGAATTTCAGTCATACATCATGACAAAAGCAAACTGCTAAAAATAAAAGCATTACATTAATGTCTGGTCAGACAGCCAAAGTATGATTCTAAACAATAATTCAGAGTTTTGTTTAAAATGCATCTTCTCCTCTCTTCCTATGTGTTTGCTGCATATACCGTGAAGCAACAGTACTAAGTATCTTCCTCTAAAATATCCACCACAGTTTTTGCTCCCTCTTCCCACTGCTTAAAGTTCTGATTTCGTAGTCATATTTGCAAGGAAACACAAATAAGTCGCACGCAATTTTAAGAATATGCAACTTCATTAATATTTAAGTCCTGAATCGGAAGTTTAAGTGTTCCTTGCAGTACGTTGAGGAAATGAGGGTTGGGAATTACTGCTGCTGGCAGAGCATCAATCGTTAAAAACAAACACAATTTATCATAAACCACATGGCAATGCCCAGTTATCTCCAAGATTTGAAATTAAGATAAACATCCTTAAAGGAGTACAGAAGCAAAATGGACTGTGTGAATAAAAAAGGAAATTTCCAGGTAAAAGATAATGACTATTTATAATTTATAAATATGTCAAATAAACAAAGGAAAAATCAAAGAGTCCCTATTAGAAACAGGATTGTGAAAGACGAGCATGACAGAACAAAAAAACTAGATCAGGAATTCAGGGTATTTCTCCTACTGCTTCTGAAGAAATTTCACTTTATAAATACTTGCACGTTCAAAAGTTTACAAAAGGATCAACACGCATTTTAGAGGTGTGGGTTGGAAGAGAAATTCAAAATACGGGAGAAAAATGGGATGACTCATTCTAGGAAACATATTTTGTATCAATTGCATAAAAGTAGAAGTTACTCAAAGTTGAGAAAAAAGTATTCCTGTGAACGGGAAAACCACAGTCACTGGAATACCAGCCAACGTACCCAAGACCAAGTTCCCCTACACTGCAAAATATAACTGTAGGTAAAAAGGGATACTTGAAAAATTCCACCCAAGAAATCCACTCTGCAGCAATTCCGATAACAATGCATTTACACACTACTCACACCAGAACCTCATGAAGATCATGTACCTAACTGCCTTTTTAATAGGAAAGTTACAGATATTACATTATTTGTTTAAATTACATTATTTAAATTAACCAGAGTGCCCACGTACCCCAATGTCAGCATTTCCCATGAACAAGAATTGAAAGTGCATTCGTTCTTATGCCCTGAACTTAAAACCATTACAGACAGCAAAGAATTTCCTTTTTAAATTTGTTTTTATGACTACAGAATAAGGAAACCCAACAAATCCCAATTTATCTTAAGCACAGACAAACTGAGAATCAAAAAACAGACAAGTTATATCCTGCGACCTTAATGCCAGCTGAATTTTAGTAGTGACCTAAGCTCATTACATAAACAGACTAGTACAATTTTGTCTGCCTCAAAAACTACTTAAAAAAAAAAAAAATCACTCCAACATCTGCTTGGGTCTCATGGAGAAGGCTGCAATTCCTCCTCCAGCTGACAGCATATGAAATAATACAGAGCAGACCTACTGAGCCAATCTCAGTATTCAACTCGTAAGTTTAAAAAAAACAAAACTCTTTTCTACTTTCACTTCTTCTAATGTCATTATTGCTTTACGTTTTTACAATTTTTTTTAGTTACAGAAATCCAGATTTCCTTCGGGTAGTATATGTAAAGGGAATGAGACAGAACTAAGCCCAGACTTAGACTGAGACTTACATATTCCGCATAGAAGCTCCGAAGATGGACGTTTTCATCACGAGCAATGGCAAAGGCTCTTCCAGCAAAACTCCCAAACCCCCTTCCTACAAGGCCATCGTTAATATTGGCTGTCAATATTAGTAGGTGCCAGGCGGAGGGTCTGCAGCAGCCACGGGGAGCGGCAGCACAGGCAGCTCCGTGTAACCACTCTGGGGCACACGAGCTGTTTCCACTCTAAGATAAGATCTCGGTAGGATTTCCCATTAATTAGGTGCAACTTGCATCTACCACCTGAAATCCTAAAAACCCCTGCAACTATCAATTTCATTTTCTCATTGAGCCTCAGTATGTGGTGAGGGCCACTTTCACTTGGCCTCTGCTTTAATTAAAGGAAAATTCACAACTGTCATTATGGTTCCTTGTACATCACCTTTGCCTGTGACAGTCTTCCCAAAACTTTCAAGCAAGTTTGAGAAAAATCAGTCTTTAAATAGGTCAGACAGTAGGGAATTATTTTCAGATTTAGTGAGTTTTTATTTTCCTATCTACTCAGGGCATCCCTCTCTAATAAGTAATGAAGAGCAGGTTTAGTTCTGATGGCTAAGTAACCGCTGTCTAATCAACTGCTTAAAATCAGCAGAAGTCATGACAGCTGGCATAAAATCTGTTATAAAAGGTAGAAAAAGAGAGAAATTTGAAATGCTGACAGAGCAAAGAAAAGATCTTAGAAGCACATAAGCTGCACAGTTCTTAAAGAGGGACTAGATGCTCTTGTGTAAATAGAGATGCAATTGGCAAAGCCAGTGTTCCCACGGTCTAAAGTAGTGTTCCCCTTCCCGAACAAAAGCAAACGAGCCCTGGGAGCTGCTCAGAACCTTCTCCACAATCTCTGCACACGTATCACACCAGGACAGCACGTGAAACTTATAAGAATTCCTACATGTGGTTAACTGGCTGAGCCCGGAAATGGGAAAGTGCCTGAAGGCAAACAAATTAAGCAGCATGAAAATACCTTATTTCACTAAATTCCCTTATCAATAGATTTGACAGTAAATATTTCCTAGAGAAACTATCTAAAAACTGTACATATTCAGATGTGTGGAGGATTGGAATTTTTTTTTTCCCCCCATTATCATTTTAAACCTCAGCAAATTGCAAAAGGATGCACTAGGGTAATGAAGCACATTCACATCAAACCTTTTTGTTTTTTCATCTTTACAATGAGAACTGCAAAGCACTTTTTGAATAACAAAAGTCAGAGCATGCCCCTTTGACAGGGTACATGAAGTTAAAACCCCAGCTGATACATGAAGAGTTATTAGCTGTCCAGCAGACATGCTTTTGTAAAACACAGAGGATAGATACATTTTTCATGTGTATGTTTGCAATTAATCCAAGACCATAACTTTATATTGTTTTCCACAGTAGTTTTAACCTTATTATTGGCTTCCCATTACCTCCAAGTCTTTCCCTGACACACAGAATATTCTTCACCACTTTGTATATTGCGTAGCCAAGCCTGACAGCTCACACTGCCTCTTTTCAAAAAGGTCCATTCAAAGACTGTCAACAAGCCAAAGAAGCTGGGTACTCCAACAGCGGGATTTATATGATCAAACCTGAAAATAGCAATGAACCGATGCAGTTATGGTGCGAGAACAGCTTGGACCCTGGAGGATGGGCAGTTATTCAGAAGAGAACAGATGGATCTGTCAACTTTTTCAGGAACTGGGACAGTTATAAGGTAAATTTTGGAATTCAGAAAACCAGCAGCTGTTTTGGGGTGGCAGCAATTATCAACTGTACTCAAGCAGGGGGAGGGGGGCAATATTTCCAGTGCAGTTGTTCACTGCAAACGTGTAACCTGAATCATAAATACTGAAGTGTTGGAAATAAAGGGTTAGTTGCTTAAGTCAGATAATTTAAATGAATTGTACAGAAAATATAATCAACAAGGACTGCAGTCCCTCAGAGGCAAGCATATTACTCAGATGCATTGCTTTCATTAACTTGTGCTCTGAAATATTCTGTATTTCTGTAGTTACATCAATGTAGTTGCATCAATGGTTGTGCAGGATCAGGGCCTCAACATCGGCTTCTTCATAATGCATTGAAGGACATCACCTCCACCTTTAGAATTAACTTAGAAAGCTTCTCCAGACCCAGGGCTGGTAGAACACTCCTGTGTATGTATGTGTTGTGTGTTCTGAGCTCAGTTCTGCTTTGAACAGTTCAACTCCGGAGTCTGAATTTCCGTGGGACTCCTCACATGCTTCAAGTTATGCGAATGTTTAACTTGCCTATAGGGCTTTACTGACATTCTGGTTCACAAAACTAGCAGGCAGGACGTCTCAGGCAGTGACTGCATGTTGCCTTGGGGTAATTACACACCAGGCAGGAAACGGGGAGAAAGCAAAGCGAAGACCGTGTGAGCAGCAGAAGGGGCGGCCCTCTCCTTTTGCCCTTGCCCACGTTTCTGCTCTTTGCGGACCTGCAGCTTGCCCAGTCGCAGCAGCGACGCATAGGAAGGCGCCGCAGACGCGGCCGGGAGCCAGCAGAAAGGCAGCACTACCATTTTTGGCAGCAGTGAGAGCCTGGAGCGGCTAAAGCAGCTCGTGGAACTGCAGCTTGAGTCAGGAGTCTAGATGTTTATTTCCTGGGGAGCGAGAGACTCCCCTGCAGAGCGATCCAGCGCAGAGTGTTACCGCTGCAGCTCCTGCACAGTCAGCGGCCAGAGACAGGGTGGCCAGGGGAGCCCCGAAACTATAAAGCCCAAGAGTTACCGCTTGTGTTAAGTGACAAACACCCACCTCAGCTGGAACTCCACACACTGACAAGTAGTTTGCCTCAGGGACAAGAGAGGGTAGGTGTAAAATAACACTTCACAGTCATCATACTGAAAGCTCACAATTCTACAGGAAAAATGCCTTCAAATTTGATTTCTAATAAATCTAGTGAAGGCTACAGACAAGTTGCCTGATTAAGTTATAATAAAAAGCACCATCATTTGGGACACAGAAGGTAACAAGAAGTTGTTCGGTTGGAACATGAGATTGTTAATCTATAAATCTCTTTCCATGCTAAGCCATACCTATACCTTCCATTTCCTTACTCATATATTCCTACAGATCCCCTTGGTGTACTATGCAAAACACTGCTTCAGCTCCCCTCTTCGCTCTGCTTTCCAAAGGAGAGGACACCACAGAAAACAGACCCTGCTATTTCTGCTGCCTTTACCGATTCTGGCAGTACCTTATACTGCCAGCAGATCAGGGTACATAGCTACAAGCAGCAGAAACAAAGCATTTAAATGCATGGAGAAATCATAAAAGACTTCCAGTACCCAAGTGCCCTTGTTTTATAATATTCCCGCCGAGTGTTTTGATGAGCAAGATAGACTAAACTAACATGGCATTCTTATGTTCTTGCGTGCAGAAAGGATTCGGAAACATTGATGGGGAGTACTGGCTGGGACTGGAAAATATTTACATGCTTACCAACCAGGACAACTACAGGCTCCTGATTGAACTGGAAGACTGGAGCAACAAGAAGGTCTATGCAGAATACAGCAGCTTCCGCCTGGAGCCCGAGAGCGAGTTCTACCGGCTGCGCCTGGGCACGTATCAGGGCAACGCCGGCGACTCCATGATATGGCACAATGGAAAGCAGTTCACAACGCTGGACAGAGACAGGGATATGTACACAGGTAAGGGAGCTATAGGCAGGGGGAAGTCAATACAACAGGCACCCATGGAGATACCACCTTTAACAAGAAAAAAAAAAATACAACACACAAACCATGTGGAAATTCTGATAAAAATTTGATAGAAAGTTGCTTTAAGCAGGTAATGATGAAAAACTCACTGAGGAAGCCCCCTTCAAGCCACTGTACAGCTCAAATTCAAATTCTGATAAATTCTTCAAGCAAACGCACTTGAGTAAGCTCTATATTTCAATACCATCCTTACTATCTCCACGTGACTGAAGTGCGAGCACCTTTGCAGGTGACACCTCAGACCAGCACCGTGGCCACCACTGAGCAAGTATCCTGAAGAACAGGAAAGCAGCCTTAGTTATGCACCAATACTTGAAAAAGGGAGAGATTTCTTTCTCTTCTTTTGCTCCCTCCTCCTTATTAGGGAAATCATCATTAGGGAAATAATCTAACCAAAAATTACTGACCAAAATTACTAAACCAAAATTACTAAACTTTAGTCCTTGCAGAGCTGTGGTGCCCCAAGCGCTACTTGGGACTGCATCAAGTGACAGGAGTGCCAGTTAAGTATTTCTGAGCAGGACAGCATTTAAGTTCCTTGAATACCAGCTTCACCTCCTTAGCTTTCAGGTGTCTCTCTGCATCTGCAGCAAAACAGGAACACTAGGCACATGTGTTAATATCCTCCTCGACAGGTGGGGATTAGTGTAGAACATATGATTTAGGTAAAAGCAACAACTGAGATGAGCACAGCAGGATCCAAAGCGCTTCAGCCTTCCCTCTGAGAAGCACCGGGGGCATGGAAGAGGGAATGGGCATCGTCTCCGTGCTCATGGGCTGTAGCTGACCTGTTTCTTTCCGTTCCCCAGGGAACTGCGCTCACTTCCACAAGGGCGGCTGGTGGTACAACGCGTGCGCCCACTCCAACCTCAACGGCGTGTGGTACAGAGGCGGCCACTACAGGAGCAAATACCAAGACGGCATCTTTTGGGCTGAGTACCGGGGAGGGTCCTACTCCTTGAAAGCAGTTCAGATGATGATCAGACCTATAGACTGAGGAGCAAACTCCCACAGTGCTCCAATGATCAAATACAAACGTTAACAGCTTGAGTTTCAGAAAAGAAATAAAGCGTTACACTTAAGTCATTGTTTTGCACAATCCGCCTCTGCAAAATGCAGGTCTACAACTGTTCTTTTTTTCTCACTGTGTTTCCCCCTGCCCTCTTTTTCAAACCCTTTTCTACTGCGAGAGATGGTATTTTTAGAGCCTACAGATTCGAGTAACTCACAGAAGCAGGTGTTTGCATTTGCAGTGCGTATCTACCTTTGTTCTAGTCCAACACGCATTACCTTAACAGTCATTAAAGCTGGTTAAAAAATACAGATTAAAAAAAGCTCTGTTTTCTCACTTAGAAAGACTATACTTTTCCAGGTCAATTCAACCCTTAGATATAGTTATGTGAAATGACATCGTCTTTCTTTAATGTGAAAATTCATTATTTAACAATTTATTTTAATTATTTTTGGTATTATTTCATTGAAAATCTCATATCTTGTCACGGTTTAAGATTTCAAAATTAATTATTTCAAAATGAAGTGATGAATTAAAAAAAAAAAACGTAATTTCTTCATGGTGTAAAAAATTCCTCAAGATCTGCATATCCTACTTTCTATAACACACTTAGGTAAAGTGTCCCAAATAAGATAACTGCAGAAATGGTTGATAAACTCTAGAAGAGCAAATTACTCAGTGCTTCTCTCTCTACTTCTTACCTTCATATTCATTCAGTTGGCAGAAAGCCTTGTTAAGATCATGACATCTAATTTAGGGATCCCTCCCCTGCTCCAAATTAGCAGCAATTAAATCTGAACAAGAGTTCAGATACACTAAGAGGCCAAGACTCTAAAAGTTTAGAAAATGAACTTTTCCTCCCACACAGAAGCAGAGGGCACAGAATTCGAGCCATCATACGGCATCCCCAGACCCCAAGAATTTTAAATGAAACAAAAGGTTAAGACTACAACATTGAAACTGTCCTTCATTTGGACAACCTATGGCCTATTCTTTTTTTCGCCTCTCCTGCGGCAGCAGGATAAAAGAGCAGTTCAGGTAAATTTAAAAGCTGGAAAATATTCTCCGAAGCATTCCTTCAAGAAACACTTTTGACAGTTTTCATTTCTTCAACCTACAGACTTCCTCTCCTTGGAAGAGAACATATTTTTCCACAAAAATCTACCTTCTGCTAAAAAAAAAAAAAAAAAAAAAAAAAAAAAAAAAAAAAAAAAACAACAACAAGGTTTAAGCAAACAGTCTGTAAAAAATATATTTTCTACAACCCCCTGATCAAGTAAAATTAGCTTCTACTCAGCCTTTTAATTAAATGTTATGTATTTGACATCTAAAATAGGGAATGTCTCCCAGTTTAAAGTTGCAGGACGAAATTATCGAAACCTTATTACAAAATGAACGCGTTAAGTTCAGGCTGTACCAACTCCAGGTTCTGAAAGGAAAGAACTCACTCAATTTAAGCTACCAGTTTACAATTATAGGAGCGACAGAGTAGCATTTATTAAGGTTGGTCCACACTGTGAGTGATAACTTATTTTCAAATGCTTTGAGTTGAATTTTCTAATGACTTCAGAAATTCAGAGTTTGTCTCATATGTTCCTGAAAAGGTTTCCAATACAGGCTGAAGCATCCCCCACCCTTATCGCAAATCTGCTCAAGTCTAACTGGAGATTAAAGCTTTGGTCGAATGATAAAAATTTCACTCGGGCCAGTCTGCCAAGATAGATCCAGATTTATCATGACAAAGCCTGTCAGACAATGTTGCTGCTTTTATCATGTACTTAAACTCTATAAAATTAGTTTTAGGGGGACTGCACCAGTTCACACTCATTATTCCTTTGGAAAATAAATTAAAGAGGCTGGAGGACACCCAGGAAGAAGTAGGAAGAATTCCTAACTTCCAGAATTAGGAAGAATTCCTGCTGTATGAAAGCAGATAAAACATTCTTTAACTACATCTGGGCTCAGCAAAGCTCAAAGCCAAAACTCTTTCCTCCCTGCTCCAAGCAGAAAGGAAATACACATTTGACTTCAAAGAACTGTCAAGCCCAAAGCTTTTTCTACAGGAAAAGTCTGATAAGAAGTTGCTACTGTATTCAAAGGGTTCTTTCTAGTAGAACTTAAAATAGTTTTCCAACATTTTTGCTTTACATATCCACACATATGTATACACACACACATATATACTCGCATAAAAAGGAAGGAAATTTAAAAATAAACAAATAGACCAAAACATTTGTCTGTAGAGCATTAAATATTAGAAGACTCAAAGTGCAAAGGACAGTGTCAAACAATTCCCTGGAACAGTGAATGACAGCAGGAGGATGCAAGGCAACTTCACAGGGATGCCTGGGACTTAAACTGTTATTGGCTCGCCACAACAAGGTATTTTTCTAATCAAGCACAAAGAACACAGAACTTCAAGCAACTGCACAAAACAGTTTCATATTGTTTAGGTGTATGATTCCAGATCATAGTGTCAACGAAGGTCAATGAAGGATCAAGGAATGAAGCAATCAAAAAAAACCACCGACAGCACAAAGATCTCGGCGTAAAGACTACTGCCAGGTTAAATAAAATCAACAGCCCAGCTAAATAAATGGGAAAAAAAAATCACAAGCAGCATCCCCCAAAAAAAGAGATTTTGGTAACAGACTAAAATTGAGTTTTAGTGATCACAGGAGGTTATCTTGAAAGCAAAACAAATGGGCAAACATTTAATTTTACGCAGCTACTAGGATCTACGTGTATCTCAGGTTGCCGGTTTATAGTTTCTTATTATTTAAAGGCCATCGCTAGCGTGACATTCAAGCATTTAGTTCTTGAGGAACACTACCAGGCCTCACAGTTTAAGTACTCCTCCAGAAGTCAAGCAAAACATAAGGGAAAAACATTCCCTAGAAAATTGATACTGCATGTAAAACCTGAATTGATTGGAAGCTTTGATAGAAATTTCTTTTGGAAGCTAGGGAAGCTTTTGCTTGCCATACACGGAGTATGAAAGCCAAACAGATACTTGCTTACATACTGAAGGAGTTGTGTATTGTTTAATAGAGGGTATTCAGGTTTTGCAATCATTGGTGAAATGTGTTTTTCTTCAATGCCTTCCCAAGGAACAGTTTGGCTTACCTAAATAAGGAATACACGGAGTCATCTTCAAGCTGCTGATATAGTCTCTAAGTCTTTTATAATTATCTTCTTTACTCATAACATACTCCAGCTTCTCGAATGTAGCTTTATCCTTCCGACTCAGTAACTAGAAAATAAGGAGAAAACAAATAAGCTAAAGTTTGATTATTCCAGTTTCTCTTTTGCCCTTAAAGAACAGATTTTTTCTTCAAATACTTTTTAAAAATTATAGCATTTACTCTTTAAGGGTGAGTACTTTTAAAGCCTGCAGAGAAAACTAGCTTGGGAGTTAATTTTAAATTAGACTTTAAAAAGTAAGGGGTAAGTGTTGATGCCTACTCCAATACCATTTTTCTTAAGAAGTGGATACTCCTCAAATACCACTTTTCCTAAGAGTCACCTGATTGAAAAACATTGCAATTTCAGGTACTGTTCATCTATGCAAACTTCTAAGGCATTCATTTATTCACTGCCATTTTCCATACGTTGATGTTCAAGCGCTTAAAAGTTTTCTTCTAATCCAGTTGTACAAAAACCCGACTTCCAAAATATGTTCTCGTTCTTGAATACAGAGCTTTCTCAAAAAAAATTCAAAATAATAGCATTAGGATCTGATAAACACCTTTAACTAAGCTACAACTTTAAAAACAATGAATGCATAAACATGCACATCCATTAACTCGATGGTCTGGAAAGGAATAAGGATCTGATGAATTATTTTTTCTCCATAAAGCTATGACAACTTGGCTACAGACTGTGCAACTCGTTCTGCCAGTAAGCAAGCAGTTGACTGGCAGCGTCACAGGAATCTCCACTTTAAATATGTGATTTAAATTACTATCTCCTTCATTGTCCCTTATTCCCCCCACATCTTCCTTTGACAGAATTAACAGCAATTAAGCTCTTCGTAAGACGACACACACCTCGCTGAGCTACTGTTGCAAAACCACACTCAAGGACTTGAATTAAGATTTAACAAAGGGTAGAAAACGCTTATACTAAAAATTTGGCAGAAGACTCAGCATTCTAGTCTTCAAGCTGGAATTTCACCACTGTATAAAGACCCTCAGAAGTGCAAAAATTAGGCAGGTTCAGATGGCTAAGTTTGTATCATATTTCCTTTTCTCTTTCAGTTAAATCAACCTACATGATCACAGTAAAGTGAAATGCCTCTTGTGGAAAGCTGTAATTTCACTATTTAAACAACACCTCTTTTTAGCCAGGGTTTCTATACGTTCGTCTTCATTAGGATAACTAACATTTGCAAATGGGACACCAACTTCCAGAAGAAAGTCGCTTTTGAAGAGGGAGCTCTTTTCTGAGACAGACTGCTCTTACGTTACAGCACTTGGCATTCCTAACTTTCACACCATCTCACATTTTGTAAGACAGCAGCCACCTGCCAATTCCAGGGCAAAGAAACGCTAGAGGTATGACTGCTTTCCAGCCATCCAAACATGGCATTTCCCTTTCTGAAGTTTCTCAAAGATGGTTTATAATAACCTACTTTGTCTCTATTTAGTGTCTAGAAGGTTTGTATGTAGTTTTACAGGGTCTTTTTTTGTTTTGTTTTGACTGAATGGTATGACAAGGCTAACAGAAATGGTAATAGTGCAAATTCAGCCTGCAATTAAATTGCATTTTCTTCATAGTATGCTGTTCTGCACAATCTTTTTCAAGTCTGATGCATCGGCTTGAACTCTTTAAGCTGCCTCCAAACAAGCTATGATTTTTTCCCCTAAATGTTCCATGCCTCCACTCCCCAAATTCACAGGAAAGTGCTAAGAACCTGACAACTTTACAAGCACTACCATGCACGAAAGGGCACGACTTATTTCTTCTGTTTGGGAGCCGTTGCTTTTTCTAAATAATCTTTCAACTACCTCTTCTGGTACCTTATGCTCAAAGGATGCAAGGAACACCGTACATGTGCAGAGATCAGAAAAGCAGAGGCTGACCGGTCACTTTTACAGCATCTGGAAAGGAGTCAGAGCCTTGTTGAACATTCCCCCTCTAATGAGGGCACTCCAGAACTTAGGAGAACCTCTGTGAAATGCCAGGAAGGAGAGCTGACATTTAAGGACTCTCATGGAAAGGGGCAGAACTCACCACACCTAACTGCAGCTGTCTAATACTTACTCAGTTATGCTTTCCAAGTCCGAGCTAGTCACCTATACTTCCTTTGTATTAGAGGGGCAGTCTCAAAGCTTCATCATTATCTTCAAATCTTGAATGGGACAAATTGCCCGCTAGAAGAGCTTATTACTTGCCACAGCCCTCTGGAGGAATGTAGGCAATGCGACAAGTAACACTGAGGCACAGTCAGACACGCTGCCAGGTGACAGTGCACTCCATCCTGTACTAGCAACATTACATTACAAAGCAAACACTCAAGGCCTTCCTCAGACTCTCTATTCCAACACACAAAAAAGTTACTTTTATTTTGGAAGCAGTAATTCTATTTACAACAATTAGCTTTACTAGGTCTGAAGTTGAGATGACTATAGGTTGCTGCAAGCTCTCGTCCTCCTGCATGAAAGCACAAGGAAGATCACTACTGTAACAGGATTTGGTTCAAAAACAGGCAGGAAGTGCTTCCTGAGGTCCCAGTTTTAAATAATTTTTGGATAATTTTTTCAAATGACAATAACCATGTGCTGTCCCTTTTCACATGTCTGTTCCTGCTTTTAATATACTAAGGCTTAGAATTATGTCAAAATTTATAAAATTTCCAAGGGAAAGACATCTAAACCTGTAGCACACATCACTAAGCTACCGTTGCAACTTCGCAAAAGCTTAAATAGATGACGAAAAGCCAAGATTGCCTAGGAACTGGTATGAGAAACACTTGCAGAAGTGTGGGAGAGGCTACCTGGCAGAAGTTGAAAAAGGACCAAGTTGCATTGACATGGCTTGTCCAAAAATTTTAACCCCGAAGTGATCTACTTCTGTCACACTTGAGAGTCAAAGCTCATCGCCCCTGCTTATACAGCTCAACAGCTGCACAATGAATGGCTGAATCAAGCTCAGCGTTTTCCTTAACTCTATCACAGAGAGCTATTCCGAAAGTTCGACTGATCAAGGACACAACTAGACAAAAGTCATTAACATTTTAACCAAAAAACAGGCGTCAAACAAAAACGTTTCCTAAGATTTTTTTTTTTTTTTTTTCCCAAAACTCTACAGAGGCAGACATGCAAAGATGCTGTCGGGTGCAGCTACTGTAACTATGAAAAAAAAAAAAAAAATCAACAGGAAACCAGAGACTTAAAAGGCACTAGAAACATTATGTACACAGCACAAGGGATCAAAACTATCTGTAACAATCATTGTATCCTTGAAAAGAAGCCACAGAATTTTTTTTTTTTTTTCCAGGAATAAATTAAACCCCCTCAATTGTCCTGCTGCTCACTTACCGCCCATGTTTTAGTTAGCCTGAAGATTGGAGCACTCTGTAGACCGGACACAACCGCCATAAGAGCATGCAGGTTATTCAGCTCATACAGTTTCTGCGGACAAAAATACATATATACAAGCAGGTTTTCAACTGCTGCGAATAACGCATGAAAACAGATACTAATCTAAACGTACACAAAGCTTTTTCAATACATGGCAGCATTAATGGAAATCCTGCACTCTCTAAATCGATGATTTAACTACAGTGGACTGATGTGCATCTATACCACCTTTCATGGCACCCCTTGCTAATTTGTCAGCACTTCACCTGTGGTTTTGCATTAGATGGTATTTGCTGACTGATAGCTCAGAGATTGCTCGTAATCCATGTCACCTATATTTAATTCCTTTAAAAGAGACAGGGGGAGGATCATATACCCTAAATGCTGGAAATTTTCTTATTTTCAGACTCAACGTGCTAAAAAGGATAACCCAGTTGTGAATGATGTCATCACAGCAGTATTTAATATTGTGAACAGTGTTCAGCACCAAAGCACTGATACTGTATCAAAGCACCTAAAAACAACCACTGTTGCAGGAAGAAATCAAATGAGTAATTTGAAGAACATGCAACTGGAGTACTTCTCCCATAGAAAAACTGTCTGACAACAATAACTAGTGGGCAATGGGGAAAAACGCAAATCAAATGCACCAAGCATCAGAAGAATAGAAGTAATTTTCTTAAATCTACAAACACTGTGGAGAAGTGCTTCCTTTCAGATACAGAACTTGGCTCCCTTCTTTTCTTTTCCCTCTGTACTCAGCAGCTGATGTGCCTTGGCCAATTAATCATTAGTACTATCGTCATGAAAAGGTTCAAAACACCTCAGTAGAAGAGGTTGCTCCTTCGGCTGCTGGGCATCACCAGTCATTCTGATGGCTTTGAGCTTGTACAGAAGAGAATTACATGCAGGGATTTTTTTTGTGGAGCAGATAAACTGAGGTTTCACCACTAATGAAATGAGTATTAAACACAAATGGATATTCAACCTCAGTATTGCAAGGTCTGTTTGACTCTCTTAGAAAATTCACTAAGGTAAATTGGGATTATAGACAAACACAACAAGAGCAAAGAAATGTGACTTCTTGGAACACTATGGACAAAAAAAGTAATGGACTTTGTCTCCCTTGAAACCCAGCTTGCCCAAGCTTTTGTGGTTAGGAGACCTTTTACAACAGGACAAAAATATGACTGATTTATTTTGATTCTGAGCAGCTGCTAAATATAAGGGAGATGTTATTTTTGAAAGATCAAAAGGGATAGCGCAAGGATATTTTTCTACCTGGGGGTTTTGAAGCAGGCCAAATGCTTCTCACCATTTAACACAGTGTCACAGAACTAACACCTAAAAGCAGCTTTTAAAGGGCAAACACTATTTTGTGGTGCAGAACAGCCATACACCAGCCACCCTGTGACAGCAAAAACGTAGGAAAAAACAATCCCTCTTTACAATATAACAAACGAGCATGATTGTGTTTGAAGGGCCACACTGTGCAACTTACATCCCTAGTAATAGGCATTTGAAGGAAAGCACTATTTCCGTAGCAGAGCATATTTTTTTTTTGGTAAAGAAAAACTGGTATTCTGGGACTTTAGTGTGCCACCATTTTTGATAATTTTGTTACATAGACAAGTCAAGCACCTATTCATCTCAACAGATAGAAGGCACAACTGAACTAAGTGTCAGACAAACACGTAGCTATGTGTAGTTTTGAACTTATCAACTTAAGTACAAGAATTGTTACCACAGTAAACTCTTTCCTCACCTCTT
>WBNA01000297.1:268388-287201 GCA_013398345.1 Nothocercus nigrocapillus
AAAAAAAAAAAAAAAAAGATTTAAATAAAACCAATTGTTTTAACAGGCTATATAAAGCCCCTCTATTTGACTTAGGTTCTTACTTGAATCACTGGATATTTTTCCATACATACAGTTGTTTTGTTAGCTGTCCTCTCACTACATTGAAATCATAGCATTTCTCACTCTGCCCCACGCACTTCAGTTGGCTGACACACAGTACTTGGACATTAATGCCTCAGATAACAGTTCAAGAAAGTGTTTCAACTTTTACGAGTATTTGTGTATTTAAGGTCTCCTTGCTAATCTCAGCATGTAAAAGCTGGTTTAATTTTTTTGCACATATCCTTCCTTGAATCACAGTTTAAACTTTTATTTTTCCATGTTTGCCTGATCTGAATAATCAAATCAATGCTAGTAATTTTAAATCACTACTGGTGCTTTTTAGTTCATAATCACTGTTTCAAAAGCTAAATAACCATTCTTTTTTAATTAGCGGTGTCTGTAATTCAAGACACTGTCTCCTTACTGGCGTTTCGGGAACCTCCTGCCAAACACGTATCACGGCCACCCGGCGGGCTCTGCCAGGGCCTGCCCAGAGCAGAACGGGGCTGCACGGAGAAGACAATTTTGCTCTCTATTGAGGAGAACACGATTTTTCTCTCTATTGAGGAGAGCACGATTTTTCCCCTTGCTATGCACTACTTAAAGGCAGCATTTTGCAGCTAACAAAACTCAAAATTTGTTTCTTTTTAAGGGGGAAATCTTGAGGGACCATTCTGATGTTTCAAGCCTAATCAACCTGAGGTTTCTCTCATTTTTAGCTCTGCAACAGTATAGCTCCTACTCATTTACAATAGAAAGCTCAGGAAAGAGTCTTTTACCACAGGTAATTCCCACTAATTTGGTTTTAAGAGTAACTTTACATGGATTCTAAACTAGTTTCTCAAATCAGTGCCTAACAGCAAACTTCAGAAGATGATATACCTTTCTTTGCTTGAAATTAATCTCTCTGAAACAGGGAACAACCACATGAAAAGCAAGCAAATGTGACAGCTATCCACTCTGCCAGAACCACCGGTTACAATAGTGCTCAACTATTTTTCTTCAGAAAAAACTGCAAAAATGCAAAAATTTACATTTTGAAAAGTCATGCAGAGAGATGACCTATTTAAACAAAATATTTAATAGTAGATGTGTAGATCTACAGACTACCTTGTACCAATATATGCTTCAAGACTTAAAGAATTGTGGTATATAATGATTCAATGACTTCTCTTCCCAAGCTTGATCTGTTTGCACAGGCATCATATGTAATGGTCAGACCGCTGATGCTGGACACGCACTACATCACTCTCAGTGGACTGCACCTACTGTGCATTATTATTTCTGCTGCCAAAACACTATGAGCAGATCCATTCACTGAGAAGCAGCTGTTAGTGCCTTAATACTCTCCCCACTTAAAACACACCTGGGTTTCCTCTGGCAAGCTGGGAGGAGGAGGAAAGGGACAGACACATAATGCATAATTTAAACCCAGGGAAATTTCAAAAGTCAATGAAAGTTTAATGAACTTCCAGATTCATTCCAGATTAAGCCAAAAGCCACAGAGGTTTTTACTGATCCCTCAGTTTAAGTCTAAATATTATTACTTCTCAGGTGAGTACAGGAGTGCCTGGTAGGAAGCAGAGTCTGCTGAAGAGCACCTGGGGCAGACAGGAACTGGCTCCAGGTGACCAGACCTAGAGGGAAGGCGACAGGAACCACCTGCTCCACCACTCACATTCTCAACTGCTATTCCAACCCCATGCGAGTCTTGACTTTCTTGCACTGCTTCTGAAAGGCTGGCCAATCCCAATAGAGGCTTTTGGTTTGTTTGTTTTAAATCTAATCTCATTTGGTCACAACAAGAAGTAGTCAGTATTTAAAAAAAAAAAAAAAAGTGGTAGGAAAAAAAAAAGTTAAAAGCTTGGCTTGGCCCACATTTAAGTTGGCCCACATTTAAGAGCATTAACAAAGATGCCTAAAAGTAAGACTGGGCACAGAAAATAGGTCTGGAATAGAACTCCTGTTTGAGACATTAAACATTTACAAAAGGAGAGAGGTACTTCCTCTGAAGCATAAAACACAGCATTAAAAAGCACTACATTTTTGAGACTGTTGGCTACCTATAGACTTATTGATTTAACTGTGGAAAATGCTAAAATTCTTATCATGTAAGTTCACTTGGTAGAGAGAAAGCTTTCACTAAATTATGTCAAACAAACAATTTAAAACACAAATATTGTTGAATCAAATTGTTTAGAACTAAGTTTGCCCAGAATTACCTTAAAAAGAATAATCCACACTTACAAAGGGTACCAATCTCTAAGGACAAAAATTTCTCTGGAAAAAACACTTAGCTGCATCTTAAGAAGAAATTATATCCAATTATGAGTCCAAGCATTCTTCTATACATTAAGCCTTCAAACTGAAATGATGACTTAGTCATTAGGAAAGGACAGATGACATCTACAGGGAAAGACACTTAGTATTCTATTGGTCAGTAATTTACTAAAAGAAAAAACCCTAAACTGAAACAAGGAGCAACAAAAACACAACTCTTTCATCAGTACTGGTCTGCCGTAATCTTTCTGTAAAAGAAAGAATTTAAAGCAGACATCTAAAGTACTTAGCTGTAAACAATAAAAGTGATGAGCCAGAGCACTCCATTCACCAAATTTTTTGAACACATGCATGTAATGACACTGAAAAAGAAAACTCACATGATTAAATCTTCTGGTGAAAGCAACTGCATTTGGTGCAGAACTGTATTTCTCTTTTTTATTCCACCCACAACTTGCCAATTCCTGGAAAAATAAGCATGAGAATTCATTTTTACTGAATCACTGAGTAACATAAATTCAGAGTTGTTTCAAAATACTTAAATTTTCACTCTTTGCATTTAACAACAACACATCGAAGTTAGAAATACATAGTTACACTTGTTCTGATTTCTTTTGTAAGTTTTGAGAGTCTGTAAACATCATTCATGACCTGTTTCAAGACCTATTTTTACAATTCATCTTCTATTTAATCAAGAAGTTTTTTTCCTAATTGACTTTTTATTATTAAAAACAAGGAAAACACAAGGCATGATTCATTACCACAGAAAACAATGCTTTAAACTGAAATTTGAGCTAGAAAGAGCACCATATCTCATGGTTTTAGGTTTCCTTAGGGCATTTATTTTCAAGTCTAGCAAACTGGTAAACCTCATTAGCTTCATCTAGACATGTCCCATTATTTTAGTGGGCTGCACTGAAGGAAAACCAGAATTGTCATCTTTTGCAGCAACAGTAAGAAAGGACTATACTATTTCCGGTGTTCTCTTCCAGAGAGGCTAGTTTTGTTAAGTTGCACTTAAGTCAACTTAGCAAAGTTGGTCAGCACTTAAGCAAAAAATTGAGTAGCAACGGATTAGGGGTGAGGATAACTTGAGCATATGACAGTGCAGTAGAGAAAAAATAACTATGGGAACGAGCTGGTTCCTGGTGTGCAGAGTCCCTGCAGAAAAGGCAGGGTCACCGGCTTACGGCTTTCTTCCCCAGGCCTGAAACAGCACAGCAGGAGAGCAGCAGCAGTAACCCATGGCAGGAATTTAGGTAGCCAAGGTTAACTACAATGGTCTTAGAGTTCCTCTTGCACACTTCCTAAAGAAGGTGAGCACGCATCTCTGGTTGTGTTAAAAAATAAGCATCTTGGAAGACATCCTTCAGAATCCTTATTTGGGAACATAAATGAAAGGACATTAAACGGTAAACATTCAAATATTGCCTTACATACTTTCAAAAGGAGGTGGAAGTTGTCAGACTAACTGATGTGTTGGTGAACTACAACATCTATAATGTGCAGCAGGTCTTTAAACATTTATATGCCAGAGAAGATACTTTTTATATTCCTCCCACTACACAAGGAAAAAAGTTGTAATTTCGAAATAGAGTATCTACTGAGTATTGAAGTGTGGAAAAAAAAACCCACACAACCTCAATGCACTTTATTCATTCATTAAAGCCTCAGTTTATTTTATGAAGGGTAATAGGCTCCGTGCTTTGTTTTTTTAATTACACATTTTACCGTGTTTGAGTACACACCTACAAGTATGTGTGAGGACCTGCATCTTGAATCAAGGCATAGTTATGGCATGTGTAGCCTGATCAATGCTTCAAAGAAATCCAGAGAGCTAAAACACTTCATTAATCTGCTGTCAACAGCCCCTAGGCAAACTGGGAATGCTCCATGGCTGTTTTCTCTTCTGAAAATGGGAGAAAATCCTTTACTTTTCCATAGCTGCTCCTGAGCTGGAAAGGAATCTGTGCGTCCCTTCTCCATCCTGGGCTGACAACTGAAGGCTTGGCAGATCCAAGACCTCATACCTTCCCCTGCCCCTGTTTGGAGCACTGGCAGATAGAGGATATTTGCACATTGTCAAGGCCTTACACTACCTCCCTGCAAACACATGAGCAGGGACAAAAGGGCTTCCTCAATCTCAGGTTAGTTTTCAGGGAATACTTCCGAGAAGTGTAGACGTGATGGGAATTTGTACAGGGCAGAGGAAATAAATTTCTTTAAAGGAATTACACTGCAGCTATACTGATTTATTTTCCCACCTTAATTTCCACAGTTTTGCTTTGAGAATAAACTTCATTAATTTATTCTGCTTTTCCCCTCCCATGCTTTACAACTACTGAGCTGGAGCAGCCTGCAGAATCAAGGTTTTTGACACGACTGCCTTTCTCCCAGTGACTTGCTGCACGGCTGCTTGTTGATAGTCTGCAGCAGAGGAGGCAACGCTAAAAGAGCGGCAAACTCCGAGCTGTTGGGTACTGCAGCACTGCCCGTAGCTACCCAGTCCTGTCGCTTCCTTGGGGCTGCTGCTGAGCTGGCTGCTCATTCCGAAAGAATTAAGTACGAACAAGCTCAAGCAGCTGGAAAATTAGAAATATCTATTTACGTCTCTATTTAGGTACATACTATTTAAGTCATGATTTCCCTATCAGCTGATTATTATTAAGAGTCTTAACTACACAAACTGATGTTTTTATTTTTTGATATCCAGTCCTCAAAAGCTGTGTGGCTGGAAGAGGCATCTGTAAAAGCATCCAACACCTATTCAGCTTCATGATTCAAGCATGAAGAAAAAAAGAAAAACCCTAGGCAGCTGTGACACTTAGAAAGGAAAGTACCTCGCTTTGGCAAGAAAAGTACCTCTTCGAAAGAATTTAAAAGGATCAGGAAGAGACGGCAGAAGACTTGAAAAATTTGAAAAGTGTAATTTTTAAAAACAGGGTCCTATTAAATGAACAGGGAAACATTATGCCCATCAAAAAACAAAAATACACAATCACTTTGAGGCAGCCTAAGAAAGCCAGAGATATCAAACAGAAGGATCTTTGAGGGATTAAAGTAAATGAACAAAAAAACAAAACAAAACAAACAAAAAAAAACAACAAAACAAAAGGAAGGGAAATTGTTTGCTGAAGACCTGAAAGCCAAAAGCACAAAAAAAAAAAAAATTCAAAAACACACCAAAAGAAAGTCTTTGAAAATTTGTGGGTAGACAAATGATCAAATAGCAACCACAATTCAGCAGTTGTCTCTGCTGAAAGAGAAACATTCTTCAGGGATCCACAAGAAAACAAATGAACAGTTACATTACAAGAGCTCTGCTATTAATTCAATAGCTCTACGGTCAACAAGTGACTCATGAGCTGGAAGGACCTCCACGCTACCGAAAAAATGGGCAAGAAAAAAAAAAAAAAAAAGCCTTGAGAAGTGCAAAACAATGCCTGCAGAAAAATGCTAATCATATTTCAATATGAATAAACAAATTTATAATTTATTATAGTTTTTGTGTAGACTCTAAAAACATCAGTTCAAGCCAGGGTACAATCAGAAAGGAATATGGAGTTATTCAGAAATAAAATGCAGATCACAAAATGTCAATGGATACACAAATCACATGCATCTCAAGTACAAGATGCAGCTGTGGTATTTTCCCTTTTCCAAAATAAATAAATCAAAATAAACAAAGAAACCTAGGAAAGGATGAGCAAAGGCACTGCTTTTTCCCCTCATGCAAAGGGCACATGGATAAATTTCTTCTTCAAAGTGAGGTTCAGAAAAGATACAATTACAGCCTAATAAAATCCTGAACACCACAGAAGAGACAGGTACAAAGTAATTAACTATTGTTCAGAACAGCAGTTTATCTATACAATAAGCTTTAAACACAATGAGAAGGAACTACTTCCAGATTACACGTCAGCCGTAGAAGCCATTGTGTCTCAGTAAATTGCAAAGTATAATTTGCTTCAAATTTATTACCACGGCACCATCGAGATCGGAAAGGATTAACCAAATTCACAGAAGAAACGAAGCATGGGCTACTTAGCTCGGCCTAGGGGAGGCAGCCACAGCTCAGTCCCTAGCTTCCAACCAGCTCCTACAAGGATCTACAAATACATACATAGTGCTTCTCATACTGTCTCCCCAAGCAGCTCAAAGTGACCCTAGCCCTGGCACTCAATATACAGGCTGTTAAAGATGTTATCAATTACGGAATAAGTCTCAGGAAACTGCAAAGCTCAATGGAGTGACAGAAAACAAGGCCTTCTGAGTGCCCCTAAAGGCCAAACTCTTAAGGTTTCTGCTGCAGAGGCGAGACTGCCCTGCTGGTAACGGGGCCAGACACGTCCCTGCGCTCTGCGTAGGACAAGTGGCAAGAACACAGAAAGGCTGAGGAAGCCAAGGAGACGCTGGGACGGACGGGCTGGCACGGGCACCCATCACAGATGTGGATTGCTAGCTGCTTTTAGCTGCACTAAGACTTATTTTAACATCCCCTTCCCACTATACCTTTCATATATGCCAATATACGCTAGCTAGGCTCACAACTATAAGGCTGGATGGTTCTGTATTTGTTAAATACTTTGAAAAAAGTCACAAAAAATGTCAGCTCAGACTATTAAGATACACACGTTGGAACACCATAACTTCAATCCAGTTATTAGTTAGGTAATAGCTTGTGTTTTCTTGGGACCTAACAGGAGCTGTAATCAAATCCTGAATTCACAGTCAAAAGGTTTACGGAGTCTAAAGACATTATGATCCGTATAGTCAAGATGTTGAATATTAAAGAATATTAAAAACAGATACTTCACCTCTAGCATTAGATAAACATATTTAAATACCAACAGTTCTTTCCCCAAGCACACTATTATTTCCAGATATCTTTGTCTAAAACCATCTGCTTCAAAGCTAGTAGAACGGGGAAAAAAGGCAAGATTTATTGAACGTACTTACACTTTCCAATTCCAGAATTTATGCACTGGCTGACTTTGCAAAGTAATCCTGAACTTTTTTTTTCTCCCCATTAAAAATTGAAAACAAAACCCATGAACTACTCACCTCAGGCTGAATTGCTTTAAATACAGGGACATCCATTAGTGTTATCTGACCCTGAAATAAAAAGACATAAGTTAAGCCCCAAATTAACCCTACTCCTATGCAGCACAGCATCTTAATGTAACAACTGTAGGTGTTTTCCCCGTTTCAGTTTTATTTGGTAGCTAGTTTCAGAGGTTACAGCTCAATGCAGAGCCACACAGCACAAAAGAATCAAGTGGTGAGAACTTCAATAAATTACGAGGAACTACTTTCATGAGCACAATCTTGCAGTTCCACGGGCAAGTCACTCTTCATTTAGAAACACTGCAGAAGAAATTACCTAACTTCAATTGCTCAAAGTTTCTCTTAAAACTCTCAACCTTATTCTACGTATTGCAAAATTTTTGTTGAAATGTCCTTAAAATTCTTCAGTCTTTATGTCCGTATTTGAAGCACGGGAACCAGCAAAGCTAAGTAATTGTTCAGTTGCACAGCAACAGAAACAGCTGTTTGTTATACAGAATACAGATACAGCTATTTTACCTACAAGGAGCCAGAATTAACAAGTATTTTTAAATTGAGGGTGTCTTATCTTTAGGACAGTAAGTAAAGGTAAACTCAAAGGACTTTTTTTAAAATAAATAAAAAGCTTTGCCTTTTGAAAAGTATTCATAGAGCCATAGTTGAAGCACAGACCTTGGCATTCCTGTCTGCCTATATGCAAAGGAAAGAATTCATCTCTTTCAAAGAGAATGCAGGCAGCCCAGAAAGACCCCTGCCATTTGACACAGACACTGCAATTCCCTTTTAACACTGTGTCCAGAGATCTTTTTGGTTTCCTCAGAGCTAAGTTGCATAGATATTGTCCTGTATCCTTGAAAATTGCAGTTCCTCCTTTTATTTGCTCTGCAAGAAATGCTGACAGCTTTGTGACCCTCGCAAGCTAACGTCCACCGATTGCCATAGAAAAATAGCTTCTGAGATGAAACCAATTTTACAAAAAGAGCGAGAGAAAAGCAAACACACACACTATGATCCTCTAGCTGAAGTAAAGCAGGTGTAAGAACAAATACTCTGATACAAAGTAAGGGATGTGTTTGGCCAAACAAGAGAAAAATCTGTACTTTGCAGCAGACAGAGCTGTCAGCATTAATTTGGGCAATCAAATACGCGTTGAAATTATACCAATCCATAGCAATTTCTGTAACCAACACACTGATGCAATTTGGTATTCTTTTGGGGGAGAAAAGCACTTATTTTGCCACCATAGCTCTCTGGAAGTCTTGTTTCCTTGGGAAAGAGCATCACCGAAGCAGAGAGGCTTCCTTTTCTAAGCTGCGTGGCCTTACGTTAAGGGGGATACTCGACTTCAGTCGCCTGCTGCTGCTTTTAAAGAGCACTTTAAAAAGTTATGTTATATTCCCCCCCATCTTGGGCTGAAGTGAAACTAAATCAGACTCATCCAAATGAAATCATATACTACAGACAACAATATACACCCACAAATGGCCTTGTCTTGACGCATTTTTTTTTTGTAGCAGTAAATCCTGCACAGAAACTTTTACATAACCAGAACATTCTTGATATTCCAACATGGATCGACATGCAAGTGCTACAAGGCAGATGATTTATATGTACAGTTTATTAATACCCAGAGAATACTTAAATGCCAACTTCAAAATTAAGCCCAGAAGGCTTTTAAAATAAAAAAAAAAAGTGGTTTAACAATTGATCAACCAGAATACCAATCTCCAGGGAATAAGTTGCATTGTATCTTGTTTTTTTTAAATGAGGTCAAGTATTTCAGATGGACCAATGCCTAAGTGAGTCAACGACTGATAAGAACATCAAGTCAGGAATATGAAAGCGGTCCAAAATACTCTTTGCCTCCAACTTTTCTGTTCCCTTGTACCCACTGCAACTAAAGGAAGAAAATGCAATAATCCTCTGTCAAAAACTGAAAATTGCTTTCAAATTAAAAACAAACATGCTGACTGAAAACATTCTATTCTTATTATAATTACTAGGAGGCATAACAAAAGTTGACTTGATTTTGGAAGAAATAAATGTTTCACCCAGACACCACAGTCTTGGCAACATAGTAGTACACCTTGAGACATTTAAGGATCTTTAGAGGAATGAAATAGGAAAGGCACTTCTTTACTTGAGCAGGGAAGGACATCTGACAAGGACAGGGGAAAAACAGCAAGAAAATAAAGGCATAGGGTAGCTTAAACATCTTGACAAATACACTGGTCCATAACTAGTGGCATTCAAGGGCCAGCTCTCCCCAGTAAAACAAAATTACAACATTAGCCTCATAAAAATAAAGCAGAAGACTCATTTGTTGTTCATACAAACTGCAGAAGAGAAAAGACTAGGAAATAAGTGCTCTTCCTTTCCAGTTCTCCAAGATTTTTCTTCTTAATTGATCTGAACTATCCTAGTTAAACTAGAAAAATATTCACCTGAATACTGACTACAAATCACTACTTTAGTATAGGATTAAATACCAAATAGTTATGGAACAAGGATTTCTGTAATAACTGCACAGCAGAACTCACACATCAAAAACAGCATACATTTGAAATGGCAAATGGCATTTTAATATTGAAAAAAATTATGCAAATGACAAAGTTTGGGATTAACATTTATTATTAAACAGATTTTTCAATTGATATTAATATATGTAGGATTATATACAAACAAAGCAAGACTGCTAGAAGAATGGTAAATTTTAACAAAGAAGCTTCTTACCTCTAGCATTGTGTATTAGGCTATAGACTGTTTATTTACCTGGTTTTGGACATTTATTGTTTTCACAAAAAGCAATACCCCTCTTCAATAATATTGTATTATATTGTCACTTTTTTGAGGAATCTCTTTTAGGGAGGTTCCTTTCTTCAGCCACTTGCCATTTCTGTTAGGAGTTGCAGGAACCTGAGAAATCTTCCCAATTCACAGACACAAAACGATTTTGGTTTGCACATGTGACACTATCGCATATGAGTTGAAAAATGTATTTTATAAAGACATTTAAACATTAGTCAAAGTCATAAAGCCTAAACACCTGTTTACCTCTTTAAAAGTGCTTGCTCACTGCAGAGCCAAAAATGAGGGAAACAAAGGAAATGGTTGTTCTCATTGACAGCATTTCACAGGACACTTATTTATCTTTAATGGCACCGCTCAAGCCTGATAAATAACTTTTACCAAGACCAAACCATGAGCAATTCCAACCCCCAAGAACAAGGACGCTGCTTTCTGTGGTGCAGAGATGCAATAAATTGACTGTCCTCCTTCCAGCACCTTAATCCAGCCAAGGCAAATTCCCTACCCTAATGTGGCTCTAATGTTTTGATATTTGAACCAAAAAACATAGGCATTCACATCAATTTATTACACAACGGAAGCCAACAATAATCCCTCTGCTTTTTGAGCTCTCAGCTTTGTACATTCAAGATACGTCAACATTAAACCTAGAGCTTATTCTTTCCCAGCGTTCACCTCATGCTGTTGTCTGAATAGCTCTTTCCAAATAAGCATTTTGGCTAAACAAAGATAAGAAAACTTGATATTTGTCTCACACATGTTGTGTCTAGCAAGTTTATATATTAGAGAGCTGAGAGAACCAAATATAAATTCTTATGCACTTTGGTCTTTTTTTTTTTTTAGTATATATGAGTAATATATATCCTCAACCCCCTGAAGAACCCTGCAAGAGAAAACCCTCTTTTGGAAACTGTGAATGACCATCTTGCAGGTAACAAGGCAGTGGAATAAGGCACTGGCACAGCTGCGAGATGCTTTCTTGCCCCCTGTATAACCACAGGAGTTTTGGCACACTCTTAGGGAAAACATTTCAATGAAACCCTCACAATCGAGTTTAAAAACATTTTAGCTGTCATAGGTATTGAAGGTGGACTTGGTAACATCAAAATGTACACCAAATTACTTAAGACAAACACATAGCTTCATATAGACATTTTGCCCTCTATCAAGGCCATCAAAGCAGCAAGTTTACATCCAGATGAAACAGAACCATATCTCACTGCACTTTTCCTTTGAGGAATATACAGAAGCCTCATGAAACAAAATATATTTCCAGTTCCTCCTCTCAATTCTATGAGCACATATGGATTATCTTCCTTCCCCAAAAGCCATAACCTACTTCAGCCATGCATTGAGCTCCTTTCTTAAAGGAAGGAAGGACTCCTTTCCCTCCTCCAGACCCTTATTTGGAAATTTCCATTTAATCTGCACCATAATCTCCTATTTCTGGGCCCTAGATCTTCTCAAGCAATAGCTCATTCTATCTGGCTACTTGCTGCATTGCAGCTTTGCCTACCTGTCACGTGCCTGCCACAAGGACTAGCTCCTGCATAGTAGCTCATTGTAAGGACGGAGGAAGAAATATTTTTAAAAAATAGAGAAGTTTGTGTTTGAGACTTAAAAAAAAAAAAAAAGAAAAAAAATTAAGTGGACAGTTTGGTTATTGAAGAATGTGTGCCACGTTCCGACTTTCCTTTAAGCCATGCTGGTTCTGCAAGCAGCACTTCATAAATTGTTCTGTAATCTGAATTTTTTGAATGAAAAATATCTAAGCCTTCCAACTTGGCTTAAGCACAGTCTCTCTGGGCTCCCAGAATATTTTTCCTCCCTGAAAGAAGAGCCGAGTGTGTTAAGCACTGTATCAATAGTAAAACAATTCTGTTGCCCTAAGTGAATACTATGGGATCTTGCTCCTCACTGAAACTGTACTTATGTTCACAAAGTCCATTCCAGAGCTTATTAACAGTTCCTCCATACACTATAATAAAGCTGCTTCCTCTTGCTCTCATTTGGAGCACACTCACCGGGATTCTTCAGTGAAATAAAGCTAAATGCAACAGGAATGCATAAAATCAGAAGTCCTGTTTTCTCTGAAGCTCCTGGGGTAAGATCCATTCTTCCACTTTTACTCCCCAAGCAACATGGTTCCAGAGTGCTGGGGACCTGCTTCAGTGACCAGAAACACTCCTGTTATGCAGAAAGACATCCTCACGCTTGATTGTTTTAAGAAAGTCTCCAAGAAAATTCTTGTGTTTCACTTAAAAGTTTTTAAAGGAAACCTGACTTGAATACACTTTACAAACTAAGCAATGTTCTTTTTTTCCCCCTAGGCATCCATCTGATAAAGTTTAAGTGGAACAAAAAAAGAAAAGGAACATGCACAACCCCTAACGCAAGCTTCTCCCGTTGCATTTTTGAAGACCACTGCAAAGAATAAATAATCACTCTTAGATAACTGGCAGGAAGAGAAAGCGATGGATTTATAAAGGCGAGCTTCCCTTAATTCTACCTCAAATATTTACACCACAGTAGTTAAGTATAAAATAGAGGAGAAAAAAAAAAAAAAAAAGCTGATTGCAGGCTCCTCCAGCAGAAAACAAATGTCTCCTGCTTTATACCCACTCAAAGGCATTCTGCTTTTTCCCCCAAACCTGTAAAACATCCAGGCGTTCAATGCATTTTCCAAGAAATTTTGCTTTTGTCAGCTGCAGTGGACTAAAACAAAGCCTAACTTTTCAATGGCAGCAGCTAGTCCTGAAGATCTCCCTTGTTTCAGCTTTAACTTGGCCCTTTGCACAGCGGCCAACTGGGCGTTTTCAAGTCTTTGCAGTGGCAACGCAGCTACAATATTACCCATCTCCCACGACAATCCTCTCTTAGAAACTCAGGAAGGGCTGAAGAACTTTTGGCACATCTTTGTTAGCAAATGAGCACGAGCCTAAACAAAAGGCTGTTTTACATAATGACTCTGCATTCATGATAATGGTAGATGACTGCCAAAAAGGAAGGATATGGAAATAAAAATCACCATTTCCCCCTCCGCAAACATACAAACAGTCTTTTCTCTGGCTGGCTAAGCAGCTTATAGAAAATACAGGATTACAAGCGGAGCTCTTCTAGCCCATCTTGTCTCTTACCCACCCACTAGCTCACTAAACAGATTTCAAGTTTTAAAACAACAGGGTTGTCTCCAACACTGGAAAATTAAAAATCGTCTTACAGTCTCATAGCAGGGAGAGCTCATTCTCATGACAAACAACAGTCAACCCCCCCAATTCCAGTCTCTCTCCTATTTGCCGAGTGTCAGATTTTTGCTCATTTCCAGTATAATTGCAATTATCCCCTCTGTAGACTGCTACCAAAATACAGTGATATGCAGTAAGACTTCCCAATGCTGATGCTGGCTTGACTAGGCAACTCCCATCCTTGTGGTATTTACACTCTGAAAGGGGATTTTTTGTTTTATGAGCCACGACTCCCTACCCTTTACACAGAAAACTGTCAGGCTGGCTCTTGTGCAGCAACTTCCTTGCATTGCTAGTGCACTGGCTTTGTCACTTTGCATTTTCTCTCTGTGCATAAGATACTACAGAGCCTGCAAACTATTTCCTCTATTCACCACTTCAAAAAAAGGCATTTTGAAGACAGCCCTCATTGTGCAGGCAGAAACCCATCTCAGCCTTCCCTAAATCACAGATGTCAGTTGTCCGCGCTGCTTCCTCATCCCGAAAAAGCAACTGGTAACACATCCACATCCAATGCAAGATGGACGTGCCTTTTCCAAGGTAAACATGTTATTAACAGTTCGGCACTCTCATCAATTCCGATCTCCCCAAAACCTTGACCATGCTGCAGCACTCCAGTCTTCATGTGAGCATTCAAAACCCAGATAAAGATTTTACAGTTTGCTATTAGGGCAGGACCAAAAGGAAGAAAGCAGCCAAAATGCAAACAAGGAGCTCACACTCACCATTTCCTCCACGATACATGAGTTTTTGGCTAGTTTACCCATTTCTACCAGAATGGGCAGAAAATGATAGCCCCTAAACAAGCCAGAACTAGCGGAAAAAGCAGGTAAACCTGCTAAAGAAATAACCATTAACTAAAAAGCCCATCTTGCCAATGGGCTGTGTGCTGCCTACTGGTAGTTTTGCTAAGAATAAAGACATGATTTTTCTAAAACATGGAATCTTCCTGGAAATTAAGAAAGCAGAATATTATACTAGACAGCATTAAAAAAAAAAAAGTACAATCATGTAATTTTATTATAAAATGCTTAATTTTTTTCTAGAATTGGCAAAGTTCATTGCTCTCCGAAAATTCCTGAAATTCACCTTTATCATATGCGAATTTTTTTTTTTTTTTTTTTTAATTAATAAAAAAGCACAGACTCTACGTCTTTGACTATGGTGTTGTCTGAACAACATCCATCACAGTGACCATTTGATCAGGAGACTAGATTAAATCCATCCTGGAATTTAAAAAAAAAAAATAATAATAATAAATAACAACAACAACCCTGAGTGATCATACAGCGGTCGTGGGGGTGCCTTGGCTCTAGTTGTTTCAGCCTGCTGCTCTGCTCTGATGGTGCTGCTGCAAAACGCATGTGCAGCCTGAGGACATCCTCAGGGAGAGTCAGCCTCCTCCCACTCCCATGGGAATATAAAGTAGATCAGAGTCCTCTGATAGGAAGTCTTGGATTTCCTGAAGAATATGCAGGTCTGAACACATTCTTCATAGGAGAAACTGTCTAATTTACTTGTGGTCACCTCAAACCCCTTGAAAGCCACATCCATCTAGAACCTTCTAAAGCTAGGAGCTCCTCTTCTGATCCCACAGCAACAGTAATATCTCAGGAATAGTTTTGCATAGTTTATATACTGCCTTAAATTCCAAGATAGGCAAAATGAGTTAAAAAATAAAGAAAAAAGAAATAAACAAACTGCACACTCTAAAGCCAAACACCATACATCTTTCTGAGTGCCAGGAGAAATACTGAAGCCTGCACAAACTCAATCTGACTTGCTTCCTGGCATCACAGAGTGATACTCAAATATCTACATGAGAACTACATGAGGCACAATTAAGCAGCACCACTAAAGCTCTCTTTGCATAAGATAACCAATTACTGCAGAATAGGTTCATCTTGAAGCATTTTTGGCATCCTCCTCAAAATGAATGTAGGCATTAAAATAAAAGCATTTGGGAACTTAGGTAAGAGACAGCCTAGAAAGCACATGTAAAATGCAATATGAATGCTTATAACCAGGTAGAAACTCTGACAATTTCTCCTGCAACAAATGCAGCAAAAGACAACACGAACTGAAATACTCAATGTTTATCCCCAATAAAAGCTCTATAAAAGCAGCAGTCCAGCTTGTTCACTGCTTTGTTACTGTTCACCTTCGATACTTGCAGACTAGTGATGAAATAAATACGATTCGCCCTGAGGACCTCTAATCCTGCATCACAGATAAGACAGATCCAACAGAACTATTCCCAATAATATTTTAGGGGAAAGGAGTTGCAAAGAGACTTGACAATGTCACACAGGCTTCATGTAACATAGTAAAGAATACTACCCAGACAGCTCAAGTACCACCCAGAGAGCTCAAGTATAAGCTAATCACAAGTATGCTTTACCTTGAAAAGTGGAAAAAATAACTATCATGTTCCCTAAGGTTGGCCAATATTATAAAATAATTATTTTATATGACTTATTGTGATACAGGACTATTTTCTAATATTTAGTGAGTTCAGAATTTTTTAAATTTACATCATTAAAACTGATGTAATTAACTTGAGCTTAGGCATATGTATATGATCTGCCAACACCTGCAATTGCCTAAATATCACTGAGGAATGGAAGAACTGAAGAACAGAAATCTCAAACTTTATTTATGCTGACAGATATAATGAAAGTCAAAATATTTCATTACAACATCCTAAGAAAACAAACTCAGGTCAAAGATATTCTTGCCACTAAAATAAGCAACCAAACACATTGCATTGCCCTCATGTTGGAATTAAGCTATATCGTACACCTTTATGAATCTTTAATCTATGCTGTACATAATCTATATAGAAGGAAAACATGAAAAAGACTAGGGAGAGCCCAGGACAACATGGTCCCCAAAAACTAAGCAAGCAGAACAGGCACACAGAAGACCTATAGTACAGGCTCTGTTTTTGAACCTCAGAGACAACAAAAGTCAAGCACAAAACAGAAGTAGATAAGGGAGGAAGAGTTGCCCCCTTTCCCCTCCCTCCCACCGCTCCCCCGAAGTTTTCACCCACAACTGGTTGCTTACTGCATATTCTTCTGGCGTAACCTTGAGAACATCAAATACCACAGCATCAAAGCTCTTCTTCAGTTCAGCTGAGCCTTTGTCACTCAGGGATTCAGAGCTGCTACTCTTCTGCAGAAATACAAACAAAAGCATGGGTTTTTATTCTCTCTTTTTTTAATCCTTACAATCATTTTTCCCTCCCCTGAACACGACTGAAATTCTTCTACCTAACAAATTATCAAGACAAGACATACTTTCCCCTGACAGAGACACCTAAAATAAGAGGGTCTCAAAACCGCCGTCAGTAGACTTTAGAGGTGGTTTTCAGTGCATACCACTTACATTTCCGGGCATCATTCATGCCTATTTTGTTTACAAGAAAGACACCAGCTTCCTTGTAAATGCAAACATCCTTCAAAAATTAACAGTTCATTTGAAGACTGTGTTATGAGCAATCATACCATACTATGTTATGCTATATAGATACAAATCTAGATTCTCTGTTCAACTACTATAAAAAGTTTTGTCATGCTGAGGTATGAGATGTCACATCCAGAAGTTAATTTCTTATTTGAACACAGATATGAGCTATTTATTTTGGAGATAGGCCTAGAACACACAACCACTGTGCCCCTCCGTCCCCTGCTTGTTCTGAATGCAAACCAAGACCCATTTAGCCTCATCTTGGAGACATGTGCCCTTAGGCACTCGATTCTAACCACTATTCTCAGTACTCCTAAACCAGAAAGCCCCCAGAAGATCCTTCCCTGAGTGGGTGTCAGGAAGAGGTATGAATTTAAGTCCCTCCCAGGGGAAGCAGTAGAAATCAAAACGCCCAATTTCAGAAGCAGATGAAAAAACAAGCACAGAATCACTGGCTCAGATGGGATCTTCGCATTGTCCCAACATTTTCTTCTGAAAACCTAACAAGGCTTATTATCATCGCCATACTACATATTGCTCTTTTCACTTCCCACTCACAGAAATGAGAACAGTTCCTGAAAACACTTACAAAAGAGAGTTAAATTTTATTGTCTTAAATACTCAAGAACCAAGTCTGGCAATCCTTACCTCTGAAGCAGTAGCCACAATATTAACACTGCTTGACTGTCCGTTCATTAGGTCCATACTGCCCACACCATTAATCTTCTGTCCTACATTTAAGGCAGCAGGATCATCTCCAAGGCAACAGAATAACCATTCCTACAAAGGACAAAAATAATCACAAGTCTATCAAGTGTTTTTAAGAAAGATTCAATATCTGAAATTTGTAATAAAACACAAACTACTTTAAACAGTTATACTGCCATGCGGCCCAAGCATTAGATTCAAGTAGGTAACTTTAGAATGTGTTTAAGCGTCCTGATACAAACAACTGAAGATTCCACTACAACCTCCTACTTCACCGCTACCATAGAGATTCTTTCCTCCCACATTTCCTTTATAACAAGCATTGCTATGTAAATGCATGCAATTAACCCACAACTTCCTATGCCTGCAGCATCAGTTGACTTTCTTGGATTACAAATTCCAAGAAGTATACTGAAGATCTTAACTCTATTTTTTTAATAGAAAATTATCCAATTGCTTCCTATTTTATATTCCTGTTTACCAGCTGCGAGTGAAAAGTATCACAATGAAAGCCCTTGAAAAATAGAGCTGAAAGTTCCCTTCCCTCTTCCAGAGATCATTACCCAAATTACTGCTTAGGTAATAAAAACATCACTAATGCAAGCATCTGATGCACCCATGTAAGAATACAACTATTTTTAGTTTTCATTTCTACACAGAAAAGGTTGCAGAAAAATTAACAATTCTGGCCTCACTACAGAAGTCATAGGACTAACTTATAAACACTATAAACACAATAAAAATTGGTTTTGACTTAGATTTCATGGGATATTAGTGCCCTCTAGTGTGAAAAGGAGGTCATAAATTACTTTTCATAGTTGCACATTTGTAACAAGTCTGACTTTTTTTCAAATTTAACGTTATTTATCATATTCATTTAGGTTTGCAGTTGAACTCAGAACTATACACAGTCTGTAAATTAATGGTGAAGCTAAGTGACAGGTAGGTACAAAGAATGCCCAAAGACAAAACAGCATCACAGCATTTCATATTTAAGCCTTTTATATTATTGAAGGGGAGAAGAAAAAAAAAAAAAAAAGTTGGGTGAAAAAGCTCTATCTGCAAGCAATGTAGAAGAGGTATAACAAACAAGCAAGCCTCAAAGGCAAAAAACTGCAGTATCTGAAGAATAAAATAGCCTCAAAAATCC
>WBNA01000297.1:304345-330044 GCA_013398345.1 Nothocercus nigrocapillus
CCGTCCCCGCCGCGGCCGCCGTTGCGCTCCCTTGGTGGCTGCGGCAGGCGCTGGGCGGCCCCCTGGAACTCGCCCTCCCGCGCCCGCCAGGACACAGGGGGACACTGGGGGCGCTGAGACGTTAAACGGCTCCGGGAGGCTCCTGTCTCCTCACGAACAAGGCAGCTGCGGCGGGCCTGCCCCGCTCCCCAAAGCAGCAGTAAACTAAGGAAAGGGTCCGTTTAAGAGGAAGGTGGCACAAGGGCCTTCTAGATCCTTCTCTGTACCCACCGCAGTTGAGGAATGATCAGCGGATCCTGGGGGCCGAGGGGACACCTGAGCACACAGGCCCCAAAAGTGGCCCCAGTGCGAAGGAAAGGCGACAAAAGTGACATGGTCTGAGCGGGAAGAAGGTTTTGCCATGAGCACAAAACACTAGGTATGGAAATAGGGAAGGATCATAGGCAGGCTGAGGGAGTCGTTGGGAAGATGTAAAAGTTTTGCAAGTTACGGCCTTTTGCTGAAACAGGAGGAAATTCTTTTGTCTCACAGAACAAATTTCTGATTATTCACGCCGGGTGACGCCACTTTTGGGTGTCTCTCGTGAAACGCTTCCCCCAAACCCAAAATGGTGGGTTGTGAGGAAGAAGCAAAACTGGAGGTGAAGCGGGAGCCAGGAATTACAGTGACGGTGGGAAGCCATTAGGAAGATGGTTTAAGATTCCTAAGATGTGAGGACATGGATCGTTAATACTCTTACAGCCTGTGGGGAGGGGTGAAGGGGAAGTGAGAATAGAAAAAAACCCACATCATTCGTTATTCAATATAAATTAGACCGTAGAACTGAAATACGTGGCTCCGTTTAAGTACTGAAATGCGTCGGTTTCACACCGCAGTCTCATCACAAATTGTTTTTCCCCCGGGGTTCCTAAATCTTTTCCAAGACAGCGTTTCCCAACATTCAGCTGCCCATTCTATACACACGGCTGACATCCCTTCTACTTTTTATAGACAGATCTTTCCCCATTACATTAAACAGTCCATTTAAAATTCATTATTAGTAGAAACTTCCAGCTGTGCTGTTAAATATTCAGATGGCAGGAAGGATCAAAAAGAGAGGAAATGACTAGGTGAAAATATGTGGCAATGGAGGGGATAGTAACGGAGCTGTTGTCGAAAGGAACCGGAAACCCCCGTCATTTGTGGCCATCAGGCTGCTAGGACGTGCACGCAGACGGCTGAACCTGGACAAATATCATTACACAGAGGATCTCCAAATTTTGTTCCCCACAGGCAATCGCATTTGCCATCACCATGCTGATTTACGACAGCATATTTCAAAACTGTGCTTGCCTCTCTCTCCATCCTGTCCATGGGTGCTCTTCCAAATAACTATTGATTACAGAATCTCAGTAGTTACTTTTCAGATGTGTCTATCTCAAAATACATCAACCAGGACCATTTGTATGTCCTGTTGCCCAGCTCTGTTTCTCTGCGGAAGTGTAAATAGTTTCTACGATCTACATAGAAAAGACTGATTTCTTTATGAGACTTACAGTTTACATCTTCAACATCTATCAACCAACTGAGATTATGGAAATCATTTGATTTCTAATTTCACAGATTAAAAACATTTTTTTTCCATTAGTCAATAATAAAACGTGCATGTTGCAGAGCATGTTTGCAATAACAGATAGGATGAAATGTTGAGGTGGCAAGCAAAGCAAACACTATTGTAATTTAAATCTAAGTCTATTAAAATGCCAGCAGATTACACCTGCTATTTATTATACTTTCATTAAGAGGCTACAGTGTAAGCATTTTGAAATAAAAAAATACATATATAAATTACTTTAATGGGATCTGCTTTGCTTGTAGAGTTCACAGTACAAATTATTATAAAATTCTAAGGCAAAAAAGAAATAGTATTTGATTATGACAGATCATATGCTGCCAACAAAGCTCTGGTATTATTATTATAAAACCAAATTAATTTAGTTGCCTTTCAGCCAAGCTTCCCGAGTACTGTAGAAAAGATAACCTTTAATCTTATTTTAGTGATTTGAGAGAGCATAGTTTATGTTGGGGCACCTAGTTAGCACTTCATTAATCACTAATTATTTGGCACTAGGTAAAGTTCTTCTAATGTTGCCTGAATCTGGAATCAGTTATTATCATAAAACTCAGTAGTTAAAATCAGTTTTATATGAGATGTTCCAACAAGGTAGTTGCTAATGTGTATAGTTCCCCGAGAGTGAGAATTTAGCAGGAAATATTACATATTACACCACCATACGCTAAATGCTATGCTTTTCCATCCTTACGCCTTGAGAAGTCATTCCATGCATCTTTCTGCACGTAATTCAAACGGTGCTTCAGGAAGACAGATGATAAAGAAATGTAAAGTACTGCTAAACTATTTTTCACTTTATGAGAATAAAGACTGTATAATATATTGCTTCCAACTGTGCAGTCATAACTCAAATGCCACCTTAATTGTGTTATTTTCTCATTTTGGACCATTTGCCTATACAAGCCTGACTGCCTAATGCAGTGCTTATATTGTATATACTAATATTACCTGGCTTCTAGTAAGGTAGGTACCTAGACCTTGACATTTATTCCTACACATTCCTAGTTTTTTTGGTCAATGTTTCTCTCCCATGTCCTTGACTTTGTTTTAGATAAAATAGGAGTCAAAACCGGATAAATGTGGCATTACTATAGCTATTACCATCTTCCTCTTTCCTTTTGGAGGATGTTTATGTGCTATATATATGAGAGACCTGCTGCCTTCTGCACTTTTTATTTTTAAGGAGGATGAACTTCCCACTTCAATCACAACAAAATGCAATTTTCAGTCAGTTTAGTTAAACTTGAAACTAATAATAAAAAAAAAACTAATGGACAAAAATGTCAGTAATATAGGAGTCTGGCATAAATAAGCATTAAACTCCCTGTGTTTTTAGAGTTTATAGTTAGGAGAAGAAAGCGCTATCAAGGAGGCTATACTAAGTAATGGAAATATACTTCCCAGCTGTGGTAGTTCAACGTGTTCAACTGATGTGCTAATATTTGCTCCTAAAAATAATTTGATTAATAATTTAGAAACGCCTGTCTGCATGTTTCTCAATTCCAGCAAAAATACCGGGATGAGCTGGAATTATAATTAAATAGTAGTAGCCTGAACTGGTGCTGTTTTTTCTTTTCGTAAATGTTTAAGATGGCAAGTTTTTCAAGAGTGCCTTAAAGCAGCAGCTTCTAATTTTACCCGAGAACATAGCTAACCAGACAGACACACACACACGCACGTGAGGACTTCCTCTTCACATTTCCAAAACATTTTTTCCCCCCACAACAAAGGCTTTTCCACACGTCTTGGTAGCCAGGGAAGCTGCACACAGATAACACTATTTCCTCACTGTCTGTCACGCAACTTAGGGCGTTTTCCACAGGAAGGGAACATGGTTCTTTCCTATATTACCTTCCTATGCCCCCAAGCCACATAAGTGCTTAGGATCCTACAAGGGACCTTTTGCAGCAGGGACAGTGCTGAAGTATCCGTGAGGGAGCTAAAAGCAAAAGCTCATCAGAGCTCAGGGGCTGAATACAGACAGTCGTCTTTTTTTTTCCCCAAAAAAAAACCTCACGTATATCACAGGAAACAGTCCGTCCTTAGAGACAGTACTAGCAGACGCCTTAATAAAGAGCAACCCCCCTCTCAATTTTTTAAATGTTGTGTGAGTATCTACCTATACATATTTTCCATAAAGAATGGAGAAGCTAGGATTGCAAATGATTTATACACAATATAGAAGTAGGATAAACGTAACGATTTACAACAGGTTTTAATGACTCTCTGAAGAGGAAAGATCCCAAATATGGACAACAGCAACTGCTAATTTGTAACTAGTAATATTTCATCTATGTAAACAGTCTAATGATCATGTCTGCCACGAGCCTCCAAGAGATTTATCTTCCAAGCTCCCTAATATGGATGCATCTGTCCCCTGCTTAAATCCTATGTTCTTGCCATCTGCTCCAACACGCTTTTTCAACCTCAAGCAGTGATTAAACAGCTATTTGGAGAAGAAAAAAAAAAACTCTCCTCTTCCAATTTTTGGCTAAGATGTTTAATAACCCAAAAAGTCAAAAAAACAAGCCCACGCTCTTCTTGGATCTCCATCGTTTCTGTGATGTGAAATGTCATTAGTGAGATACTCCACTGATATTTCCAGGCAATGTTTAGATATGACCATGCAATAGGTATATCGCACCCACGGATTCAGCGTAGTTTCGTTATAGAATGCAATAAATTAGGAGCTAATTAAGTTAATTCAGTTAATCAGCCAAATTGGCATTAGGAGGCAACTTTAGTAAATCAAGAAGCATTCTGCCCTTAAAGGAGAGGAACTTCCTACACATGTGCGCTGTGTATTTATCCCTTCATGTTCAGGACATGGGGGAAAGGGGAGGACAGAGCCGTAGGGCGCCCTTTGCCGTAGGAGGAGAGCCAAAGCAGAGGATTTGGTAGATCCCATGCTCCTATTTTCTGGGCAGGACTGCAGCCTGCCTGCTCCTTATGTGGGCCACATAAATTAGGAAAGCTCCTTATTCTGGATCCATCACCCACTGCCATCACACAACACTCCATCTCTTCGTGCTTATTAAAAGCACTGAAAATTTTGGAAAATATTAGAAATGTGCAGAGCATTTTGTTACTTGTTGTGGTAGAGGCGCAATGCAATGATAATACTGTCCTAAAAAGGAACATATTAAAATTTTTCCCTTGTTCTTGCTCAATAAGTTTTCTCAAATTCTTAAAAAAAGAAAAAGAAAAAAGCTGCTTGTTGGGATCTGGAGCTAGACCGCATAGGAACCATCGATGCATGCATGGAAATTAGGAAGCCAGATTATAACCTACTTTCAGATACTCATTTGCAGATGAACAAAGGAGGTAGATACAGTCTCAGCTACTCTGTACTTTCCTGTGTATCTTGAGCATTATTGGGATGAAAGAGCTCCAATTTAGAGACAGGACATCTAGGAAATGCTGAATGTTAGGACTCAGGGCAAATACCATTCAAGACTGTTTGTGTTAAAACAAAAAAGAAAAGACGACATAACTTTTACAATAATATGTGTGTAACAAAATATCAACATCCTCTGCTAGAACTATTTGAGAAAACCACACATGAAATTAACCCAACTTTTTAGATTTAAATGTTGTCTTAAGCCATGAAGCAATTTTCACACCAATATAAACATTATGGGGAACGTAGAGACATCCAAAAATTTTACTTTACATAGAAAATATCATTGTGCCACTTTCACAGCCCCATAATATGCCTACTGAAAATCACTTCAGCATTCATCAGAATACCTTCTACTAAACAAGAAAAGAAAAAAAAAAAACATATTTTCTAAGTAAATAAGAAGTCATCTGTATGAAAACAAGGCCTGTTTCATGAGAAGAGTCATCTGACCTGCAGCAGTTGTACTGGAAGGCCTCGTGTTTATAAATGTGTCTCAGCTGGAGACAGCTGTTGAACTTTTGAAATAGAAGAGATTTTTCCTGTGTACTCTGGAAAGGCTTCAAAGTCCACACAGCATGCAGATTCCTCAGATACAATGGGCTTATTTCGGCCAGCGTTCACCTACACTCATACTTGAGTCCGATTCATTCTGGGGGCCAAAACAGCCCTCTATAAATTATCTTTTCATTTGCATTTGAGCCTTTCCCACTGACATGCTTGGGAAACTCTCATTTAAAGAAGGAAATCTGAATCTTAAATATCTAAACTGAATACATGCTAAAAACGTCAGAGAAGGAAACTTCTATTTCCACAAAACTTTGGTCTTCCCAAAGATCACATATCGTTAAGACACCTAACACATAAGATACATGGATACATTATAAAGACAAGGAAAACCATCCTTGTTCTCTCCTTGGAAGAGAAGGGTGAATAAGCTATGTTGTTTTGCTACACTTTGATTTTTTGGAGTATCTGCAGATATTTTTATTTTTCACTACAGAAGATGAAACTGAAGTGCATTTTGAAGTGATTGAGAAATCGGGTGAGTTTCACAGTGTCTTCGATTCCTTGAGGAATCATTTCCAAGGTCTCACCTTGGCCTCCTCTGTTCACCTGTGTAGCAGAAAGCCCTACGGTATCCAGCGAGTTGGGTTACTTTTGTTTCCAGAACCGAGTCTCTTATTTAGAAATACTGGACTTAGATCACCGAGTAACCTGAGCTAAGGTCGGATGACATAAGGACTGAACATGACATAACATTGTGCAGAAATCGGATTGCAGAGAAGAGCAGAAAGTTTAACGTGCTGCTGACAGCTCACATTGCCAGTGCTGCTTTGCTTTTAAAATTTAAATTTAATTTAATTTATTTATTATTATTATAAATTTATTATTTATTATAAATTTATTATTATAAATTTATTATTTATTATTATAAATTTATTAAATTTAATTTTTAAAAAAATTAGCTGGCATTTCTTAAGAGCTGCTATTCATTACCCTTCTATTACCTTGAGTCAAAACCTATCTAAATTGGAAGACAAACTTAGGAAAATCTGAAATTTCAAAAAACGTGCACAAATAAAAATAACTATAGGTGAATACAACAGGACTTTCAGATTTGCTCTTTTTTTTTTTCCCCCTCCAAAAAGAGAAAATATACATGATAATGTCCAAATCTCCCTTTCACCGAAAGGCTGATGGATTTAAATGTGTGCTGTATTTGGCATTCCCAAGTAGTCATACGTATATGATTAGTAACCCATGGATATTCATTAGTTCCCGAGAATTCGGTCATAGGATCCGGAGTTAGCTCCCAGTTATACCGCTGGGGCTAGAGCAGCTGGGTAAACGGATGAGGTTGGGGTGGCTGCAGGAGCTGGTGATGAAAAAGAAGTGTTTTCTTTCTTTTGGATTTCCTAAGATGGATATAAAATCAAGCATGCGATAGACCACAAATATGGGCATATTCCAATAAAAATGGAATAGGATAATACCAGAACTAATCAACTATATGGAAAACGCAGCAAATAATATAGTATTTTCAACAGTATATCCTCAGCTTAACTGCTCTTTTGTATTTTGGATTCCATCTTTAAAAGTGTATCAAAAACAGAAGAGCATTAGGAAAAGAACCTACGAGAACAACAGGAACAAAGCTATAAGAGAAAACACTGAAACAAATAAACTACATGTACCAAATTTGGCTGCATAATTAATTTAATATACCACTTTGGCGCTCTGTGCTTTCGAGCGAATAGTTCCTCAGACGAAACAAACAGAAGATTTTTTTAAGGATGAGACATGTACCTGACTAATAATGACATGCTGACATGGAGAACAACTGCAGACATTAGTGTCGGTGCTGCTACACACGCTGCTCACTTACTGGAGACATTTCCCTTCATTATTTATATTTTACAAAGGTTTCAGGTACATTATGCCTTCTGCTGAAGCATTAGGTGTAGGCTACAGTTGGAGACAGAGGCGATCCTCTAGGCTAACAGTGCTTGGTCCTGTTCTTTGTTTTTAATTACCAGTTATTTATAATACCCTTTAAAAAACTTATACTGTACCAATTCTGTTTTGAGGCAGCACACGTAATAGAGAGCAAGCAAGTGCATTCGTTAATATTTAAGCCAATGTGCATTTAGAAAATAAACCTTAGAGTGTATGTCCTTTCACCTCAGACATGTTTTCATGCCTGCCTTCCTTCCTACATTATTTTTAAAATGCACTTAAGATGAGGAAAAAAAGAAATGTTTCTCCCTTGTATCTTCTAATCTCGTTTGAGCTAAGTGCTTATATGTTGGATTCATGCAGGTGGGAAACATCTTTCAAGACTCTTCCATTTCAGATTAATCTGTTTCTTCTGTTGGTTCCTTTCTGTTCTGCTAGGTAACTGGAGACAGAGTATTTAAACTAATGACTGCACAAGGAGCCGTGAGAAAAGGCAGCAGGTGGGATGGATGCTTATAAGGCAGGAGGCTTGAAGTAGACTGACAAGATATCAGCCACTCTACAGCTCTTATCTGTTGAAAGCAGCAGAACAGACTGAGGGCAATTAGACTTACTAGCTGGTCTACTGACCCGTAATAAAAACACCAGGGTGGGATAAAACAGGCAACACTGCAGAACAATAACAGAACGGGCATAATAGTGCAAGAAGAGCTCTAAGAAAAAAAAAAAAGAAAAAGAAAAAACGACTTTCTACTTGTTTTTGTTAGGAAAAACATAAATGGAGAGAACAACCAAGAGCTATGGAGAATAGAGCTGGCATTTTAGGAAAATACACAGGGCCAGATCTTGCCAACCACAACTGCACATACTGTCTGTTCCTTGGGCCCGTGGAAATAAGCCAGGAAAGATTAATGGGCAGAGGCCGGTGTTATCTCTGCTGCATAGTTCCCATGCAGGGCCTCAGAGAAGGACGGTGCAGCCAGGGCCCCGGCAGGGAAAGCTGTCCTTGATTCCCACTCCGTAACCCTGAGGCAGCATTTAGGTGGAACTGTGGCTTTCTTTCGGATCCCAGATGATCTGCCACTGGGATTTCCTTGCATTGGGAAAAGGGAGGGTTGGTTTGGGCGTCAGGGTTTTCACACTGGTTGGTTTTAAGCTGGAGGCAGAACGTGAGCGCTGATACCACAGCAAGCAGGGAAGCAGTGATGGGCACCGTTAGAAGGCTAGGGCATCGAGTCTGCCATTGCCTCGGGCATTTCCTAGAAGAGGATTTGATCTTAGAAAAGGGGCCAGGGACGTGGCAAGTCCTGGCTTCCTCCCCGCTGCCCCTTCCCTCTCCTACCACTTACTCCTCCCCTACCTTCCATCTCAGTAGTTTCCGGGAGCCCAAGGAGGAGAGATGATGTCTGAAGAGTGGATAATCTCCCGGTTTTACATATTAAAAATGTAAAGTTATGATCCAGCCTGCTGATTTATAAAGGAAATATCAAACAGCCAACCTTTTTTCAGTCTCCTTTTCAGTTTCTCTTTAATGCATATCTTTCTTGTCTAGTGGAAAATCCCATGAAGCAGCAAAGATACCCTGGAGTTCGCACTGATGAATTACTTAAATTGCCTCTCCAGCAGGGGTCTGCAAGACATATGGAAGGGTCATAGCCTCCATATCCCAGACCCTAGGATTCTCTGGGGAATTCTGCATCACTTCCATTAAGCGTCATTGGAGTCATCTCCCCTCCTCCATCATTTCCTGCTGCCTTTTCTGCCTCCTTGCAGCAGCGCTCGCGAAGAAACTGTTTTGCCTTTAGCTCCCGCCCATATGGCCGAGCACTAATCCATGTTCCCACACACGTTCATGCAAAGAGGGGGGAAACTGTAGATGCAGAAGAAAAGCTTCGCTGAGCAGCACTGAGCGCTATTCGGATTACAGCTGGCAATCAAAAGGTGCAAAAGAATCACGCTGAACAGTAGTACTGCCTCTCTGCCCTTTTCTTGCAGTGTCTGCAGAGCTCTCCAATATCCCCAGTTTATGAAAAAAAAAAAAAAGATATTTTGGAGTGTCTTGGAATATGGGAACAGGTTAATCACCTCTCCTCTCTGTTAACAACCTCAAGGTATTTTCCGCAGGATTTTTTGTTATTATTTTTGCTCCTTTGTCTGTTCCGTTTGGTCAAAAGATGTCTCAGACTTGGAATTTGCTGAAGACCGAGGGGAGTTAGGAGAACAATTCGCTGAAATGAAAGCAGATTTGGGAAACTGACTTTTGAAAAAACTCTGGTCCCGGGGCGCTGCCTCCCTTGCTAACGTGACGCTACATCAGGTCTCCTGCTCGGGACATCCGAACGTGGCCTGCTGAGCTGTGTGGCCCACTGAGCTCACCTAATGACGCCAGCAGGAAAAGCGGCGTTATGATTTATCCGGATACCAGATTTACTCTGCTGTGGAAGTCACAGTGTGTTTACACAGGATTTTGTAGTGCGCAGAAACTCAGCAGCGATGGAGGATGAACATCAGGCTCCTTGAAATATCAGCAGGTATTTTGAGATATTATTTAGCGATTATTTAGCAATGCCCTGTGAAAGAAAGCCGTAAAGTTTAAGCTTAGGGAAAAACAAAACAAAACACACATGTATAAAACTCTTCTGTTCTTCCAAGACAAGAGAGCTCAGGAGAATGTGATTTGGTGGTTAAATAATGCTCTGTGCAGGAAATCTGAGGTCCTAGCCCCCAACAGTTACAGCAATTCACCCAGAGGGTTTGGAGCCTCAAATGACACTCATGCGCTATCCACGGTCAATCTGCAGGTCACGGCTTCCCCCGCAAAGAGCACACTGTTCTCCAAAACTTCCAATGTAATGCAGGGAAATGGGAAGAACAAAACTGAGAATCACAATCCTACATTGTTCAAAACCTCGAACAAATGGAAAAACCTTGACCTAAACTCACTAAACAGCAGCCAGACCTCAGAGGTCACAAGAATGCTAATTTTTGCAGTCCTTTGTAAAACTCTGTGCTGCTTTCAGCCCAGCTGTGTTAAATACTCGTATTCTGGTAATACAAAGCACTAAGTATGGTTTGTGACTGTGACCAAAAGCAAATGCTTTTCTACTTCGGTCAAGAGTTCTGAATCACAAGGTTTAATTTGACATTGAAGAGACGACTTAAGCAAGAAGCATCTAAGTAAAATAAAGGTTTTCCCTCTCCTGCCTCTTTCACAGACCAGTTGAGACCCGGGGCTTGCATGTTCGTGGGTAACTTGGCATTGCCTCGAAGCCTGTACATGTGAACTGACTGCAGGGGGAACAGATGGAAACACAGACTCCTCTGCAAATGCAAATCTTAACGCAGAAAGTCCACGTACCAAGGGGGATCTCCTGCTAAATGAATCTGATGGAAAAAAAGTATCACAGAAGGCTAAAAGTGATAAATTACCGTGGAAGTAGAGTAGTCCTGCCTCACAGGGGATACCTCTGTTTGGAGGAGAATTGCTGAGCAATCCCTGAAGTCTTTCCCCTGTTCACCTCAGTCGCAAATGCAGTGGCAACGTTTATCAAGCAAGTGTGGCCCAGCAGAGACAACATCTACCTCGACACACATGCTGGAGAACTGAACAAACGAGGCGAACTGGTTGAGTTAATCTCTGCAAATCTCCTTTTGCTCAGGACCTGTAGACCCAATCAACAGCTTTATATCCCTAACAAAACACGACTCCTCCAAAAGAATACATTAATTTTTTTTTTTAGGATGATTTTAGGAAACTGAAATCTAAGCAATCTTAATTAGAAGGGGTCCCGTCTGCCATTAATCCTCTTGGAATTACCCAAGTATATGCATAAGTTCTTACTTCTCTAGTAAGCTCTCTTAAATACAATTACTCCACTGAATGGCATGTAAACAAATAGATTTTCCATGGAAATCTTGTATTATTGATTATTACAAATGTCCTATTAATCACACTACAAGGTAAAAGAAATTAGTTAGTGAAGCTGATATAATCTAATCCGTTTCATCTAGGGCAGGTGTGTGTCAGTCATCAGGCCTCAGCTGAGGATACGGTAATAATTAAAAAACTACTAACAGGACCCTTGTAACTATAACTGTGCAAATCAATACCCTAATTCTGTTAGAAATAGACTACAGAGAAATCTTCTAATCAAAAATGAAAGATAGATTATATACGGATTATATATTTCTCATTTTTAAATAAAGGGGAATCATTGCTGTAATAATATCCTTATGAGCATGGCCCCTCATTCGCCTCGGGAAGGTTTCAGTAGGAACCAAAACACTCTCAGAACTGCATACCTTACAGCATTTGAATTTTTGGCACATTAGCAGCTCTACAAACTCTGCCTTCTTCATCACTTTCCTGAAGCCTTCTTATCCCAGAGCACACTGAAAGCATCTGTACAGATGCAGGCAATTATAACAGTAAGTGTGATTCCTAAGATCAGCTTTGTCTAGAAAATGTGTTATATATAGCAAACTTTTTTTTTTTTTTTTAAACCTTTGGAGTCTGTCACATTTGATACTTCAGTTACTTCCTTGTTTTCTTATTGGAACATGCCTATTTTTAGACACAAACTCATGCTAATCATTGCATCTCTTTCACATTGTAAGTACATGGATGCAAATGGCACTTGCATGGTACATATAGTAGCACTTACGGATGACATAGATGAAGACTCGCACAGACCCCCTCCTCCCCTTGCACTTCACCCAGCACATTATTCTTGGTAGCCTTATTCTCTCCTGGGGATGGGGTGATGCACAGGAGGGATGAAGACCGACTCGGAACACTTAAGTAAAGGCTGAAGAATTGCCCTCGAAAGTGTGTAATTGCAATCACTTGCCAGAAAATAAATGCAGGTACTTGGACTCTAAACAATGAAGCTGTCACACGGCTCGTTCATCACTGCGCTGACTCAGTAAAACCCCATAAAAGTTGATAGTTCTTTAGCTTGTTAGTTACCGGAGCCGTCTGAATTGTTATGTCTAAAGTTTGACCTAGCAACTGCATTTCTTCGGGCAGCCTGTCCCTTCAGTGGCCCTCTGTACTGTGTTCACAGGAGCAAGCTAGGCACTGAGAAACATTTCTTTCCTCCTCAAAAAAACCTTCTCAGAGCTCAAAAAGCTCAGCTGTGCCTTGCTGCTACGTGAAAACCGAGCGCAGCAAGTGCCATGGTGCCCAGCTTATACTTGGAATCAACTTGTAGGAATCAACTTATAGCTGATTCCTTTGGTACCAGACAGCAAACTGGACCCAAGGAGCAAAGTGCAGTTGTTTAAGCTGCAGTAGCACCAAGGGATCTGCTGCTCCCTCATTTCCTTTCGCTCTCTGGAGGGCAAATGCAAGGACGGATTACTATACTCCGATGTGCAAGTCTTTAGAAGATCAAACAGGGCTTTCCTCAGCCCCGGCCAGGGTGTAAACACCAGGCTTTGGAGGCACGTCTGGCCTCAAATGCATGCCCAAACCTGCTTGTAAACCCAGCTACGTGACTACAGCAGAGCCAGCACGGCTCACGTGAAATCCTGCTCCCATCCTCGACCCGACTGCTAATACGGCCAACACTTTTCCTGTACGGAGAGAGGAGGAGAGAGAAGGATCCCGCTGGGCTCTTTCCACTCAGATAGTCCTGACCTCCTAAAGATTTCCCAAGATCCTGTCAGTTCCTGAAGAATCTGCACCACTGGGATTACGTCTATGTTTCATTTAGAGGAAAGGTTACAGGCTGGGTTTTATCTTATGTGGGTCACTCCTGTGAGTTTTCCAGTTCGGATTAACCCAGATTTCAATGATTGCTTGCTTATCATAGAGAAAAGAAGGAAAGAGAAACAAACGAGAAAAAAGAATAATATTCATACTAAAAAGTTCCTTTATCAAATTTCTCCTGCATTTCTAATCTAAACAAAAACCCTAACAAAGTGCAGATTCAAGTAGCTGGAATCTATAATAAAAACAGAAAAACAGTGAAGCAGCTTTAAATGTGATTCAGAAAGAGTCTTCCCTGCAGCTTTGTCCAGGGCCACTTGGCTCAAAATCATGACAGGTGTCGGGTCTGATGGATTCTGACAGTGGATAATCTCTAACTCCTCGAAGCACAGGGATTTCTTAATTGTGTAAGTCTTATTTGAAAAACAAACTGAAAGTTTTCAACCAAAATTAGATGAAGACAGAAAGAAGTTCTATGAAGACAGAAATCCAGGATCGTAACACAGCAAGATTAGGCCTTCAGGTGATCTTAAAGCTGTATAGTAACCCAAGGGTTTTAACTTGGCTGTATCCTATTAGCCAAGCCATCCTTTTTTAATTCTCCTATATAAGTGCAATTACAAATAGCCTTAGAAGATGTGAAAAGGCTCAAGGGACAGACCGGGTTTTTGATTTGGAATACTAGTTCTGTATTTGCCATGTGCTCTAATCTAGCCCCATCAACATCATTTCAGGTAAAAGTTGCACAGAATAAGACATGTCTGTGTCTGTACAGAGGCATTAGCAGTTCTCTAATTAACGTGAAGTGAAATGAACAATCCTGCATTAACTGTTTCTCTATTTTTTTACATTTTGGGCCACCTAAACAGAGCGTTTGGTTATCCAACTGGGGTTAATGCCAGCAGCCACCTGTTCAGTATGAGGTGTACTTTTATGTGCCTTTTATGTGAGAAAGGTAAATTTGACAGCAGGAAAATATCACAGGAAAGATGAAGGTGGGATCTGATGAGATAGGTTATATAGAAGTGATAAGGTTCTAAGATGGATAACACCTTAGCACATTTTTTTTTTATATATAGATGTATAGAAACTACTGTTGTGTTAGTGTCACCCTTTGAAAAATATATATCTAATCTCTGACAACTCTTCACTTTTCTAGCTTTCTTACTGAAAAGGGTTAAAGCTGCCAGGGATGTTTAACGTGCCCGGTGTCCTCAAAGACACCATACACGGCCACGTTTCCTGTTGACTCAGAGACTGCCACATACAGACAGAAGGACAAACTGTTACTGCGACTGAGGCGAAGAGCCCAGCCAAGCTGGACACTGCAAAGGACTGGGCACATTTAGTCACTGCAGCAATTCCACACAGAAGTATTTAACAAGAAGTAAAAGACCTGTGGTGTTTCTCCTTAAAAAAAAGAGCATTCCATGGCACAAAGGCAGAATATAAGGGTAGGTAAGCAGAAGGAAAGGGTTTATTTCCAAGAGATGTAAAAGAAATCGTAACACATGAAAAGGATTCGGTACAAGGGGTTCAGTGTCATGCCTGCCAAAAGCAAGCAATTTGCAGTAATGCGTTGCACTCGCTGCAAATTGGGGAGGAATTTTAAACCAAAATATATGCATGAATCTTCAGTCAGAGAATGCTCTGTTTATAGTAGACTGCATTTTTTAAGGGGCATCCTAACACGTTTACAAAACAGAAATGAAAAAATGCTTTAGAACCACGTAAATAAAGGGACAGGAATGATCTGGGATATCTACTGAAATGGCATGCAGAATAATTATAAGTGCATAAAAACATCCCTAGTGGGCCTGGAAAGAAGGAAAGAAAATAAAGAGGGTTTCACGTATGAGCATGTGGCGAATGACCCTGCTAAGAGCAGCTGTACCTCCCCAGGATTTGTATTAGCAGAACAAAAAGTCCCATATGTGCTTAGGTTAAAAAGCATCCCGCAGTTAAAATTGATCAAACTGGTATACAAACCTGTCTATAGAACAGGAGGCAAAAGCTAATCCTAAGTATTTAAGTATTTAAGAGCCTGTAATACTTTCAGGAGATAATATCCTACAGCAATAGAGGTACCAGTGTATTTATGCATTATGTAAACCTTATTAATGCAGAAATTAAGGAGGAAAGCTGACCAAATGCTAAGATAGTTTGATTCAGTAACTGCCCCCCACCCAATAGTGATACTCCTTCATAGGACCAGGTGTAGATACTGACGTTTCTAGACATTGGATTCAGAAGATAGTGAGAGAAACACAGAGAAATTACAGACGTTGCATGCATGGCTCTCATTTAGAGTCCTCCACAATGCACTCTCTTATCCCAGAAGGAAGGTCGCCTGCACTGTAGAGGGAAGGAGGGAAAACGATAGGAGTCTGCCTACCTGCTTAGGTGCTCTGGCTCTGTTTGCGTCTGGGAGCTCCTGTTACACGCTGCTGTCATTGTGCCATCCTCTTCTTATTTCAAGAGCAAAAGTCTGCTGTGCTAGCAGCACTCCCAACTCCAGCCTTTGGTTGGCTACATCCTTGCCCGGTATACACTTAAATCCATAACAAACGGTGATGCTTTGGGATGAAAAATATGTCAACACCTGGCGTCTATATAAAAGCCAATCCAAGTGATCAGCAGGTGGGAAGATGCCTCCTGTGAGGTGCTCGCAGCCACATTTCTGGAGATAGAGAGGCTACTTCTGTTGTAGAAACGAATGCAGAGTGAGGAAAACATACGGCTTCTATTTTGGTAATAAGTGGTTTGGTAATAAGTGGTTTGACCGCTTACTTTTCATACCACAACAGCCCCACTGGCCACAAAGCCCCAAAAGGGCAGTTGCGAAGGTCCTTGAGCTATCCAGGAAGGAAAAATTACGTAAGGCAGAGCAACTAACTGGCTGCTATATACGTATCCTATTGCCATATACTGAACAGCAACTGAACAGTTTGATTTGAGAATATAGGTCGGTTGTTTAATTTTTATTTTTTGCTACAAGTATAATGACAGATTTTTGCAGGTAGAAATCTTGCCTGCTAATATGATTACTCCTGATAGATGCCAATCATGCACCCCCTGCATTTCTATTCTTCTTTAAAACGTGGCCTCAGATTGTAAATGGCTCTCTTAAATATAAATAATAATAAAACTCCAGTCAAGGCAATTTTAAAGATTCGTGTTGCGCATTGTCAGCCTAAAGGGAGAAGGGGGAACTTCAAACCGAAGGAGAGAAATATTCCAGTCATAAAAAATAAAATAGAATAGACAGCAAACAGACTGCAGCACTCCCACTCCTTGCAGAGCTGGATCAGTCATAGCCTATTCAACAGTGTATCAGGGTAGACTTCCCCTAGTGCTAACATGCTCTTGGCGTCTTTCGAAGCGCAAGAAATGAAAAAAACACCAAAGAAAAAGCAAAAAAAAAAACCCCTTTTTTTCTCCTTCTTCAATACTGCGAGCACAGAAAAAATTTTTTTAAAAATTTTTTTTTTTTTTTTTTTTTTTTTTTTTTTTAAAGGAGGTTTGCTCTGGAAAATTAGTATCAGAAACTCGACTAATCCGCTGCAGAGCTCAGCCCTCGGCCAAAAGAAGCGGATAAAAATGACCCTCCGGATCACATCGGGGGCACTAGCGGCGCTTCTGCAGGGAGCTGGCGGCGGCGCGGGGACCCGGCCGGCCCCCCGCAATCCCGTGTAACAAAGCTCATCTGCTGCGGGCCCCCGTCTGCGCCGCGCTAGGCAGCCAGCATCTCCTTCTTGCTAAAAATACTGCCTCTCCCTCCCCAAAATTACCGAAGTAGAACTTTGCCTGACCTGCTTTCCATCCTTACTCATTCTGTGCAAATCCTGCAAAATTGACACCTAATTTCCAGGTGCTGTTGCTTAGCATCCTAAATTATTAATGAGGGTAATAATGATCCCTTTTCGCCTTCACACGGGACGGGAAACAGATGCAAAGATTACAATCGCATCACCATCGTATGGCACGATGTATCGTCATCGTAGCTGGGCATATATTCCATATCCTAAGATTCCTTCTGCCGCTTTCCATCAGGAAGCTGCGTTCTTACAAGGTGCATTTTATGCTGTGGTCTAATGAGATTCAGACACGTGCCCTTCTGTGACGATGAATAACAGACCCAAAAATCTTGGTTTAAGGTCAGCGGGTTGCAAGAACATCTTTGCTATTTTAAAGCAAGAACATCTTTGCTATTCTTAACGCACCCGTTAAGGTATGTAAGGCTTGGAGACCAGAGGGGCTCTGCTGAGCACCAAAGGACACTGGAAAAGGCGCATTCCAGCGAATTCTCTCCCTGGGAATATCCCGCCGGCAGCCCCTGGCCAGCGATACGTCTGCCCTGAGGCACGGAGTTACTAGTCCCAGCAGGTAAATCCAAGGGGGAGCGTTAAATGGATCTCCCGACCTTCCCAATTCACGTTGCGGGACGCTCGGCTCCCCGGCAGGAACCTCAAAGCACCTCAACGGGAACGGCCTGAATTCCAGGGACTGCTCATATCAGCTATGGAGAACAGAGGGCATTTAGGAAAGCCCCGAGAAGACGAATCAGATCAAAACGGGAGCATTCCAATTGCTGGTGAAAAACAGGGAACGTGAGCCCAGCTCAGTGGGATGGGGTGAGGAACAAGCCCTGAGTGCCCAGGGTGGGGACGGCTGCGTCCACAGAAACGCTGTGTTAAACAAACCAACAAAATCCTATTATTTGACTCACCGATTCCTGGCTCGCGAGTTTCTTTCAGGTGTATTTTCCCTTCCTGAGTCTTGCGGCTGGTTTCTCACCGTCATTTAAAGACGGTAGCGGTTTCACAGGACTGTCGCTAACTGTGTTAGCGATTCACCACCCGCTGCCATCCCAAGTCCTGCCTATGATCTGGTCCAAACAACTTCGTAACGTTGCCCCCCCGCCAATGGACGTTCACCGACCTCCCTTTCCAGAAGCTGGGAAATCATCAGTAGAATCAGCGCTGCAAATCAAGATGTAAACACCCTGATTCACAGTTTTTCTCTCCAGAAGTTAGGAAAGACTCAATTTAAGCAAAAGGGGCTTTAGCTCCACCCAGTGGCAATCAAAATGTTTTCAAACCACTGCTCTGCCCACTGTCTGCGGCTCTGCAGGGTCACTGCTGGGCCCTAACACCAAGCAGATCTACAACAGTCATTTTTTTAAGCTGATGTGTTAAAGGCTTCTGCTTGCAGACTGGGCTGAACTGTCTTTCCCTATTAGCCCGGGCCTTCGAAAGCTGCTGTTAGTCGTTACCCTGAGACGCTCAGCGTCAGCCATCACTATCCTCTTTGGTATTTGCCAGATTTGAACAGTTTCAAGCACAAAAGGGCTCTCTAAAAGGACTTCATGGCTTGACTGACAGGAACCTGGGGTTTGCTAAGACCAGCTCCACCACTGTTAGCTGGGCAGTAATTAAACCGTTTGCAGCACCTGCCCTCGTTAGCGCTCAGCTGCGCATCAACTCCCGGGCGCTAGAGCACAAACTTGTGGCACCGTCCCCTAAATGCATTTTGCTTCTTGAGTGTCATTGAAACGTCCGTTTGGGACTGCTGGAAGCAGGTTCTGGACCAGGGGAACGCAAGTCCCGCGTGCACCTCGAAAGTGTTGCAAACCCGGATTCGGTTTCTTGCACCTCTGCCTGTTGTCCCCCCTGCCCTGGCGGTTCTTTCTCACCCTTTTGAAACGCGTCTCATGTCCTACCTGCCTATTGCACCACCTAAGTATCATCATTGTGGTTATATTTACATTTCAAAGTGTTGTGCCTGTTGCATTTGTCCATGAGTTTTGGGACGATAATTAGACACAGGACCTCATTTTTAGCTAAACACACAGTCTGAAATAAATTTTACACCAACGTGTGCCACGTGCAAGCAAAACGATATATATTTTTTTTTTCCTGGCTCAAAAGCTTCCAAATCTTTTCCCTGACGCACAGCTCTAAGACCAAGCGCGGCTCCGAGCGCTCGGCAATGACACCCGGTAGCCAAAGCAATGAACCCCATCCAGACCCGCCGCTTGTCAACAGCGTCTCCCACGCGCCGCGGGAGTTCCCCACGAGCGCCTGTCATTTCTAACACCCGCTGTGTGCGGGAAGGCCGAGGGAGGGAGCCGGGCAGCGCCTCCCCTTGAACCTCTGCCCCTGCCCAACACCCGGGTGCCTGGGTGCGACTCCAGCGCCGCCCGAACCCGGAGAGCGGGGCGAGCGGCGACACGAAGGCGGCTCCGAACGGCCTCCTCCCCGCCGGCGCGCAAGGGGGAGCGGCAGCGTCTTCGGGAGCAGCCCCCGCTTGCTCTTCCCTGCAGGTGCAACCCGGTGCCCATCGGCCGTGGGAGACATTGAAAGCACCCGGCGCATTGCTGCAGGTTAATCAAACGCACCGGGTGTCCCACAGGCAGCAGCTCCTCTGCTCCCATGCAGCCCCTTGCCCCTCAATCCATCCCCCTTTCCCTACTTTTTGCCTAGTGGTTCCTGTCAATTTAGAGTATTTCTGCACTGCAGGAATTTAGTTTTCTCTAATGGGAGGTGGGATTTCGCCCACTGTGTTAGGGAAGGGGAAAAAAAAGCTGTAAGAGATATGGCAGGCAAATCTGTAAGAAAAAGGATCCGCTTTGCAGCCACAACAGTTGTTACTTCACTCTTTCTTCCCTATGCTGTTTAGCAAAGCTAAAATATAGGGTGTTTTTTGCCTTTCTCTGCCTAACACAGCCCCTGGTTTCTGACCTTAGTTCAAATCCTTGGCCGAGTCCGGCCTGATGTCACGTGCCCAAATATTCCTTTAATACTCAGGAGAGTTTTCCAGGAGGAAAAGGAAAATCAGAGCTCCTCTCCCCCCGGAGACGACCGGAACCACAGTTCGTGTTTCCCTTCAGTGCTATCAGGTAGATTAAACCCCGGCTAAAAGCAAACAGCAGGTTGCCGAGCAGATTGCTGCTCGACCACAACAAACACAAACCCGGCTCTTACCAAAGTCAGCGCTGAGGCTGACACGGGTAGAAATGCTTTGATATCTTCACGAGACATTAACCTTCAAACATGATTGCTACAGGCGCGTAAATTGTGCTCGAAGGCTGCGCTGGTGGGGAGAATTGCTGTGGAACTGCCTGCAGGGCAAGAACGTGGCAGGTGGATAAAAGTAATATTTGGGGAAAGATACCGGGATAGGGGTCAAGGCATAAAGAGCGGAGCTCTGGGCAGTGGAAATGCTGCTGCCAGCGGCGGTGACAAACCCAGTGCTGCCCCCCTTAAAAATCTTCAGTTCTGATGGTGAAACTGTTTTATTTCAAGTATCTGGACGAAATTAAGCTGCGTTTACTCAGCACCGTTCAGCATCCGCACTCTGCCCTGGGACCCAAGGAGTCAGGTGTCTCAGCGTGGGGTCTCCAGGATATAAATAAGAGCAGTATTTGTTAAAGGCAGCATTCCAGGTAATGCAGACCTAGTATTAAATCGAGCAGAGTGGTAGAGGTGGGGCAGGTCTGTTTTAGGTGATTTTCGGAAGCAGCTGAACTGAAACATCCTGTGTTGGCAGGCACAGCAAAAGCAGCAGAGAACAAGTTCCGAGCTGCTGCAGTCTCCACCTGGGCTCTTCTTCGTGGCCTTTTCCCTGCTCTACACCTGGGATGTATTTAGGGAGGGGGCTAGAGATTAGTGAGGTTGACCCATAGCACATGGAAGCAAAGAGGCCACCCAAAGGTGAGATCCCTGATGGTTTCTATCGGGAAAACCGTTCCCTGTGAACGTCTCCATGCTGGGATTAACTCCCCGAACTCAGTGAGTTTGACCCGTGTTCCCCCGGCTTTCTGATGATTCTGAGCATATCGGAGAAATTTGGGCACCAAAGGATTTTCGCCCCTTCCAGGGAAAGGTAAATGACTCAGGGTCCCCGTGATGCCCACATGGTTTGCACGGATGCTCCCAGAACAGACGACTATTTGACTGATAGGACAGCAGGGAATCTCTGATGGATTTCTACACAGTGAATTATTAATTATAACACATAAACACGATCACAGTGTTCTTATTAGTTCTACTTTCCATACAATTTCCGTCCTTTTTTCCCCCCACAAAAACCTTAATATCCTTTTATCCTAGTCCTTAAGGTCATGCCGTTGATTTTGTGTGATATTCTGGTCCTCCTGTGCTTGAAAGTGGCTCCCACACCTGTTTCCCTGACATTTGTGCTGTTCCTATGAGGTCAAAAAAGAAAAAAAAAAAAAAAAACAAAAAACTCATTAAATAAGATCTCAGAAATCAAATTCAAGGCAGTAATTCAGCAGGGATGGCCAAAGGCTTTTAGGAAAGATGAGGATTTTACCAAAAGCAATTCAACATGTAGCGAATTGCAAATATATCCCTGAGCCAATTTGCTGATAACACTCACAGCATCTGCACAAGTGTATCTGCCCCCAGATACTCAACAGACTTGTTTGTCCCGCTGGGAAAGGAGCAGTGGTGGAACCGCTTGCGTAGCACGTCCGGATGTCACGTCTGCATGGGCAAAGTTGGCCAAACTGCAGGTTTCTCACTGAAGGGTATAAAAACTTCATTGTCAATAAAAATGCCCAAGCTTTTTAATTACATCTCGCTTGTTGTTTATGGGATCAGCACCCAAGTGCTGCTTTGCTGATGCCCTTATCCTGTGGGACCAGCAGTGAGTAGTGTGATTATGAGCATAACTGAAGCAAAAACCACTTGTCTTGTTGGGGATATGGAGAAGACTAGGTTAGCATTTCTCCAGACCAGAAGGCACCGCTGTCGGGCAGCATGAGGTAAAAACCACAGACCTGTCCTGGTGGGAAGGAATAAATCTGTATCAGCATGGCCACGCATCTGGAAAGCGCTGGGGAACGGGTGTCCTGCAGGGAAAGGCGTAAACGCCGAAGGGCTGCCCAGAGCAAAACCACCCAAGAAACCTCTGACCAAGTTCCAGCTTCTACAAGTGAGAGACTGAAAGCAGCCGCATACTCAGATCCACTGGGTACTTAAATCCAGCTGGAGTCAGATGCCTGGATATTTTCGAACTAGGGACTAGCCCACAAATCTCGGTGGCTCCCAGCGGCCTCTCTCTCCTTGCTGATCTTCGGTCTTGGAAGGTCGCCGCGGTTCGCACGGTCTTGCACGGGCACCTTTGCAAGCTGCCTGCAGGGGCAGTGCTATAGCAGTAAATAGCTCTTTTTTATCCGGGGTTTTTGATCGCTGTGGTAACTGGTGCTGGCTCTTCCCGGACTCCTCGGGCACTGCTGCTCTTTCGGCCCCTAACGCCGGAGTCCGGGCGAACCCTCTGCCGCTGTCCCCAGGCACAGCAGGAAATGCTTTGCGTGCAGGTGGGAAAATGGACGTGGGCGATAGGATGTCGACTTTGCTCTCTGGAGGACAGTCATCGTGGAAAAACGCCTTTTTAAGCACCGAATTTTGGCCAAGTCACCATCTGGAACCTGCCCGCAGGGAAGGCGAAAGGGGTTTTGGAGGGAGCAGCGGCCCCTGTGCTCCTGGTTCGGGCCCGGTGCAGAGGCTGCCCGTTCCATGGGCTCTTTTAGCCGTATTGGTCGCTGTAGGAATGGCTTCCTAAATGCCATCTTATAGACTGCATATCCGTCCCGGCATAGCAGGGAGCCATTTGCAGCTTCCCAGTAGTGGAGAAAAAAAAACACCTGAAAGAGCAGGTCTGCATCTTCCAGGGGGTCCCTGATCCTGAAAACATCCGTCAATATTGAAGTAAAATGTGTCAGTGGTTTCTGGTACTAACAGGGATCATCCTCATCTTTCACTGCCTTCCCGCCTGGGGAGCCCTGGATCCTGAAAAGAATCTTTTGAAAATATTTGATGAAATAGCACATGCAGATGATGATAATAATAATAATAAATAATAATAATGGAGAGCAAAGCTTTGACAAGTACAGTGCAGTGCTCAGCATCGGCTTCGTTCCGTTCGTTGGTACAATTCGCTTGCAAATACATCTGGTCCATAATTCCATAAATGGATTTTATCTCATGCATCCTGAAGATCCGGAGAGCATAAACCAGGAGCTAATTTAGGAGGTCAAGATGCAACTCTTGTCAATAAAACAGCCGCTCGGGCTGTAATAACCTGTAAATCGATAGTTTCATGTAGGCTGCAGCACGGCACCTGCATGTGGTCTGGCTTAAGTGAGCTAGGTGAAGAGAGAGCAGTAAGGATGGATAAGGGTGAATAAATGCAGCCAGCACGTCAGCTGTAGTTCTTCCTTCTCGGCATGCAGGTCACCTTCTTCTCCAAGGAAAAATTGAACTTCTCCCCGCATCTGCATCCTGCTGCAAAAAGCCGAGACAGCAGGGAGTGAGAAACGCCCGTCATTTCTGTGCAGATCCAGTTTCTGCATCCATTTCTATCCCGCCCGTCTCATCCTTCACGCGGGCCGCCACCACTACGTGGTTTGTCCCTCGAGGTCCCCCTTCTCCCCAGCGTTAACGCTACCGCCTTTAGGGTCATATCATACGGCAAAAACTGGACAAATTCAGGGGATGACAGGAACCGTATCCTGAGAGCCCAGGCTCTGCTCTTGGCAGCCCCACCACGGTCATGAGTAATTAGCAATAATTTGTCCCTGTATTTCAACCAAAGCCGTTTTGTTATTCAGCTGGGCCAAGCGTATACTGGAGAGGGGGGTCCGGTTTGCAGACGCAGCGTTTCCAGTGGCACCACGACGTGTCCCCGCATCGCTGAGCAAGGACGGGGACTCCTGCCCGCGGCAGGAAGCATCAGGGGTAGCCGGGGTTCGTGCCTGCGCCAAGATACTTGATCTACCTCTGTGCAGTGAAAAGCCAGAATTTGATCCACCTGCTGGAGACACGGGGACATTCAACCTGGCGAAGGGCAGGAACGTGAGAGGGGCTCCAGGAAGAGCCGGGATTCTCTTCACCGGTGGCTCCGTGTAAGCAAATTGTCACTCCACCTGCTAACGCACCGCGGCAGCCGCGGCTCTTCCCTCAGAGCCCCGGCATCAATTCTTGCACGAGAGGGAATCGCTGCGGGTTTTACACCCCTTCGGGCAGAAGGGATCCGGAGGGGGGCTCCTCCACAGGCGCGTTCCCGACGGAGCGGGCGAGCGCGGAGAAAACGGATGGGACAGAGCGGGGCGGATTCCGATACGTCTGCTCAAAGGCTTCAAAGCCATGGAAAAAAAAAAATCAGCGTGCACAAGGAGAGTAAGATTTTAGCAAAACATCCCCCTGGGCATAGATTTTGCATTCAACAAGAAAGGGTTTTGCACTTCTCATATAAAATATTTCATGAACAGCTAAGTGAGAATGACCTAGAATACAGAATTTTTTGTGAACCTGTAAAATAAATATTCCTCCGCATGCCCGCACTTGAAATACTGCAGCTGTGGGCTGGTGCAGAAACCCCTGAAAGCCAAGAATTGACGGCACAAGAGAATGGGGCTGACCACATTTAACTTGTCGAGTGTGACAGGAAAAAAAAACACATTAATTAGTGCTATGTAGTTCCTTTTTTCACCACTTAAGTTGCTCGTAATGAAGCAACCAAAAATCCCTAAGAGATGATTTCAGTCCAAGGAATCTTTCAGCTCCAAAAAAACAAAAACAAAACAGGAAAATACCAGGCCGAGTCTCGTACAGCCCACGGGAGCCGGGAGCAGTTCTCCGTGTCACCACGGATCGTCGCCCTCTGCCTCCGCATCCCAGCGCTTCCCAGGAACGCGGACGGCGTCGCCCCGGCCCCGAGCAGCTCCTGCAGCCGGGAGGCCGCCTGGGGCCCCGGCCCTGTGTCCCACGGGTGTCCCAGCGGAGTCCCGGTGTCCCGGGCACGCGCGACGGGACTGGCGCTGCCCCGGCAGCTCCCGCGGCTCCACGCGCGCTACCCGGGACACTGGGTCTGATATCCCCCCACCATCCTCCAGCTACACGAAATTCAGACCCAACTTAACAGCAGAGAACCGAATTTCCAATCAGCACAGGTTCAAGCGGTCCAAACTGTTTAAAGTTAAAGTTTATTTGTATTCTTTGTAGGAATATCCATAAAAGACCTCAAAGGTATCTGTATCTGTACATATACAAGAGCCTTCAAAAATTATTCACAGAACAAAAATAAATCTTCTTTAGAACAAACCCAGGCAATGAAATGCAGAGATGGATCTCAGAGACCAAACAGTCCAGTGCTACTAGCATAAAAATACAGCTTGAAAAACAGGTTTATTACTTTTTTTAAGGTGTACTTTGTTGAAATAAAAAATAAATTATTTAGAGCTATCCCTGTAAAACAGTTCTGTGTGGTAACACTCTTATTAAGGCCCTTGAGACGGAAAATCTGTTTTCGCAGGTAGGATTCCTGGCAGGTGCTGCGTGCGGACCCGCTGTCCCCCACGGGAAGGAGGAGATGTCTAAAGGCCCCCGCCCTTGGGCGGGCGCGCGCGGCTGCCCAGGCCACCGCCGCGAACGTGTCCCTGCCAAGGCCACGGCGGGCAGCAGCTCCAGCTCGCCCGGCCGGCGGC
>WBNA01000297.1:330164-356784 GCA_013398345.1 Nothocercus nigrocapillus
ACGCGGGCGGACGCGCGGCGGCGATGCCCGCGTGGCTGCCGCACAGGTGGACATTGCCGGCCCCGGCCCCGCACGCTGCTCTGAAAGTGGCTGACTCGGGCTGCTGAGTTTTCGGATGAAGCCAAAAGCTGGTGGGTTTAAGTGAGCAATGAAATACGGAATTAATCATGTAAGAAAGGCCTAAGCCAATCCAAGCAACTAAAAGAACACAAAATACAACTCAGTAGAGGGATCCAGAGTTTGGCTGCTCCCAAGCGAGAGCAGCAGTTGCTTGCAGGGGCATTCGGCACGTTCTAATCTTTTCGGTGAAAGAATGAACCAAACCCCAATGTTCATCATCAGATTTTTGTGCCGTTTACGTTTCCTTTCGTCGCGCACAAACCCACCGGCTCTCAGTCGGAAAGCAAACGCGGTCAGGCCCCGCTCGGGCTCCTGTTCCCAGACACACAGACCTTTCGGCTGCCACGTGGTTTAGCAACCCTGGAATTTCATCAGACTGGACACAATCGAACCTGACATTTTTGCATATTGCCGGCTGCAAACAGCTAAAATTTCTCCAGAGAGCTGCAGGGTGACAAACGGGGAGCGACAGCTGCCTGCAGAGCTCGGGAGCGCGACGTGTTGCTCTGCAGCTCGTGCGTTTTGCTCTTGCAACGCGACCTTCACCCCGTTTCGGGTCTCCCGGCAGCTCCTCCTCCGCACACCGACCAACACCCTTTGCACTTCAGCATAAAAACCAGGGCAACAACAGCAACCAGGGCAGCAACAAGCTACGAGGCTGGTGCGGACAGTCAGACACTTTTAGAACAGCAACTCTTCCCAGTCTGCAAGCTTAAGAAATACATAGGAGGAAGGACATTACTCAGAATTATACATCATTAAAGAGCTCACCAAAACATATAGGCCTTGGGGCAGGTATGACTTCCTCTCTAAAAGGAGAGGGCTGAAATGCTGCCCCTATTGCATTTCTTTGCAGAAACCAAAGTGCGCTCCTTGGGGACTCTTCAGCACCTACCCATATTGCTAAGCCAGGGACCTAAATTTAACAGATTACCAGAACGACAGCGAACTCTGGCAAAAAGCATTTCCCAAATCAACGCTAGACTTTTGCTGTCAGAGTGACACCTGTGCTTGCAGCACCTCGTTCGGGCAGCACGGAGGCAAAGAGCAAAGGAAGAGAGGCAAGCGGCACAAAAATGCTCAACGGAAGGGGATGCCAATGTCTGGCGGGAGAGCTACTCACGCGAGGCCGAAATGAATCCATGCTTGAGGTGCAGCCGCGACACGCGAAGAAAGGAGGGAAGGAGAAGGAACCAAAAGGCACATCTTGAGGAAGAAAATATCACAGGCCAGCAACGAGCCAAAGCTGGAAGACTTCATTTGGAAAGCACTGCGAACAAGTCACTCCGGAGCAAACGCGGCGCACAGCGCCGGGCGCAGCAAGGACAGCACAAACCGGCTCCAAAACACGGAGCGCGAGGCAGGGAGCTCGCGCACAGGCAGCGCTGGGCGGACTCGCGTGGCAGCGTTTAGCTGGAGGGGTTGCACCGCTGCGCTCTGCCGCACGCTGACCTGGCCTGCACGGGTGAGTTTCACTCATTGCCAAACAACGAACTTGACAACAGACACCGGATTTTGGCCCTCGGCGTTGCCAACCCTTCACGTCCAAGGCAACGCGAGTCGGGTTTCAAGAAGTCATGAGATCAGCTTAGAAATCCCCACATTTTTAATGTAACGTAATGCAAATTTTAGAGATTCAGAAACTAAGGCTAGAAAAAACAATGGGAAGATCCAATCTGACCTTCCTGAAATGCTGGTACCCCTGGATCCATCACACAAACCCTTCCTCAGCCTAAGCCTGAACCGCTTCACTAAACACCCCACAGCAAGGCGGCTTCGGGGCTGTGTCTCGTTTTGAGGACATCAGCTTTTCCACTTTCCATTCCTGCTCTGAATTTACTCGCTGTTAGTGAGTACTGCTCTAATTACACTCACTGTTAGTACTATTTTCTTGTAATTCAAATTTCGGTGTGCTGTTGAAATGATTTAATGTCTGAGGTCAAATCACCCCAATTTTTCTGCAAGAAAAAGGCGTCAGAAATGTACCCCGTGGCGTGAAGGATTCACACTTGGTTGACTCAAGAAGCTTTAAGAAACCTCAGGCTCTGGGCTGTGATGCTGGAAGGAATCAGGAGAGTCGACAGGACTTTTGTGTGAATCTTCTATGGGATGCGACTGTCAGTATCTCCCACGGGAAGGTCCCTCCGTAAGCACAGACGCCTTCACGTTCTGCCTGTTAAATCACTGAAACACAGCCCAAAGGAACTGGAGATGAACTGGAGTTAGTCTAACGCCTTCAGAAAAAAATGGTGAGTACAGAACACCAAAAAATGTTCAGAGCATCCAACGAAAGACAAATTTCAGTCAGAACGGAAGATCTTAACAAGAAGAGTGGAAAGCATCTTTGTGCAGAACTAGACTGGCTAATGTGGGGGCTGAAGGAGTGAAATTGAACAGTACAGAGGCAAAATGAAGAGATCATCTTGAAAAGACATTAATTTTTCATACCGCAATATACTGTGTTGGGTATGGGACCCTTTGGTTAGCCCCTTCTCCAGAGCATTAACCTGCTTGTTCCTGATGGAGCACAGAGAATGAATTCAGGGTGCTCCTGCATGGCGCATAAAGAGAGGATTGGATAGAAAAAAAGAAAAAAAAAAAAAAAAGAATTGCATAAACATAAAATTTAAACTGTATCAGAAACTGGCATAAAAAGCCCCCAAAGAATCCTACCTTGAAAACCACAGATTCCCTTTCTCTGTTTGATGGGAAGCCTGACTTTGTGCAAACGTACGGAAACAAGCTGCTCCAAGCAGAGGTTTTACCCAGAATGTTCAAAAAAGACTGATTTTTTTTTTTTTCTTTTTTTTTTTTGCCGGAGTCCTATCAAAAGTAACTGCAAGTTCCAGCAAGAGGCAATCTTGCTAAAAATGTTTGCCGTTGAGTTTGCATTCGGTTAAAGAACAACTAGGGAAGAGGGGAAGAAACCCAGCAGGTGAGTCTTTTTATAGAATTCATTTCACTACTGTTTTCACTCCACTCATGTACGGGTATCAGTCAGCCAGCTATATACAGCTGCTAGCTACAATAACTCACTTCTCCCTGCGCTCTCTCACCCACGACACACATGCACTCACACTCCCCTCTTCCTCCTCCAAGGACCGCAGTGCTTTTTAACAAGAGGAGAAAGAAAATAATAAAAATAGCAATAATTAAAAAAAAAAATCTACAGTATTCACTTCCTTTTGGTATATTACATGGGCGTTTTCTGTACATGACCCAAGAGCGGTATTTACACAGTGATATGGAAGGACTTGCTCTTGGGAGCCCAGTTTTCCTGGCCTCGAGTGGGGAATTAAGGCCCACTTGTCAAAGTTGTTCTCTCTTTTAGGTTTTAGCAGCATTTTGTAAACCTGTGAGGGGAAAGGGGGGGTCTGGAATCCGCCTCCCGCCTCGATGCTCCTGCGCGGGGGCGGCCGGCTGCGCGTTCAGCAGCTGCTGTTCTTGAATTCACCGTTCTCCGTGATGGACAGCTTGGTGGGGTTGGTGGGCGAGATGCCGTTGCGGACCTGCACGCTGTAGCGCTCCTTCACCTGCGTCAGGGCGCTCATGAGCCGCGTGTTGGCCGAGTCCAGCGACACGATCCGCTTCTCCTGCAACGAGAGCGCCCGGCGTCAGCGCGGCGGGAGGCGGCGCCGGCGGCCCCGCGAGCACGGGCAATCTGCCTCTTTCTGCTTCCTCGGGGCATCGGCACCCGCCGGGCGCCCCTGGCCCTTCTGCACCACGGAAGGCGACAGCAAGTCGGGGTACGTCGGGGAACAGACCTGGTCCCGCCGGCTTCATCCAGGCAGCCTCCAACTGAGGCGCATGGAAACGCGGGATTTTGCCACAGCAGGGAAGGGTGATGGGCGTTAATAACAACAGCCAATTGTCTGGGGTTTTTTCATGTGTTAGAAAAACAGAAACAGGCAGCAAAAATAAACCCCCCCCAAAAAACAAACAAACAAAAACCCCAAGAAGTGACGGCAAGTTCCATTCAGCAGACAGAAGTGCAGGTGATGCCTCATGGCCATCGGCTCTGTGTACCGCATGGAGCGTGCGCAGAATAAACCCACGGGACGCTTGAAATTAAAAGACCAAAAAAAAAAAAGAAAAGGAAAAACGGAGCAAATACGGGTGGCCTGCGGCCGGCAGCAGGGTGCAGGAGCAGCACAGGGAAGCAGCAGGCAGAAGCTGGGGCTCGGGGGTTACGTGGGCGGCGGGGGGCTGCTGTGCACAGGACACACACAAGACGCCGCGCGCTGCTCCTCGACCCATTCCAGCTCGGCGGCCCCACGGAGCGCGCGGGGGCTCCTCGGCACGGGAAGCGCCGGCCTCCACCTGGAGCTCCAGGATGCAGCCAGCTAGAGGGCCTGAGCCGAAATTTATTGCAACGAACGAAAAAAAATCACCCCAGGACAGGAGGTGATGTACTCAAAGCTAAACTGCCTGTATGGGGGGTGCGGCAGTGGACCAAGCCCTGCCTGGAAGAGGAGGAGGCAGGAGGAAAGACGAGTAAGGCTCCAGCCTGCCCCAGGATCTCGCCCATCTAGCCAGTGTAAGCGAGATGGGCAATGGAGGAGTTAAGGCCTTGGCCTCTCCTCCCATGCTGAAAGGCAGGAGAAAAAAGAAAAAAAAAAAAAGGGGGAAAAAAACCAAAAAGACACACCAACCAAAATAACTGCTGCCTCAGCAGAGATGTGTTTCCTTACGCTAAATTTTCCCTGGAATATATCTAGATACCTGGATACATAGATATATTTTCAAATTCAATTTTCTTCCCCAAGCATGCAGCTTCATAGAGTTAAAAATGGAAGGCTGGCTGTTTTCTGGCATCCGTGAGCGCTCGCTACACCAGCCTGCAGAGCAGCTGGGAATTTACACCTGCAAAACCCATCTTTAAGGAAGGAGTTTGGGAGCAGAGGCACCGTCTCGCTCAAAGGAAAAACAGCACCTAAACAAAGGGATTTCTCACACACAGGAATTAGGCCTGGGGAGTGGGAGGAGCTGGAATGGGTAGGAGGTCAGTGCACTGGGCCAGGGCTGGGTACTGCTCAGCTAGAGAACTGATTGGGTTTACTTGCCTGTTTGAATTATCTCATCCCCATTTATGACCTGTAATTTAACACAGCGGAGACGTCACTTGCGATCGCAATGGGGGCCTCGTGCTCTCTGCAGCTCTGCTGCTCCGCGGGGGCTCGGCCGGCCCTCCCTGCTCCGCCGGGAGCGCTCCCGGTGCATCCCTGCGGCGCCCGCCGCAGCACTGAGCGCTGCAGCCCCGGGCATCGCTGCGCCCGCGCAGTCGCTTTCATCTTCCAACAGGTGAGATGGGCCAGGCTGCACCTGCCCTCCGCACACCTTGCAGAAGGAAAGGACCTTCCCTTTTCTGGCCACCGTACATCCCTTGGCAAATGAATCACGGGCTAAGAAAAGACTTCCACGTGTGATGTGGAAGGACCAAGTAGAAGGGCAAAACCCTCAAGCAGGCACAGTCCCTGAGATCCTCCCCTCTAATGTGTCTTTCTATGCATTTGTTCCATGTCCCTTTCACCTTCCCCTTTTCCTTCTTGAGCGGAATGACAAAAGGCAGCACATCCCTCCAAACCAGGCTGCTGTTTGGGAAACTCTGAAAAATGGCCCAGTACGTTCAACTTCTGCACCGGCTTTAAACTTGGAACAGCCCTTGGTCAACTCTACAAAGGGTCTGCTGCTTTCCTGGCAAAATAATAAAACAGAAAACAGCAAAGGACCGAGTACGTTCCTGTGCACTGACCAGCATGGCACCCCCTTGCTCTAGATTTTGAGTGCAAATCATCGCAGAAAAGGTTTCTTCTTGATCTCCATCTAGAAAGGGCAACCACACTGGTGTGCCCATTTGGACCATCCTGCACCACAGCTAGGAAACAGAGATGATGCAAGCCCAGCACAACTTTCTTCTTATCCGATAAGGTTTGTATGCAAGTGGTTTGTTCAGATGAGGTGACAAGGATTCAAAAATCCAGCTTCTGAAGAATAACGCTGGGAAAGCAGACAGAGGCAGCAGAGAAAACTCTGAAGACTGTCAGAAGGCAACTCTGCCGCAAAGCACGTTGCCAGTTCCAGGAGGCTTTTAAGAACAGACCTTCTCTCTTGTTGCATTTTCCCTTCCCTTCTGCATGAGCTCAAGCATCTCAGCTATTGCTGGCTGCTCAGCAGCACGGCCAGGCCAGGGCCTGCCTTCTGCCCTCTCCTGTGCCTAACGCGCCAGCAGCAGCTTCAGCAACATTCAGCTGGCGCCTCTGGTTTGGGGGATTTTTTATTTTTTTTTCCGCCCTACATGAGGGCAGACAATGTTCTGAAATAACTTGGGCTGCTGGTGAAACGTGTAATCCTCTTAAAGGATCATCTATTAAAAAAATCATACAGCTGGAGTGATTAAAAAGCCCAGGAGCAGGAAAGGTGCTCCCTAAACACAAAATTCACCCGTGTTAACAGGCAGGCTGATATCAAGTCAGTCTCAGGTTCTGTTGTCTAAGCTTTGCTCCCTGGCATCAACATGGACACAGAAGAAAAGCTGCCCCAGCCCTGCATGACACGTTCACATGCATGAGCCCCACTGGGTCCCAGTGCCCCCAGGTAACTTGTGCTGAGCGGGGTGAGCGCCGCGGCTTGGTGGCCGAGCGGGCGCCTCTCCCGGGCTGACGCGGAGAGTCGGATGAGGTGAAATGCCACACGAGGGAGACGGGGCGATGCTCCATGGCAAGCGTGCCCTTCCCCTGCCATTCCGAGCCGTGGCTGAGCGTGCATAGCTGGGCTGCATGCACACGGCCGCTGCCCTGCGCTGCTGCGAAGCGCAGCAGCTCCGGAGCTCCCAGGCCCGCGTTCGGGGCAGTGCCTACACAATGCTGCACTGTTCCTTAACCACTTGGGTTCTCCTCAAGGAGAAAATTCCCGTGATTTTGACTTTTCAAAGCCTGCTCTCAGACAGTAGGGCCTTTATTGTGCAAAGCCCCCAGTTCTCTCCTAGGAGGCAGTAAGTCATGTGTGCAACACCCTGGCCAGTACTGCCTTGGGAGCGAGATCATAACATTGGGACAGGAGGATAGGGAGGAACGACGGGTTCTAGGCACTGAGCACTCAGCTCCTGGAGATCCTGAGCTCCTTACCTGCGCATCAATAATTTTCTGCTTTGCATCGATGACGGCTTGCATCTCGGCATGATCCTTTTTAAGCTCCTCTTCAACTGCCATGAGTCTGATGTGCAAAAAGAGAGAGTTTGGGCAGTTTAAAACTATTCCTGGGTGTTTTGGCTACTCTGAGGCTGTTGCCTTGACATCTCCGACTGTCCTCTTTTCTGCGACAAGTCTGCTCTATTCAAGAAAGGTTATCAATCCTTCTCACAACCCCAGTTGGCTGAATTTATTATATTCAAAGTGGGCATTGCCTTGAACATCTAACTGTTCTGTAAAACCACCCCATGAGTACAGTTTTCAACCAAAGCAAACGCACCAGGCAGAGATATAGCAGAGACTAGGGTTATAAATTCCTATATCTTTTTGTCTGCTCTCCTGACAATCTGAAGCAAGTCTCAACACTTGTATCTCAGTTTCCTCATCTCTAAGGCAGGAGTGGTGTCAGTCCAGGAACGTCAAGCCCACATAACTGCTCTCTTCATTGTCAAGGATAAACGTGACAAGGGGGAGCTTCCTGCTCTACACGTTCTGCAAACTTCCCAGCCAAGTCTCACCTGCTGATGATGCTCTTCATCTGGCTGTCCTTCTCCTCTTGCTGCCGGCGCAGTCTCTCCTCGCTGTCTTCCAGCCTGGACTTGTACTCCATGAGCAGCTTCTGCATCTGCTGCTCCTGCACGAGGAGGCGCCGCTCGTACTCCTCCAGCCGGCGGCTGGACACCTTCAGGCGCTCCTTCAGCTTCGCTATCTCCTGCTCATACTGCAGAGAGGAGAGGGGAAAGAATCAGATGCAAAGGAGAAAGGAACCGATCAGATTATTAGATTATGCTGCTGCTGAGAGAAAGCACCGTTTGCTTTCATTAAAAATAAATTGATGGGAGCAAAGGAAATGACAAGCAGACAACTGTGGGCAACCACAAAGGAGCACGGAGGCTCCCATTGAGCATTAAGTTATTCCCACACTGTGGAATGTCTTCCTGTAGCACAATTTAAGCCCTCAAATAGCTCTGACACGGCTCCTCAGTCCTGCCTGGTAACAACCTCACTTACTCCAGACCCAAGGAGTTCCCAGCCACAAGCTGCTAATGGTGCTCAGCTGTAAAGAGATGTCCTGGGGTGACCAAACTTGTGAAAGGGACCCACGTAACTCGTTTTTCAGGACCTGAGGAAGACAGGAAACCAACTGTCCCAGGCTGAACGCAGGGCCCATCACTCACTACACAGAGTCTGCAAATTTACTGGCTGAGGTTTGGTTCTTCCACCTACCACCTCTCCGGATAAACATTTGTGCAATAGTACAATGAATCTCAGCACATTCCACTTCAGTTTTGGTTCATTCACCTTTCCTAAATTGTTTCTGTTCCCACTTCTTGTCCACCAAATATCCTCCTCTTTTCCTCCTGCCCTCTCAGAATAGCGTAGCAGCCATATACACGCAACTTTATTTGGAAAAAAAGTAACATCTATTTTGGGAAATAAGCACCTTTTAAAAAATGCATATCAGGAGATGATGGACATTTCTGCCTAGCCCTGAAATACTCCACCATCTAGATGACAGACATTTGCCTTGGGTGAAGCCCAAGACAAAATCCAAATGCAGCTGCTGATCAAGATTGAATTGCATTTGTAGAGACTTGTACAGGCACTTAGCACACACCAAACTACACTTAGCTGAGTTAATAATCATTCCTTTTAATGGAGTCTCATGATCACTAAAAGTATTGCAAGCGTAGAAAAATGGCAGCATGCTGTAACCACAATATTGTCATAAAAGACACCCAGTTGAGCACTTAGGTGGCGTGACTCACGATGCAGGTAAATGCCAAATATCAGCCTGTAATGTATGAACTCTCAGTTATGTCAGCGTGCACCCATTTGACAGGGGACAGCCTGTAACTAGATTAATCTATAGTATGGGATATTATTCTACAAATAGTGTACAACAGCATGTCCAGTGGGAAGATGTGCCAGAAGGACCTGTGCGTGACCCTGGCATCGCAGCACCTGGAAGCCACCCTGAAAGCAGCTGAAGGGTGGACAAGACTCGCTGGAAGCCAGAGAGCCTGTCGCGTGCCGAGTAAAATCTACCTTCTCGGCATGCTTGGCTTCATCTTGATTCTGCTCCGCGTCCTCCTCCACTTCCTCATACTGCCCGTTATTGAGGACCCACGCAGCTGTCCTCTCCACCGGTGACATTGTGGCAGAGTCCACAGGCGAGTGAACCTGGAGCAGAGAGGCCTGTAAGCATTTTTCAAAGAAAATACGTATGAATCACCACCGAAAGCACATTTATTCAGAGCAGCAAACACGGCCACCAAGCTATTGGTCTCAAAGCCTCCCCCGAGCTCCTTTTCCAGAGCTGCTTCATCCTCACTAGCCTTTGGACACACAGCAGTCATGCGAGGCCCTCCAAAACAAACCTCAAAAAGACACCCCCAAAACATCAAAAATGCAGGAAATTTATGAAATCCAGATTTTTTGCCTTGCCCAGGTGAGCTCCTCTCTTTCTGGAAGAGTCCTTATTTCAGGGTCTACCCCATTATGACAGTTTAGTGCAGCAAGCACGGTGGTAGAGACAAGAAGGAACTGAGCAAAACCCGGTGGTTTCACGGGAAGTCTCCAGAGAGCCAGCAGAAGTGGATGGCAAGGACTTAGGATGCAAAAGGGTTATGAGCTATTCTGGTATGGGGGAAAAGAACAAAGAGAGAAGCTCGCTAGGAACGTGCATTAATCCCCCTCCGTGCCCCCCTGGCAGAGGAACACAGTGACACTTCTGTTCCCACCTACCTCCCCAATGGAAATGGGAGGCAAAGCTGACCTCTCCCAGCCAGTAAAGGGGCTGCCTCTGCGCTCGGAAACAAATGGGGCTTGTGGAGAACAGAGTGCAATAATTATAACGCCCACAAAGCTCGCCTGGGAAGAACATGCCAAGCTGCTGCTCTTATTAAAATTAAAAAAGAAGGAAAGAAAGAAAAGAAAGAAAAAAAAGAGGAGAAAAGAGAATTCCACAGCCCAATTTGCAATTAAAAGGAGGCAATGGAACTTGTGTCCAAAAACACTGCGGCCGCTCGGCTTGGCACACACCGAGCCGTTCCTGCGGGGTGCGGGCGGGGAGAGAACCAACTGATTTCTGCGAGGGAAGCAGGAGCGAGTGCTCCGGGAATCCAGAGAAAACCATTAGCAAGGAAAAGCAAGAGTGGAAAACAAGGAGACGCAGAGCAGCCACGCAGGGGGAAAGGCGACTGCGCCGAAGGCAGCGCTACCCGCGGGCATTTCTGAAGCCGAGGGGAAAAGGGAATGGGAAAGGAGGGATGTCCGAGGCATCACTTGGATGCTAAGGAAGCAAAGGCCTCCGATTTATGCAGGGGCAGGGGAGTAATGGGCAATTTAAGACGCAATGGGCAGAAGAGACTAGCAGGGGGCTGCGGGCCGCCAGCAGCATCTCCCCCGCAGCGCAGCCGGCGCCGCGCAGGGCGTCTGCGCCAGGGCTCGGGGGCAGAGTACCAGCCCCCGTACCAGCACCCGTACCAGCCCCTCCGAGCCCCGGTGCAGAGCCCGAAAGGCGGACACAAACAAACGCACTTCAAACGAGACGCAATTATTTCCTTTGGTATTGCTAGCTTGGCACAGGAGCCTTGGCTTTGTGATTCAGTGTTTCTGATCTCCCCATACTTTAATGAACTGGAGGTATCAAAGCAGTTTTGAAGCTCTGGGTGCTCCTGCGTTCCCAGGCATCAGCCAGCCTCCCTTGCGGAGGCTGCAGCCTTCGGGAGGGTTTGCCGGGAAAGCTGCACCAGTGGAGCGGCCCAGGAAACCCTCGGGCAGAGCCTCATGCCAGCGGCTCCGCTCTGCTGCCAGCTCTGCTTCCCCAGCCAGGGCCCTTCCCGGCGCAGCCGGTGCCGGCGGGGAGCTCCGTGAGCCTCCTCGTCCGCTCGTGAGGTTTCCTTCCCAAAATCACCCGCGCCGCGACTGCACAAGACAGCCCTCGACGGCAACGCGGGGCGCAGCTGCCGCCCTCGGAGCCTCCCCTGCCAGGTGAGCAGCTCTAACACAAGCACTAACACAGCCCTCTCTACCATGAAACTGCTTTAAGAAATGCTTTCTCCATAGACAGCAAATCACAACACAGCATTTTCTTTTCTCTTCCCCCCCGCCAAAGGTAAAGGAATGTTGGCTTTTTGTCAGGAAAAATCTTAATTTACAGAAAAATTACATACATGGAGCTGCCTGTGAGCAAGTGATCAAAAGGCATTAGGAGCTGCTAGATATAAACCCTCCTTTCCAGAAGGTGTTTGCAGTATTCACAGGTTGCAATGATTCATGAAAAATCAGCATTTTGGAGGGGAGCAGGGGGAGGCAGCAGCAGATTGTTGCCTTGTGGTAAAACACAGTTTTCTCTATGCTTAAGACAACCCTGCTTAGTTATTACGTCAGCAGCTGTTTACCCCACGGTATTTTGTATTTATTCATGTCTCTTTTTAGGTGGCTGAGGTTCTAAATGAGCACCACAGGGCAAACGCACTCTCACGTGGCCACTGACTAACACTTGGGACGCAGCTTCTTTCCTTTCTTTTTTGTATCCTGGGATTTTTTGTCTTCCAGCAGGCTTGCTGCTACCATAGGAAATGCAAAACATTTTTTTTTTTTTCCCTTTTCTTTTAAGTTTAGCACAAAAGCATCCAGAAATAAGCAGCACGCCAGGCTTGCCAAGCTAGAGATGGCAAAAAGCAGAACTACTCCTTGCGCTTGCTACAGGGTGCTGATTGTGTTCGTCAGCCACTGCTCCTGCTCAGCTCATACCCCGGTCTCACGCTGAGGGCCAATGACAGCTCTGAAGGCCAGCGCGGCCAAATACCCACGGAGGGGACCGCGAGCGCCGGGACGAAGCCCTTCCTTACCTGCTGCGCCGGCTGCCTCTGAACGGCCCTCACCTTGGGGACAGGGCTCTCTCTGGAGGACGACGACTGCTGCCGGGAGCGGCTGCCGTTGTGCAGGGGCTCGGTGGCCACGGCCGCCGAGACGGCCGACGCGCTGCCCGTGCTGCGCAAGGACGCGCTGTGCGGCAGCGACGGCGGCGCCCTGGCCCGGGCGCCCGCGCCGCCCTGCTCCGTTTTGCGGATCTGCGCCTGGCTGCTGCTGTTCTGGCGCGGCAGAGCCACGGGGACGGGCTTGTCGGGCGCCGCGTGCCGCCGCGAGAAGTCCTCGCTCTGCGTGCTGCGCTTGCTGAAGTCTTCCATGCTGCTGTTGCTGGGTGCGCTGAGTTTGAAGTCCTCGCTGTTGCTTCGGCTCCGCGAGCTGGCGGTGCTCAAGTTCTCCAGGCTGGAGTCCACCGAGGCCTTGGGCATCGGCGCGGGCGGGTTGTTGAGGTGGTAAACCGGGTTCTGGAAGGAGAGGGGCTGCAGGCTGCCCTGTTGGTTCAAGGCGGGGTGCAGAGGCCTTCTCACCTGGGGAGCGCTCTGGGGGGTGCTCTGCGTCTCCCACAGCTGCTTGATGGTGGCCACCTGGGCTACGGAGAGCTGGCTGCCCGCCAGGCGCAAAGGCACCTCGCTCACGAGGGAGCCGTGATCGGCGTGGGCCGCGTGCGGGTCCTGCAGGTCCATGAGGGAGATGCTGCGCCCGTTGGGCAGGATGCTCTCCCTTTCGTCCTTATCCGAGTAACTCATGCTCTGCGTGGACGCCTGCTGCACCAGCAGTAAGGTCTTGCCCCTAAAATATCCATCTACGTTTTCCTGTGTTGGAGATTTCATCTTATGCAAGTCACTGTGGAATAAGAAGGAATTTGGTTATTTTTTAGCCAGCTGAGTCCCCACGAGATCTGTCCCAGAGAGGCCTCTCTACCTCATTTAACCGACCCCCCCAACTTCCTCACCGTGAAAGACTCAAGGAACCAGATTTCCTTTCATGAGCTCTGTGTTTCAAGTTGCAACACACTCTTCTTTAATCACCACTTATCTCTGAGCATTAGGCTTGATTCAAGCAGTGCTTCATATTTATTTTTCACAGGTGAAATGCAAACCATTCCCAACAATTCCTCCCCTCCTTAGACCCTTCTCTTCCCAGCAAGACTTCAGAACATTTCAGACCCCACTTAACCCTTCCCCAGCTCTGTATTATTGTGTGTGCCTAATAATTCAACGGGAGCTGTATGAAGGCTCCTGTAAGTCGAGGCAACTCGGAGGGAAGGCATTTCCAGCTGTCCGAACGGGACCTCACACCTGACAGTGCAGAAGCTTGGGAAAAGGCCACACTGTGCAAGATCTCGGGTGTTTCTGCCACGTCCCACCTTTTGGCTTCACAAGAATCACTCCTACAACGCGGGAAGGTTCAAGCAACGAAGTGTCCAACACTCCCTGGGCGCTCTCAAGTGAACCCTCCTCATCCCTGCCCTCCCTTTCAGCGCCGGCTGTTACCTACCCGTCAGTGGGGTCCTCGAATATCTTCTGAAGCCCTGAGGAGAGACTGCCACTGACGTTTGGACTAGAGCTGTGCTCAGTGAAACGCCTCAACTGCTGTTGTATGGGCGTAGGGTTGGTCAGGGACTTGGTGATGTCCGCAAGAATGCGAGGCAGAGGTCCCAGTTTTGCCACGGTCGCCTGTAGGAAGGAATTTTCACCCTAATTGGACAACAAGCACCGCGACATCCGCCAGGTTTTTGATAACGATGCCCAGAGGCGGAGGGGTGGAGGTGGAAGGAAGGAGGGTGGGTGGTTGTGTGCGGGTGTGCCAGGACCGGGAGGCAGTGTTACGGAGCAGCGTAACCACGGCGACGAGATGGATGGAGGAGACGAAACGGGGTGCAGCAGACATTGAGGAAAGAAAAGGAAATAGAAAAGAAATTAGGATTGACCCCCAAAAAACAAAACAAACAAACAAAAAATCATGCTCAACAAAACCAAACTGTGGCCATTCCAATGCAAAACTATCATGCAAAGCAAACTAAGGCCAGGCTGGGGGAGGTCAAAGGGAAAACTACAGTATCTACTCATTAAAGGGGATTTAAAGGCTACAGATTCAGCTAGGGGGAGGGAACTTTCCAGGCAAAGGGAGTCATGTGGTAAAAGAAATGCATGCCAGAAGACAAGGGATGCGGCATTCGGGGGTCATGAGAGACTTGAGAGGGTTGAGGGAGGTTGGGGAAAGGAAGGTTTTCATTTCATAAGCCTTTGGCTTTGGCATCCTACGCCGATGCCGTCTTCTGCAGCAAATAGTTATCAAAAACGAAGGCGCCCCTCCCTTCTTTAAGGTAACTGCATGGAAACACCAGTGACCCTCGTTCCAACACGGCCACGTCAGGTAGGCATCACACACTTGGCTTCGGGTTTAATTCCCCCTTAGCCTGGTGCCGGCCAGGCCGAGCGCAGCAGCAGCCCTGCGGGGAAGCTGCTCCTTTAGATTCCTTATTTTTCCCCTCTTTGGCCCAAGGCTGGTTGTAGCATCCACACGGTGCTGCTTGCTCTCGTGTCCGAAGCACGGAGGCAAAAGCGATAGACGTTTAATGCTAAAGCAAAGCCCCCCTACAAAGACAATCCTCTTCTCAAAAATGTCCTTATTTTTCCTGTGAGCAAGGATTCGGTCACTGCAGAGAGAGGTCTCTTTACAGACGCTTTCTTACAGTGCATCTCCTGGTCTATTAAAATCTTTGAGGTTACTTGTCTTCTCATTTCCCACTCATTACCCACAGTAAAAGAGCACTGCAGTGTAACTTTATCCCTTAATTCTCTTTATAGCAAACCACTACGCCAGCTCCCAGGGGCCTGCTAGGATAGATCCATACATCTAACCTACAGAAAGGGCAAAGCACATCTGCTCTAAAGCTTTAGGTCTGGCTCCTTCCCCTCCCAGCTGCCCGAGACATTTAGGATTTTTTCGTTTGGACAGCAGTACCCATTTGCACTGCAGAAACTGGGTTTCCCTTGACCCGATGGCCTGATCAGCTGGAGGAAGGTGGCACAGTTCATGGCACTGACGGATTTACCCCAACTTATGGAAATGGAGGAACTGCTCTTTTAAGTGCTCCCTTTGCCTGTTTTTCCGAGCTTGCTGAGCTGTCTTTATAGCAAAGATTTTATTGCCTCTGACACTGTGAGTGCAAACTCTGCACATGTATGAGGGAAACAGATAAACAAGACCACAAATTGTTATCAGGCTAAGATTAACTAAGATTAATATACATTATCCTTCTGAGTCAAGGACATTTAGATTTACTCTGATGCACAAAGCCCAGTGTCTTCTTTTAAATAATGCGCTGTGAGAAAACAAATATCCAACAAATCACTATCTTGGCAGACCTTTCTAGCAACAAAAATCATTAGCAGCACATTGCAAGTCACCTCAGCTCTCCAGTTTTGAAAGACATGGAATACAGACAAAATAACGCAGCTCCAAAATTGCAAAGATGGAACTGTTCTAAGCACTTTCAGGAAAAAATAAATGCTGACATGGAGCTCAGCTTCTCTGAGTCTGGTCAACTTCGCTTGTTAACAAGGTTTTAATGATTTGGGGTCTTACAAAGAACAACCCAGACTCTGCTCTTCTATGGCCCCAGTGCTCAGGGCTGCAGACGGGTGTCTCCCGCGGTGCGGAGGCAGCGTGGCTCTGGGAGGGCCCCCTCCGAACCTAAACCTAGTGCAAACAGCACAGAAATGAACGAATCTCAGCGGCTTTGGCTCTGCTCTTCCAGGAGAGCAGTTCTGCCCGGCCGAGACTTGACTTCAGCCCAAGCTGGGCAGGGTGGGGGCCAGCCAGGTACCCCAAGGAGCATCCAGAAGGGCCCCCCAACATTTCCATTTCCCAGCCAAGCGCTCGCGTGCTGCCCTCTCTGCCTGATTTCAGTGTCTGCACCAGGAGGGAAGCCCAACCGCTTCCTGCAGCCGCCTTGGGGCCTCCCAGAGCCGGCGGGGCCGGAGCGGGAGCTGCGGAGGGAACCCTTGGGCCACGGCCCCATCGCACATTCCTCTCCCAAGCCGCTGGGTACTTTCTCTCCAGAGCGGCTCCGGCTGCTCCCTTGATGTCTCCTCGTGTTTACAGTTGCTACGATACAATCGCCGCGTTCGCCCTCCCAGGCCTCCGCTCCGTTTTACCTTATCAAGCTGGGAAACAACCTCCCACAAGAGGGAATGCAAAACCGAGAGCTCTCTGCCCAGGTCGATGTAGCCCTCAAACCCAGGCATGTTTGAGATGCTGTCCGGATTAGAAATCTCGAGGAGAAAACGCTTCATTCCTCCCCACTCATGTTCCAGAAAGTCATTCATGAAGGCCATGTACTCTTCCTTGTTACCAAACCTGCAAGAAAGGGCAGGGGAAAATCAGTCACTAACCGCCACAAAAAAGCACAAGGGTAAAAATAACTGTCTGCAAACACCTAATGGTTAACTTTTGACTTGCCTTTCTGGAAAAGGTGCCTGGGAAAGGGAAAAATGGGCAATTTAAGAGATTCCCTGCTTTCTTGACGTGGTTAAATACTAGTAACTCCCTGCTCATACTGTCAACAAGGGGGTTGGTAACATCTCTTCCCTTCCACGGACTTTCTTTCTCTCCAGCACCTTCCCTGCTCCCCTTCCCCTAGCAGAGAAGTGCCCCTGGGCCTACATTCAGCTGGGAACTTGGGAAGTGGAAGGGAAAACAAAACATGACCCTTGGCAGGAACAGCACTTTTTTCTTTCGAAATAGCATAAAACAGGCACTCACTGACATGCTAATGCACGATCCTCTTCTTGCTTTTCTCCTGTGTCCCTCTACTGAAGTCAGCACAGCCCCGGTCTGCATTCAAATCGACTCTACCTAACTCAGCTTTGGGGTGTCCCAAAGGGAACAGCATTCAGACACAGGAATTTTCTTCCTTTCTCAAGCCTGTTCCAATTTGCCCAAGAATCAGCAGCCTGCAAAAGCGACCACTGAGCAGGGCTCTCCTTACTTGACCTGATTTGCACCCCTAGAAGCAGAGATTTCGGGGTCATCATCACCACCACTTACTTAGCAAAATTGGCCAGATTCTGAATCACTTTAGCAATAAGCGTGAGGGTGCGAGACGTCCGGTCGTCAGGATACTCCTGCATGAGGTTAAAGAGGCTGGGGGACATGATAGCAGGACACAGGAACCGCAGGAAGAGGGAGGCGCTGATCAGGCGCTCGCTGATGTCCTCCTTGCCCCTGCTCAGGCACTGCTGCTTCCACGATGCAAACACCTCCTTCAGCTCACGAGGGAAAACACTGAAAAACAGCGAGCAGAGAAATAAAACCGTGTGGGCAATGAGATGCAGCAAGTTGAAATGGTGACCAGTCACTTGAAATAATGAACTGTGAGAAATCATCATTGACTCATAGCTTTACTCCCACCTCTCTAGGCTAGGAAATGTCATTAGGCATCTATTCTTAGATCACCATTTAATCTGGTGATTCTTAAGCACTGGTTAAATCATGCCTTGTTCAAATATGTGAAATGAAGCTGTTTTCAGCCCCTCCAATCTGCAGACTAAGAACCACCATGACCACGCTGGGACAGACAAGCCAGTGTTCCAGATATTAAAAACAAACTGGATCAAAATGAACTCTATAACTGAAATTTGTATTTTGCTTGTAAAGCCCTTTCGCTGCTTTGCATATGCTTCGCCCTGAAGCAGAAAGGGCATTTTTTTTCCAATGGTACTCAGTAGCAGAGATTAACAAAAATCTTTCAGCTGATGTTCTCCTCATGTGATTTCCTGCTTGGTTTTACCATTCTAAAGGGGCTGAAGAAGAGTTGTCTATACATATCAAACCCACTTTTTATTCCGAGCTCCCACTAAGCTGCCTTTCCACTTAACTCTCTCCTTGCTCAGTCGCAACTCACTGTCTGTCCCCTCGAGAGGATTTCAGCAGAAGCTCCCGCTGGAACCCACTGGTTTAGGCAGAAAAGTCACCCGCAATACTGCGCCCCACGTAATAAGGCAGTGAGAAAAGGAAACAAGGCAGTCTCAGAAGACAGACAGCCATTTCCTAGCACAACTGCTGGTTCCACATCTTTAGAAGAGGAATTCACACCTTGGACTCAAAAGAGCTATGGGGGAGGAGGAGGAGAGGAGATGCCTCACCAGTAGGAATTAATAATCTTGCAGAAGGCCAGCTCACAGCACATTTTCAGGTTGCTCTGATGATCTGTTAATTCACTGGGTGAGCACTTGCTGGGATCCACTTCGCAGTTTTCATCTGACTCATACAGGGCTTTGATGAACTCTCCTGGACACAGGGAAGAGGATGACAAACCAGAGTCACTGCAGGAAAAGCCCCCCTGCTGCACCTTCAAATCCTGCTTATGCCTTTCCGTGGCAGCTGCGCCCTCCACTCCCTGCCTGGCGCCCGGGCCCCCGGACGCCCCGTGTTGGGGGCCTGGCTCCTCCGGCCCTCCCTGAGAAATGGAGCTTTGCTACTTGTCCTCAGGACTTCCCCAGGAAATGCACTCGATAGTGCATTTTTATTATCTCTAAACTCGTCCTCCTTACATTTCAAAAGCTGGCTCAGGAATAAGACTAATACTAAGACTAATACTAATAAGACTAATACTCCAGTGTGAGACAAATCCTGCTTGTTTTCTCAATTTCTTACACGATCATCTCACAACACTTCTGTTGCCTGCATCTTTCAAAGTCCTTTGCATTTCTGTTGTCCTTCTCTTACAGCATCACAGCGAAAACCGGACACACGCTCAAAAAAGGATGAGGTTTCCTTTACTTAATATATTTAAATGCACTATTCACCATTTGGTTTTTTTTTTTGGACATATGCTGGGAAGTGTTTTTTAAGCTGCTGCTGTTCACTAGACAAAAACCTTCATTCATTTGTTTAATGATTCAGTGTCTTCCTTGTTCACCTCCTGCCATGACCTTGCTGGCTCCGAGCTCACGCCCCAAGGCCTGTTTGTGCAAAGGGGTTTTGTTTTTTGACCTCTCTTTTCTTAAAAAGCCTTAACCAACCACCAGGCCTGCCCGAGCTAAAGTCAGCAGTGTTCTCGCAAGCAAACCAGCTGCCACGTTTTCTTAAAAGTGCTTTGCTTGGGTCCAAAAAATTCCTGCTGAGGGCATCCAGATCACTTACTTGCTACACTGTCAGCATCACTTCTGTGAGCGAGCTCTGTTTTAACTGTTGCTTCCTGGGTTATTTTCTTCCCCTTAAATGTCTTTGAAAGATGCCCTTTGTGGTCCACAAGGCTCTGTCTTAATCACGTATCGAGACGCTCTCGCAGATAAAATAAACAGCTACCACCAACGTCACGTCCTTAATTCTCTCAAAGAACATGGGAGTGAAATGACTAGCGACATTCACCACGTGATGAAGAATGAGAGGGATATATTGTCACGAGCAACCTTGCCCCGGGCGCCAGACAGGCTGGACGACTGACGGGGTATTTCCATCTCCAACATCTATGATTTACAATCTTATCACTCAGCACCAATGTTCTAGACGACGGGGTGAAAGCCATTAATTTTAAAATATCTCCGCGCAATTACTGCATATTAAAGGGCTTGCAGCCAAATGCAATATACTGGGCCCACAGCTGACGATTTGCGCTGCAGAAAAATGCAGCACGCTGTAAACACGCTGCTCGTTTCTCCACGGCAGGGGAGGACCTGGGATGTGACTTGTGCTACAGAGGTCCCACCCATGAGAGCAAGACTACCAGAAGAGGCTCTTTACATTTAAACCGTGGCCAAGCTGCACATAATGACAGAGCTGACTCTCCTGACCGTTGGAAGCCTCACTTAGCCAGCTAGCTCCTTGATGACTTGCCAGCGTCTGGGCTCGCTGAGGCCGGGCCAGACTGCTGGGAAAGGCGGCTGGGTTTTACTCTTTGTGAAAGGATGTGGTGTGGGACTTGGCTTTGGCCTGCTCCAGTTTCTCTTGTATCAGTTTCCAAACCTTTCTTCGTCCAAGCAACAACAGGGGCATGGGTGGCTCCCTGGACAATCTTGGGTATGAAAGACGTCAACATCAAGCTGGCGAGAGCTAAATCCAGAAGCTGAGAGCTTCCTGGGAAGGCAGCGAACATATTTCAGTCCTCCTTAGGGTGACATTAGCTGTGTGGACAGCTGTGTGGCTGGACGGGAGCAGAACCTTTTGGTGGGGAGGGAAGAGGTGCAGTTACCAGCTGGCACCCTGGCACGTAACTGTGAGCACTGTGGTCCTACTGGGAGCAGGGCAGATCGTGCCAGCCTGGCCAGACATGTCCCAGGTGCTGCAAATAGGGGACTTTGGACACCCACGAGCCGAAGGCTCCCTAGCTGGTCTGCACCTTGGTCTCCTGCTCTGTGGTGCTCAGCAGCCCTGCAGCCTCATTCCCTCTGGTTGGCTGTTGTTGCTTGCTGTTGGCTACAGTGTAAGGGAAGGACTGACTGGAGACACCCCACCGTATTTATAGGGGTGACATGGCATAGGTTTAATGTTAAATAGTAAAGCTGGAGCTGCGAGATTCATTCCGGCTTCACCACTACAGTCGCGGTCCTTGGATGGGTCACCTCCCAAATCCCAGCACGCAGAGCCCAATCCAGTTCCTTGACTTATTCTCTGCAACTGGATTAGTCCTTACAGTACAAACAAACAAACAAAAAAAAGCAGGTTGGCACTTTCTTACCTAGTGCATCGTGAAGATACTTTTGCCCTACCAATTTTAGGTATTCCTCAATAGCTTTGGTAGCAAGCGTGTTCTCCCTGAAGATCAAGACATCGTGCTCCCCACAACGATCTATCTCAGACATCACCAAATCTGTCAAGAAGTCCTGAAGAAAAAGGACATATGGGAAGAGGTTATTTTAACTGGACTCAGTCAGGCTAGGCAGAAGCTAAGGAGGAAGGATAAACAGAGGAGCAAGAGGATCACTGAAATAACTGTCTAACTTTGGACGTGGGGTGCCAACGACTGCTTTTCATGCCGAACACAGACAAACTATACATTTAAAAACCCAAGTTGGAAGTTATGGACCAATTCTTGCAGCTCAGCAGAATTTAATTAAGAAGAATGGCTTACAACAATTTAATTCACAAAATGAAAATAGCTCAGGATTTGGCAAAAAAAAGTTGGCATACTTGCTGTGGATCTACATGGCATTTAAATGCCCTGGTGGGAATAACGAACGAGTTTCATCACTGTGAAAAACCTCTTAATATAGGGCTTAGTTCTATAGTAATATTTCTTTCCTCAAGTGATAACTGCTTATGAGCCAAGGACACTCAGCACATCCCAAGAAACACTCACTACTTAATAAAATCCCGTACCAGTCCCTGCAAAGCTCTCCAGGACAGGAGCTCTATTTTTCTCCAAGGTTTTGTACTTTTCAGAAGAAAAAAACCCACCATCCTGAATTAGGACTAAATGAGAATTGTGACTTGCTAGTTCTGCTGCAAACATTAGTGTCCTCCAAAGAGTGCTGTAGCGAGGCAGCCTAGCCCCATTAATTACACAAAACTAACACAGAAGTACAAAATATTCAGAACAAATCAGTGCAAATATTCAGAACAAATTAGCTATTGCTTTCTGATAAAATCTGACAGAAATATTTTCAGACAGTGCAGGCTGGGGCCATGCAGCTCTATCAGCACCACCACAGCGTGACCTGCAAAGGTACCTTTGTAGCTGCAGGCTGTGGCAGCCTGGACTGCTCAACACGTCTAGAAAAGAGACCTTCAGAAATCCTGTGGCACCGGGAAGACAAACTTGCCACATTAACGTGTCTACTTCTCGCAGCCAGCACTGCAGGAATCCAAGGGCTGCTTTCCAAAAGTATTTTAATACCATCCTAGAGGAATTATCCCAGCTAGCAACTTCTCTGGATCACAGAAACAGTGTGGTGAGCAACAAGCTCTTATGGAAGGAGCCACCCTTCAGAGTGACACGCCAAGGTGGGAAGGGTAGAAGAGGGGCACGGGATTATGGGCACCTAATGGGCTGTTTTACAGCAGTTAAATGAGGCTGTCACCTGGATGCTGCCAGCGGCTGCTCTTCCACACCTCCAACCCTCAAACTTGTGTCTGGGGGTGCATAACTCACTCTGGCTGGCATTAACGGAGGCGGTCGGCTACAGCTGGGCACCCCTCTCATACACCCAACTTGGCAGGAGCATCCAAGTAAATCAGTGCCTTCTAATACTTCTCAAAGACCTACAGGTCATTTTCACACGCTTTTTTTCCAGTGTGCACAGAGAAGTCCTAAAAACATCCTTGGGACAGGTGGGATCAACACTAACTGAGCACGGCTTCTGTAGAAGCTGTTCAAACCCTGACCAAATCGACGCTAGAATTGATTAACTGATTCAGCACTGAACCAACGACGGCATACTGCAGTTCAGTGCATCCGAGGCATTTCTGGAAGTTACTTTCTAGCTTATTTCTCTCTTACTCACTTACCTCTTCTGTGTCACAATTTTAGATATAGAGCAAAGATTCCTAAACACTCAAGTGCCTAGAACAGTCCCCAATGCTCAGAGTAACATTAAAGTTGGATAACCCTCCTATTTTCTCCTCTTCACTTTGCACAGAGTACCTTCAGTCTTTGCATCAATGAGGGCACTTGCTTGCTGGTAAGACACCTATCTACATGCGTTTAGCCAAGTCCTTGAAGGCAATTTCTAGACCCTTTTCCGAGCTTTATATCCCATCTCCAGAACTATCAGAGGCACCTTCCGCTGCTGTGTACGGTCAGGCCAGCCCAGGCTTCCTACCTTGTGCAGCCCCAAGACACCCACTGTGAGCAGCAAGAGGCAGTCGCTTGGACCGGGGCCACCTGCTCTTACCTTTGCTCTCCCCGTGCTCTGCAGGATGTGCACCAAAGCGCAGGCCATCTCCTCCTTATTCCTTACGCTGATCACCGGTTCGAGCACGGAGCACAGTGTAGTGTAGTTGCTGGTAACAAACTCGGCAAATTCTTTGTATTGCTCCATGGGCAAGATGGTTATGGTCTGGTAACGGGACTTGATGCGAATGGAAGGTCCCCCTGCTTTCCCTTTATTGGGTGTAGGTGTGCTCACTGGGTACCATTTTTCCACAAACTGGCGACCAGTTACGGTGGCCATGGGAATGTTGACCAGGCCCACATAGTTATTCTTGTCCTTTTTCTTCTTCTTCTCCACATCCTTGTAGATGTGAACTGTGATGCTATGAAGAGGCGGGAGGCTGTAGAACTCGAAGTGCTCTCCCCAGAAGATGTTGTCAGCTTTTGTTTTGCTGGTGGTACGGGCAAAGAGAGTGTCATCAAGGCACAGCTCACAGAAGTACTTTTTCTTGGGTGTCAGGTCCTTTGCCTCAATGATCCAAAGGCGGAGCACATTCTCAGCTCGACGGCAGTTGTCCTGCGTGGAAGAAATATCCCAGATTTGATTCAGAATCTCTAGGAAATTGAGTATTTTCTCTCCTAAAGCAGCAGCAAATTGCTGCCTTCTGCATGTCAAAGGTAGGGGCTAGAACAGTTTTCTTCTCAGAGAGCTGCGTTTGAAATGATTTAGAAAACAAACACACTGCAGAGGAGCCACTCAGAAGCTGCCGTACTGCCGGGACGCACTGCGCTCCGCGCTCCGGCACGGGATTCCAGGAGCACAGCGAGCGCGTCCCAGGGAGGCAGCACGTCACCTTCGGAGGTGACCTACCGCACGTCTGCCCATGGAAAAACCCACTTCCCTTCTCACCCAGGCTCTGAAATCCTTTTTCGTGAAATCCCCCACATTAAGCCATGGAGCTCCATGTGCCTTGCTTCCTTATTTCCGGTACCTTGTTTGGCTGCACTGTTCTGCGTAGGTTTTCCATCCACTTGTCTCTCTCTGCTGCTGAGGAACAGCTGAAACATTTACTGCCGCTGGAGTAGGTTACCTACAATGTATAGAGTGACAAGCTGAGATCAAGCAAGCCCAGCAGACATGTACGAGGCTGCAAAAAGCAAAGATGACCACCAGGAATGTTTGAGCAACAGGGAGTAAATATGAAAAAGGCAGGAAAACATTCGGGGATCTCAGAAAATAGACTCCCAGAGGGCCACAGAAAACAGAGAAAAAAATAGTCTGTTCAAATTAATAAAAAACTAAAAAGAAACATATGAGGGGCCAAAGGTTCCTCTTAAAAGACTCTTAAACATCTTATAAAGGCCATAATCAGCCAGTTAATTATTTTTTATACTTGTTAATTGATCCATAGCTACTAAATGCTTGCAGTTTTCCCCAGAAAACCCCAGGGACCAGATGATTTGGTCACGAAGAGTGGAGAGACAGAACTAGCAGTGTATTGACACAAGGCAAAACTGCCTGGAAATGGTGACTTCAGGGAGCTAATGTGAAGTGAGCGGGAACAGCCCCTGGCTGAGGCTCAGAGGAGCCTGGTACACGCTGGTTTTCTGCCAGGGCTGTTTCCAGGTTGTACTTCAGAGCTTTAGACACATGTGAATGTCTCAGCTGAAGCCACATTGACCGTCCCCTGCCACAACCGCTCACGACGCCCTTAGACGCATCCAGCACATGTTAATCGGTGCTGCCCCTGCAGGGAAATGACTGTGCGAGTGCAAAGAGCCCGTTTTGGAGGCAGCCCGGGTTGCAAAGCAAAGAGGAGCTTTGCTCCCCGCTGCCCGTGCGACAGAAACGTCCTCAGCTGCCGGGGCTTCTCCTCAAGCAACGTGGGAAGGGGCTGAGCTACTGCAAGATGGTTCACACTGGAAATGACATCATGGTAAATTTTCAAAGTGAATTTAGGTGAATCTGGAGAGGATGAAAACCCAGCTTACAAGCAATAGCTATGCTTAAGGCGTACACACGTGCGCAAACTACAAACGCCTAGAGACCTCTCAAGTTAAGAGATGTTCAATTAGAAGACGCAGTAATTGAGAATGCTTTCTCTTTGTTGACCGACTAAAGCCATGAGGACTTGGGATCTCCTGCCGATTAGACAGACCTCAGCAGAGCATGTGCTCCCAGTTTGCTCTCCAGCTGCCCTGTCACAGGCCAGAGTGCTCTAAGTACATTTTTGAGTACGTAAGTACTCAAACCGACTGACAGCATATAATCTGCTGGGTGTCTGGAGAGCGCTGCTCACCTCAAAGCAGAAGTCTTGTCCAAGGATGCTGCTGTGAAGTGGTTTGACAAAGACTTTTTCTTCTGCCCCAAGATCCAAGGCCTCCACCGCGCTGCCCGGGCTCAGTAAGGACTCATGGGAACGGGACTCTTTCAGCTTTGGCAATCCACGTGACCTGAAGAACAACAACAGGGAAATGTTAGTTTTCTAACCATTTCTAAGAGATGTGGCCACATCCCGCAGAAAGCTGCAACTTGTTGGTGTTTCTTCAACTAGGGAAATGTTTGCTAACGGCAAAAAGCACACTTACAACTCTAAACCAAGGCGGAACGGTAGCTGCTCTTGTTAGAGCAAGAATATCCCCTGCAGATATATTTTTTTTTCTTAAGATATAGAGACTTTGACCTAAAATCAAATACTCGAACCAAATAATTTCCCGCTTTACGGCGCTCAAGTCATTTAGCTACATTTGGTTTTGCAAGGAATGCTTCCCCTTTTCTTCCTCTCCATGTCTCCACTACTCACTTTTAGTCCCCAGCCCAACACCCGCGGCTTTTCTCTCTTCTAGCTGGCCGGCCCCTGCGTCCCTTGGCTTCAGCAGGGTCACCTCCGCGACACTGTTACCTGCGCGGGCTCCTCTTTGTCCCCATCGGTTCCTAAGCACTAGAAATACCCCTCCCTCCTCCATGTACTTTGGAACCAACAACCCAAGGCACTCGAAATGTTTCTGTATTCTCCCAGTTCAGTTTTACTGTGACATCTGTGTGCAGTAGGAAGCTCTGCTGTCAACAGCCCCGTAAAACGTGCTCAGCCTACAGGTGACGGCGTCTGTACCTTGGGCCCTTCTTCCCCAGGGCTGCCACCAAGCCGATAAGCTACGACAAAGACACAGTACTCTTAGGCCTAAACCAATGCTTTGATTGGCAAAACCAAACTGCAGGTGAACTGGATTTGGCCGTTCGGGCTGCAGCGGCCCCTCCGCGCGCGCGGCAGAGCGCAAAGCGCAGAGGCGCCGGTGCGGAGGCACCAGCTGCTCGAGCGCTACGCCGGGAAGAGCAACCGTTTGAAACGCCCCCTCACCTAGGGCGTTTCCTCCTGGATTTGATTCACAGCATCGGCGCTCACTATCAGACGGAGGGATCTTTTAAGAACGTGCTGTGCTGCAGGAGCGATGAGCACGGAGAACTAACAGCGCTGCAGTTCTGAAGAACACATAAGTGGTTTTTGTGTATTTACCCAGCGTCGCGGTGCTGGCAATCCCGCCGGGAGAGGGAGGCCTGCCGCAAATTCCGGGCGGGATTCCTCCTTCAGCCCCGCGTCCCGCGCTCGCGGCGGCA
>WBNA01000297.1:377430-412442 GCA_013398345.1 Nothocercus nigrocapillus
GACGCTCCCAGCGCCGGCATCTCCCCGCGCGCGGGCAGGGAGCGCTGCCTCGCTGGGGGAAGCGACCGCCGCTCTTCCCTCTGCGTCCTGAAGTTTCTCTTTTGCGTTTGTTTTATGCGTATCACGACTTCTGGCCGCGGGAAGCACAACAGAGCCCAACGGCAGCTTTTTCCCTCCCCTCTTCCACCACTTGTTTTAGCACTGTGCCCAGAGCCCGGCTCCCAGGGCGCTGCACGGCGTTGCACGGGCACGGCCTTGCACGGGCACGGCATTGCACGGGGATTCAAAGGGAAAAGCGGCTCTCTGAAGGGCGCAGGGCAACCAGCTGCAAACCCCGGGGGCGTTTTGCCGCCGGCCGGAGCGCGGGGAAGCCGCGGCGGGCTGGGAGCCGGGTGCCCGCGCGCCCGCCAAACCGCGGGGGCTGCAGCTCCGCGGCGCCCGAGGGGCTGCGCGGGGCCCCGCGCCCGTGCCAAGGGGACGCGTTCGACCTCAGCACGTCGTGTGCGGATTTCCCCCCCGCCTCGTTTCTCAGCATTCACATCATAGTCTTCTGTTTTTCAATCAAGTTCGAACAGGTAGGTTAAACCTTGGTTCCAGCTCAGAAACCAGGCCGTAACAGACCAAACACCAAACTGCACAAAGATTAGGAAATATTCCAGAAACTATTCAATTTCTTGAAAGGCAGCTTGCGAAATCCTGGAATAACGATTCTTCCCCAAAGACATATTATTATTTTTTTTAATCTATGTTTTAAATGCAATCCCATTTCTTTTAAAAATTGAATGAGAGGTTAGCTTCGGTTAAAGTCTATCCGTCCTATGATCTATTTGACCTGCTTAAACAGAGAGCATTTATTGGAACATTATGCTAGCAAAAGATTTTAAAAATGCCAAATAATGAGCAGAGGGAAGTCACGGGTAAACATTTTTAATAAACTTTCTCCTAACGTATCCCCAATATATCAGATAGCTGGATTTTAATCTTAAAAACCAGTTGTTTTCTGTATTTAGCAAAATTTCGATACTAATAACCAGACTTCTACAAATAATTCACAAATCATTTATATTTAGAAACATCATTAAGTTTTCTAGCAGAATTAGAGCACTGAGAATCCAAACACACATATATTGGAAATATTTACTGCACTGTGTGCTGAGAAGAGGCTCTTCATTAGCAAAATGTACTGAATTCATACTTCATGAGGCCCTATATTGATCACCTTTCCTCCAAGGGGAGGATAGAAAGAAGCAATGTGATACAATGAAAGTATCTCTGGGTAGATCTTCCTCTCTTTCCATAAAATTCCCAACTGCCAACATCACAGAAAACAGCAGCACTTTGCCTATGTGCCTACTGCAGGAATGTCAAATAGCCTTGGCCCTCTCATAGGGGCTCCTCAGTCCACTTCACCACTAGCAGGAATAAAACATATTTTCCACAGTTCGGAGTCCCTAAAATCTCCTGCCACAGAATCACCTCCAAAACAGCACAAATACTCCAAACTTCCCCAAATCCTTCCCGTTTGCTGGTGGTTGGCCCTCGGTGTCTAAGCAAAACCAGAACACTAGTCAAAAGAGGGCCCAAGGAGAGCAGCCTGAGGAAGCTCCATCAGGGTTTCCCACCCTTGAGTCCCTAAATCCCTGTCATTCTGCCCATGGGAAACATTCCTCAATGTCACCTACAGCCACAGGACGACGATGCTGCCAGCAAAGCAACGCACCGCACACTATTTGGTGTGTCACCTCCAGGTCAGCCAGGTTGGTGACCAGAGCTCTAGACCTTCCAGCTACGGTTTAGTGCCAGACATGGCACCTAACAGTGAGGAGAGACTGTGAGGAGAAAGTCCCATGAATTTCCAGTGTTCTCTCTGGTAAGATCCTCATCTAAACCAGCTGCAGCTCCTCACGGGGTGGAGAAGAAGAGCTGCTAGTCAAGCAAGTGCAGGTCCACCTTAGCCAAAAAGGTGGAAGACACGCTCCACATCTTCCCTGGGTAATGCACCAGATAAAGGAGCCTCAAATACACATCAAGAGTTATTAGCCTGTAGCCAAAAGCACTTTAGTGGACACCGCGTTGCATCTTAATGGACAATAATCACTGCTGGGGCACAGAGTCCTTTCCATCTCCCAGCTTCTGTTGGGAATCGGGGATTTGCCCGCGACACTGAGGTGCCTGTTAGGAGAGTTTACGATGAACTCCAGTGGAGTTCAATAGCCTGCTTTTCCTCTGTGGCTTGATTATTTTTCTTCTAAGTAAATTATCTCTCTGCTGCGCTGCCGAAACATTTTTGTCCGTTTCGCAGACATAATCACAACTATAATTCTCTCCTCCCCTTGTGCCATGAAAGAGCCATCAGTTACGAGAAGGGTAGCAGCTTAGGAAAATATCCAATATTCGCCTGAATAAGTCTAATTTAACATCTAAGCTGCCTCATAATCACGATTTTTTTTTTTTTAAATGGAGCCATAAAGAGTAGTTACCCGACAGGAGGTTTGTCACTGCCCCCGTGAAGTGTAAATAACACAAGCTATCACAGGAAGCCCGGAAAGCTCTGCTGCTTTTATTTTCTTCTTTAATTCCCCTCGCTTACTTCCCAGAGGCATCACGGAGATTAATTAGCTCGCGCTCACGGAGCGTTTTGAAGATGTGAAGCGCTACGCAAGTAGGCGCGATCGCTGGCGGATGGAAAACACATCTCCTGAGGTCTCGCACGGAAACATCACATACGTAACTCACGATGGATTTCTTCCCTGTTGTGGTTTCCCAGCCAGCTCTGCCGTCTTCTCCGAGTTGTTCCACGCTGACCACGGTTGCTTGTCCATGTTCACTTCTCACGAGGAAGACTGAAGCCCCATTTCAGGGAGGAAGAGCATGCCGAGGCCAGGGGAGGTGTAAGGCTAGAAAAGGAGGCTCCCAGCCTCCCAGAGGCATCGAATACTCAAGGGAAAAACCCAGAAGCAGCAGAAGCAGGACTGGTCCCATTTTCCATCAGAGAAACTGATGGTTTTCCATGCAACACAGTGCACTTATTAAAACCAGATCTACCTTCCAGCTCCCTGAAGCAGAGCTTGAGTGGTCCCTCCACAAGTGCTCCACGTTTGGTCGCCTTTTCGTACACACTTGGCCACCAAGTATTGTGTCCATGCACGTGTTCTGCTTTGAAATCTGGACCATAAAAAGATTGCAGAAACATCTGAACGCATCAGAGATGGAAGAACTTGTAACACCACACACTTTTTTCCTGTTGTTTTTGTTGTCACTGTTTAGAGATAGCTAAGAAAAAAAACCAGCTTTCTTCATAATAAACCAGACTTTGATTAGAAAACACTATACAAAGCTGCCCCAAAGGGTCAAAGAGCTCCCTCTTCTTTGTGAGGGCTCATGGTAGAACACACAGTGTTTATAAACTGCTCTTTATGCTCACGTAACAAAATTGCAGAATCTTCTAAAGTGGTTTCTTGCATGCAAGAGGAGGGAGGGATGTGACACATTTCCAAGAAAAAAGCCTAATGGATTAGGTGTCCATATTGGAGAGTTAAGATTATGTGTTCATACCCCTTTTAATCTCCACTCTAAAAAGGCTTAAGATTTAAACTGATAACATTTGCTTTATGACGAAACTTGGCTTTCAGTAAAGATGATCCGGGTCCAAGAGAATGAAGTTGCAGCAGCATTTTGAACAAAACCCAAATCCTTTGGCTTTGCTCGAGTTATGCAAGAAGCAGAAGACAGCAGCTTGGCAGGTTTCTGTACACAAATAACTCCAATTGCCCAGGGGGGCGTCACAGAGATCTAGGCATCCTGTCTGAAATATCCAGCCTCCCTGGAGTCAGGCTTAATTTCGAGTAGGGTTGCCGAAATTCTTCATCCTCCCCAGGCAGGCAAATTGCACTGTACTTAGTCCAAATATCAGATTACTTTGGGGATTTTCTTAAAGTTTCTTAACCTTGTTTGCAACTGCTGAAGATTGCAGGACATTTCTCACACAGTAGGTGTTTTCCAGTGCAGCTCATCCATTTTTTGATGCTGCCCCAAAGCAGCAAGAGATTTTTGAAGTGCACCTCACCGTTTGCACGTATTTGCATTTCAGGATAGAAATGCCACGGCCAAAGGACATCTTCTGAAGACAGATACAAGTTTTAAAACTCCAGTTATCTCCACATAATATATAATCCCTGCTATCGATCATATCTGAAAGGTACAAGGAGATGGGGATTCAATACTCAAGACTGAAACAGGCAAAAAAAGGACAAACAGTGTTTAGTGGGGAAAAAAGAAAAAAAATCATCCCCCTCAATACACTCAAGCTGGTCTTGGAAGAGGCTACTTTAGAAGAAAAAGCCGGCCGGCAGTAACACATCAGGTCCTTTAGGCTCCTGGGTCTGTGCAAAGGCGAAGGTGGATCTCTCTCTATGCACAGCGGTGCCTGCATACACAGGCACATGCAAGCCCAAATCTGCCCAGTCCCGAGAGCTGCAAGCAAATAAAGGCAGCTCATCTGATCCCTGAATCCAAGATTGCTAGTGGCAAAATTCTTCCATCAGGAGGGATCGTGGATCCCTGAGGAAGAGACACGGGGAGCTGTACGTGCTGCACTTGCTTATCCTGGCAAAGAGTATCTGCTTGTAAGGGAAGCTGGGCAGCAGAAGGTGAAGGACAAGACCCCTTTTCAGCTCAGAGCTATCGCAAACCCGGCTCTTCAGACCCTTCCCTATTTCTTAAGTACTGTTTGCTGGATACGTAGACACCGGTGCACTGCAGACCCTTTCACTGACCAGGTCCCAAGGAACATCTCTTCTTCCCTCCCATGAAAATATCCCAGCCCCTTTCCAGGCAATCCACCTGGAGCGAGCTGCCCAAGGACTGTAATTACGCGCTGTGCACACAGCAAACCTCTTTATTGCTTCATCACAAAGTATTCCCTCCACCTGGAATACACAGAAAGCAAATCTCAGCTTTGATCGCTTCAGCTGCCAACACCAGCGCGGCTTAGAAACAGCAGTTATTGAGACAATCCTAGAAATCCTTTTTGTTAATGACCGCTCTCCTCCTGCCAAGTTTTTACCTGAAGGAAGAGGTAACTGCGCATTTTCTCGGCGCAATCATCCCCACCTAGAGAGGCTCGGCTGCAGCTTGCAGAAATTGCTCTAAAAGGCACATTCCAGGCAGCAGGGAAACTGGCTGTTATTTAACCAATCCTCTGCTGCTTGCTCCATTTCCAAGCCTCTGGACATTACCTTTTAAAAATTGCATCGGGGCAGGATTTCTGCACGGCTAACTTGTCACCTGATAGCAATGCAGTATCTTGAATCTGGCATCAAAACAGCTTTTAAGTCACTTCTTGTTCTCTTTGCTGGATTGGAAAGTTTTCTGAATTCAAAGGAATTTTCACTTAAAGAAAAATAAAAAGTGCAAGGGGGATGAGGACTACACAGAAGTTCTTTCACTTTTGCCACTAAAACAAGGAATCAAGAACTTAAATGTAAGGTGTGAAGCTTAAAATCCCATTTCCACCCTCAGAGATAGAAAGCACAGCAGAGAGCTACAGAGACGCTGGTCAGAAGGAACCTCCAGAGGTTATTGAGCCCAGATTCCCACCTGAAGCAGGACCTTGCCCGCCCCGGGTCAGGTCAGCTGCGGCGTTACCACGAAGGAGGGCCTGGAAGGTCCACAAGCACTGGGTTACGTGGATGAAACCGCAGCAGAGCAATAGGAAGAGGGTTGGTGGTTATTTTATCTCCAGACAAAACAATGCAGTGCATGGTAGGCAAAAATACCTTTAGTTGCTGTCTCCGCTCGTCTCACCTTTGCTCATTTGTACCGCAGACCGTGCCCTAGTTGGGCTGCCACAGCTCCATGACGTTGGGCATCTGGATTAAAAAATAGCTGCAAAAATACCCGAATGCACAGTGCTGGAGACCAATCTACGCACCGGGGTGGCGGACGGAAGACAGAAAGTTTTGCTGCCAAGAGAAACGCCAGTCAGAGCACAGCCTGTTGCCAGAGCTCCTAATCAACTTTCCATGGTGATTTTGCTTAGTACAATTAGATCAGTGAAGGCATTAACCTGCACACTAGCATTTACATGGGCAGAGGGCATATATTATGTTTCCCCATTATTTAGAGCCAGCGGCTCGGATACAAGACTCCTCAGCGCGAGGAACTCAGGGTGAAGGCAGAATGGAAACCTGCACAGAGTTTCCGCCTGCTTCATCCGCTTCTCCCTTGCAATCCTCTCTCAGGAGCTTTAGTGCTCGGCAAAGTCAGAAAGGAGACAGAGACAAAATGGGGCTGTTTCAACAAGTCTGCACTTTCTTCTCCAATGACTCCAACTCCAAACATAAAAAGGGAATCCATTTGCAGCCACGCTACTCTTTTTAAGAATCTAGAGAATCTAAAGAAATCTCTCTCTAACAATATTCTTTCCCTAGAATTGATACCCTGATTAAAAAGCAAGAAACCTTTTCCTCACTTTCAATCCCACCTTACACATTTTGATGCACGTAGGCAAAAGATCTCAACACCAACAAAGATGCACCCAGATGCCAGAATCAAAACTTCTACCACATATTTTCTGTAGCTACTCTCATTATTTAGTGTGAGCAGGTGGTGGGAAGGAAGCAGAGTAAAAGAAAACAGGATTATTTTGGGAAATGAAGCAGTAACTGTGTTATTAGTCTGTCAAATAGTATGAATGGTTGAAATTTGAATCAGACTCTTGCTGTATGAATGGTTAATTCGAATATGCTATTTTAAATAGTAATTCTTTATAAAGGATGCAATCTCACAGTAAAAAAAAAACCCCAAACACCTGTTAAAGAACAGCAAGATCTGAATTGGAAACAAAGACAAGTACAAGGCAGGGATTGCTTGAATTTCTTCATCTTATCCCTTGCCTTTTCCATGTGGGCCCTAGGGGCTCGTATCACACATTGTAAGAGAATTAGCCCATTGAAAGCCCTGTTTGAAAGAAGAAAGAGGGTAACATGCTAGGGAAAAAATACAGCTATGCTTTCAGCTTTCAGGAATGGAAGCACCTCTGGAAGAAAAGTGCGGCCAAGATGGATCCCTAGCAAATGAATGAGACATTTAGAGTGTGCCTCTGAGAGACAGGTGGAACGACAGTGACAGAGGTCATGTACCAAGGAAATTCCAGGGGATATGTCTAACATGGAGCCAGACAGCTCGGTCACCCAACTGTGTGCACAACGTACCTTCCAGGCGGGAATTAAGAATATCAACACGGGAAACAGCTTCTCTCCTGCCTGCAAACAGAGGTCAAGCTCCCGAGCTAGAGGATGGCGAGTGTCCTCTGCAGTTCTGCTTTTTAAATGGTTCTGTAGTTTTTATTGCTCAAACAAGCCACTTCTTACCTTGTGTTTTATCTCTTTGCCTGCCCCTGAGGCTCCCGTTCAGGGGTTCCTGCCTGCATGGAAGGGCTGGCTCAGCTGCTCCTCCAGCAGCTGCGGAACCATCACAAATTACAGCGTTCGGGAGCGAAGTATGTGGAAATTGGTGTCTATCTTAGTCCCTGGCTCTGCAAACCAGGGTGGTTCAGCAGCTGCCTCGTGAACAGCTGAGCCTGGAGCCCTGCTGGAAAGGGCAGGAAGGCAGGAATGAGGGTGGCGCCGGCGGCTCCGTGCGGACCCGTGCCGAGGCCCGCAGCTCCGCAGGGCGCACGGGGGGCTCCTAGGGAGGACGGGCACAGCGGCCTCGCCGCAGGGGATGCCGCAAAGATCTGCAGAATCGCAGGGCGCTGCTGCCGACGTAGATACCAAAAGGTTGGCTTGGTAAAACCAACACCACGAATACTGTGTGACAAAACTGTAGTGCTACAGATTAAAAAAAAAAAAAAAATCTATCATCTGATTCCTTCCTCCTCCCTTTTCTTTTTAATTTGAAGAGGGAGGTATAGCAACCTTACCTAAAGGGAAAAACAACACATGCCATCGCTATGTGTTAACCTCTGTATTAGAGCCAGCTCCAAAAAGCTCATCTGTAAGCAGTAATTTCAGATACCATCACAAGACGCAACGCCCGCTGTTGCCATGCTATGCACATGCTTCCCCAGGACAAGCTAGATACTCTTATCAGCCTGGCATAGCAATTTCTCTCCTGGATATTTTATCTGCCTCTGCTGAGCTTTTCAGCTCTGGTGTCCATTCCAAAGCTATTTTTGGCCAGCTGCTATCTGTGCTGCTGGTGGTATGTTCTGGCTGCCTCCATCTGTTTCCTGCTCTTTACAAAGATGCTCAATGGTTTCCTTCGCTGGCTCGTCCTCCGGCTCTACGTCTTGACACGAAGCTCTTCCCACCCTTCTCTTCATCACCTCGCCTCTTCCCATCAGCAGGAATCCCCAAATCAGGAGCAGGGTGTGGAAACAAGGGAGTCTTACCTCAGCCGCTGCGACTGAGGATGATGCACAACGTCGCCTCCCACCTCCTCTCATCCTCATCCTCCCTCACAGTATGGGCATTGCTTCATTTTTCTCCACCTCGTGCCTTTCTCCCTGCCCTCCCACTGCTTGCTCCCTTCCTCCAGCTACAGGCCGTGTTCATAGCTATATTCACCATCCGTGGAGATCTCGTTTGGAGAATACCACATGGATATGGGCTTCTCGTGTATTTTTAAGGATATATGTGATACAGAAACAGCGCAAAAACGATACAAAACACACTTAAATCCCCAAGATTATCAAACTTTCTCTAGCTTGTAAAGTTGCAAATAATACCCCTGCTAACACAGACTGCCTGTTATATAGCAACTTGTTCACCTCACTCGCGATGTGTCTGCAATAGGTGCTTGCCCATAACACAGTGTAAAGCACGTCCTTAATTTGGGTATATTTCCAAACAAGAACGAATATTTGTTCAAATGGCACAAGACGGTGACAGCTTAGGCTGCATGCGGCAAGCAAAGCCAACAGGGGTTAGATTTACACCATTCATCCCCAAGCATTTTGCTGTTTTCCCTCCTAAAACAGTTTAGAGTTGCCCTCTAATGCAGAAAACAAAACCAAGCGAAAAGTCCCTCCCTCCCTCCAAACCATCCTGCCTCCCCCAGCCAAGGAAGACCGAGGTGGTGCTGCTGGCGAGTAAGTAAATGAGCACTACAGTCGCAATCTGTTAATTAGCTGTCTGCAGGAGGGGGGTCTTCCAGGTTCAGTTGCGCAGTACTTTCATCTCATAATGACTTACATGCAATTCACTCCCAATAAACTGGATAAATCCTGGGGAACTCGGCCAAACCCAGACTCAGCAAGCTCCAGCTCCAGAGCCTGCCATTTTTAATGACTTCTCCTCTTGCTTTTCTTAGATTTCACCATCAAACCAACAGCGGCAGGGACCTTGCTGGTTCTTTCAGGATTTGCACCTTGAAGGGGCGTAAGGCGATTTTCAGACAGTCAGGAGCTGTTACTGAGTCTAGTTACTGACACAGGAGGCAAAGGCGCTTGCAGAGTCCCCACGAGGTGCGGGTGGCGGCGCTGAGGAACCTCTCCAAGCATCCACAGACCTCCAAGCATCCGCAGACTCCTCGTGCCCCCCATGCTCTTCTGCACCTTCAAGAGCCTCGGAAACACGGGGATGCTGCCGGTGTCCTGCAACCCCTGTGCTGCCAGGGCGCTGCTCGCTGCAAGCGCTAGAACGGCGGCAGCTGCAAATCCCAGCCCCGTAAGGAAACGCGACCAGCGCGGCAACCCCGCGGGGACCGAGGCGGCCTCTGCACTTACCCAGCTTGGCGGCCCCCTCGGGCGGGTACTCGGGGAACTGGCCCTCGGAGGGGACGCTCACGGTGCGGCGCAGGCAGCGCCCCTTGGCAGCCTCTGCCGGCGCCTCGGGCATCCCATCGACGGACACCTGCGGGGAAAGGACGAGACGCGTGAGGTGCCGCCCTGCCGAGCGCTGCCTTTGCTTCCAGCGGCCCCAGCGTGGCTTGTCCGGCCTTACCAGCAAACTCCTGAGTAGTGGGAGGCTCCTTCCCTTTCCTTTGGCGGTCCCGAGTGCAGCCGGCCCCTGCTCCCCTTTGGGAAATCTGCCTTTGCTCCCCCTCTCTGCCTGTACAAACTAAGCCTTGCTCAAGCCAAGCTCCCGCTGGGAGAGGGTAGGGAAGGGCGCTGCCCATCACCCTCAAACCGGGCAGCCCTCGGGGCACGCAGCGGCCTGGGACAGTTTTAGCAAGGCCGTTGCCTTCAACACTTTGAGCACGTGTAACTTCACTCTTTCTTTTCACGTAGCTACATAAAAAGCAGCTTGCAGCTACGGGACTGAAAGCTCCTGTCCCGTTTCCTGTGCTGCTTATCCTTCCGTATCCTCAAGCATCACTGAAAACACGGTATTAATAGCAAACAAGAAGATATTATTCATTTGTACCAAAGGCTGCAAAAAACACCGAAGATAGGGTACTATTTTAGAAACAGGCTGCGCTGTAATGGCTCCCTAAAACCAGCTCTGGCATTTCCTGACTTCGGAGCACTTATCGTTCTCTTAAGGCCATTTTCAATGCTCCTTATGCCTGCGCCCGTCTAGTTGTCTCCTTCAGACGTCTTTCAAAGCAAGTTTCCCCGCCCCGTGGTTATTGTGCCGAGGCTGCTTTTTTGTGGGTGCTTTTCACGGCGGCCCCTTTGCTGAGCCGTCTCCAGGGCACCCTCGGTGGGAGGCTCAGCAGGGGCTGAATCTGTTCAAGCTGCAGCCAGTCACCCAAGACCACAAACACCTGGAGGCTTCAGTTAGGCCAATTCTTTTTCTGCTATTAAATCTATCAAACCCAGCCCCTTTCCTTTAAAGTAAGGCTCCTCGGGATCCTTAGGAACTCCGCTGGCACGAGGCTGAGGGGACAACGTCCGCGCTGCCCTTCGTGTCCCTGGGAAAAGCAAAGGGGCCGCAGCGGCTCTGCTTCCGCGGGAAGGGCCTGTCCTCCAGGAGGAGCTGCACCGTCACCAGGAAAGCCGGGCACGAGTCGCTGTGCCTTCGGCACGCGCGCGTCCCCAGCCCAGGGCAGCTCGTGCTAGCGAGGCCGCGGCGGCCGCAGAGGGGAGCCTGGCGTTGCTGAGACCCTGCGCCGGGCAGGGTTTAACTTCACCTCTGCCTGAGAGCCGAGGAACAACCTCACGGGCACAACGCGACTAGCAAAAGCAGCTAAAGAGAACCCCCTAAAGCCCGACCTGCAGCACTGCGGCCTTACTTAAAATAACATTTCTCCTCCAAGCCCTTCGTTAAAGCCCGGCCAGCCAGAGAGGAGCGAATTTTGCGGCGGCAGGACGGCATTGCTCAGTGTAAGCCTTGCCTGCTCCCCCAAAAACGCCTTCCGAGCAGCTCTGCGCCTCCCAGCACCAGAGGTGGGGTTTAAGTACACATAAAAGCTGCTTGAGGCTGCGCCAAAGGGATCCAAAGATTGGATGGCAGAGAAAAAGGTGAGAACTTGCACCTTCCTGTGAGCGAATAATCCCAAAGTCTGCAATCACACAAAACAGCCAAGGAATGGTAAAATTCCCAAACAAGAAGATTCTGGAGGAAAACAGCCATTATGTGGCTGTTCTCCTGCAGTTAGGACAGTGACTCACGAAGAGCAGGCCAGCTACAGATGCAGCCACTTGTCACATCCTCCCCGAAAACGCTGGGCAATGGACTGGGTAGCCAAACCCACTTATCAGGAGCACTAGCCCTTCCTATGTCCCCCCTTAAAGGGCATCGCTTTTGCCGACACCTTTTATCGTGCCCTCATTCGAAAACGTGTCTTCGTAGCTCTTCTCCTGCGGATCGACTTGCGCAAGCGCTGAAAGCGGCTGCTCCTTCCCAACGGTGGGAAAATCGATACGGACCGCGTCTTCCTCGTAGGAGAAACACTGTTTTGGAGGTGAATCAGCCTGGACCTGTTCTCCTCGTCTTGAAAGACACTGCAAGCTATTACCAGCACGTGCTATCGCCCAGTAATTGCACATCTCCCGCCGCTCTCAGCTCCTGGCCTGCCCGGTCGTCTCCCGCGTCCCTACGGGGGCTCCTTCCACCGCCTTCGGGGCCTCTCTCTCTGCTCTTCATTAACAGTCTTCATTCTCCAGTCTCATCCATTTTCCTTTTACAAAACCGACAAGGTGTCAAGTGATTAACATTAATGTACGCACAGCACAAGGTGATACCGCCATACTGTTTTTGTCCAAATAATTACGGGTATTTTTGGATCAAGTTGTCCCTTGAAATTTCTCCAATTTCCTAGCTGCTGCTGTGCTTACGCCGCACCAGGTCTCTCTTTCTTTTCACTAAATCTGTACTGGTGGGATAGTACAAGAAAAGAGTTTTCCTCCTATTTCTGTGCAGTTCCCTCAGACAACCTCAAAATCTGCACAATTCACCATGCCATATTTTAACTGAAAGAACCCAAATGTAGCATTTAAGCTGCAACCACAAAGACATCTTTCATTACCTGTTTGCATTTCGTACATGTTTTCCTGCCTTTTGGCTTTGACATACATACTTCCCAATAATTTGTGTAAGCATTATACAACATCAAACGTTGCTGTTCCCTTTCAACTTCACACCAGCTAAACTTCTTGGGTGTTTATTCTGTGAAGTAGCAAAGTAGATGCAGAAAAAAAATAAAATGAGATGCCTCAGACTAGCCGTTTTCCAGTTGCACCCGCCTTCCCATTATGCAAGCGCTCCCTTTTGGCAGAAAGGGCACTCCCCTGTTAACATCTCTTCCTTCTCCCCTCACATCCAAGCCCTTAGCAAGGTTTCTCATTTGGTCCTTCATCAAGATGCTAAGATCATCTCCAACACTCCGAAAGACGCTCCAACTCACTCAGTGTCTCAGCAACTCCCACCTGTGGAGCTGGAGCCTCTCCATCTTCAGCTTCCTGGTGCCTATTTCACCAGTGACGCCTCAGGTTGACAAGAAAATTCTTCCAGGATTGCCTTGCCCATGAGTCTCCTCCAAACACACTTTCCCACTTCATTCTTTCAGTAAATTCTTTTACTCTCTCGTGTCCTCGTGCCACTTGCTCTTGCTGCTCCGTGTGCCTTTGCTCTCACCACAGTCTTTTGCTGATTCTCCTCCGACATCGGTCCTTCCAAGCGTCATTCCCTGTCACTGCCCTAGGCCTTTACTCACTCTACCTTCTAGACCACCTTTCCTCGAGCCTCCTCTGACTCTGAGTAAGTTGCCAAATAAAGCTGGCCAAGGCTCCTGCCCTTCCATTTCCCGTAAAACCTCTCAGGGATCCTTCAGCAGCGTTCAAGCGCAGGGCATCAGCTCTCTGCGTCCCTAACTAGCAGTTTGCCCCGTCCATCTGTTCTGTGCTTCTGCAAGGGGTTGTACACACCCTGCCAGAGTCAGCAGGTAGGTTAAAACAAGCCTTTATTTTGCTGTGAGATCTAATGAGTGCGCAGCTCCCTCTTTCCTCTCGCTCACAGTACTTCCAAATTGCTTTAAAACCAGAATGGCAAATCCACCTCTGAGCTTCCGAAACGAATGGGAGAGCAGTGCACGGAGTCACACAATTTGCACGCGGCGCTCGGCCCATCTGCACGCAGCATTTTCCTAAGCAAGTTATTTCTCACCGTACACAGTGCTCACGGGCTCCGCTGATTTGCTCTCCTGCTCAACTGCTTTTTGTACCTGCTCTTCTTACCCACCTCGTGCTCTGTGTGCCCTGGTGCTGAATTTCTCCAGCCTCTGACAAAGGCAGAAGTGATACATCGATCTTTCCATATTTATTCCTTAGGAGCTAATCAAGAGACTCATCCTACCCACTGCAAGATGCTCTAGCTGTATGTGGTAAGAGCAATTAGCAACCTGTAAGTGCACGGTTACCACCTGCAGATAATTATTGGTGATATGAGCTAGTGTTTTTTCCAATTACACTTCTTCAATGACATACATCCTTTACACCAGCACAGCTGGGCTAAATACAGTTTGAGAAATAACTCTCACATGTCCTTAATTTTCTCCAGGAAATACTTTAATTCCTTACACGACTTTCCTCCAAGAATAAAATAAGAATTATGTAGTAAACACTATGAGACAGGTCTTCCATTTAACCTGCATTTGATCACCTCTCCCAGCCAGTTTCAAGTGTTGCAGTAAGAGAGGACCGATGTTGCTCCCTTCCAATGAGTAATGTCCTTCTGCAGACCTTTTCCTGCCCCTCCCTAGGCAAGGAAATATTTCAGCTCCCGTAAACACATGTGACCATAGCTCAGGATGGATAAGGATAATATTTGGTGCTACACCAGCTACAGGTCTCATTTTCTGCCTGTGCACAGCTGTATGTGGAAGCTTCTGAAGAATTAAGGGAAAAAAAAAAGTTTTCCTCCAAGTGTAGGAAACCACAGTGTTGGATTCAAATTAATGGATATTTTTATACAAAAGAATCTATTTCAGTAGCTTGAGAACATTCCCATTTTACAGGACCTCCTAAAATGTTTACTTTTAAACTGGGTACATCTATAACGAACTAAACCGGCAAACCCAGGACCATTATCAGCTTTTAAAGCTCAAGTATTTGTGTGAGTCTGCAGACATCAAATATCCACGATATTCACACAGGAAAAACTACATGGCAGGAGAAGGGACTCGCCCACATTTGTTTGCTCCTCGTGCTCCATCACCCAAACGTGCCTGTCCTGCACTCACGGTGACATTGCGCTCATACCGAGGTACCAGGTGCCACGCAGGCACTAATTGTGTTAATTACACCTGCTAAGCAAAGAGGGTTGCAGTGGTTTCGAGCCCTCCGTGCCAAGGGAGGCAGGCGGCGTCTCAGACCATTTCGCTGCAGCCGTGACGGTCTGCGCACACCTCCTCTGCTCCTCTTGTCCAGGCTGGGCATCGCAAACCCCATTCCCCTATGTGCCAGGTGTCGGGCTGCACCGGCACGAGGAGGTTGGCTGGCACCATAGGCTCGTCCCGCTGTAGGGGCTTTAACTAGCATTAAAGCAGCAGCAGCAGAGGAAGATGCAGTGGCACAGGCTTAAGCAAGAGCTACAAAATCCCACTGGGGAAGCCGGAGAGGCCAAGCTTGCCCTCACCTTGTCTACGCACCTGCGCGAGATTAGAAGCGAGCAGGAGCCCCGCCATCCATGCGCAGAATCGAGTGGCTCCCTTCCCCGTGAATTCAAAAAGCACAAGAGAAAAGAAAAACGGGGGGGGGGGAACCCACAAAACAAGTTTCCCTTGCCATTTTACAGAGGAGGCGAAAGGAAAGGCCTCACCTCCTTCTCCCTGTTGAGCAGCACGAGCTGGCTGTCGGTGAGCACGCAGTACTTCCTCTCCCATGTCGTCGTCTCCGCGTAGGGCGACTGGCCGCAGGACAGGCGGTGCGTGGGGGGCCCCTTCACGTCTGCGAACAACAAACGGCCACCCCACGGTGAGTCAAATGCTTCGTCAGCCCCCCTCCTCGCTTTCGTGCCCAAACAGGGCCTGGTTCCACGCGCGCTAACCCCGGGAGGCGCTAACGCCTGCGGAACGCGGCACAGTTACACCGGGAATACCTACTGACCTACAGCGCGACTTTTAAAAACAGCCGTGCCCGACGTGGCTGCAAATGCCTTTGCATGAGGGCTCTAACTCTTTGCTTTTCAGCACATTCCCGTTTTTGACAAACTTGCCCTTCTAGTGACTGAAGTGGGAGAAGAGAAATGCGGCATGAACGGACAAGGATGGATGCGACAGGGCCACCGGTACCATCAGCTGTACAAACTTAGAAAACCCTTTCAAGCCATCTCTTTCTAGACATGCAGGTGGAAGTTCTAGTTTCTTTGGTACCTTTAGTTCACCTGCATCTTGTGCTCTGGCTTTGCACAGCTTCACTCGCACCGATCTGAACCAGCTGCTCTCAAGGCTGTTCCCTGCATATTCCTGGCACCTGCGATCTAAGCAAGACTTAACAGGGACTCAAACTTTCCAGGGTCCCTAAGGCAAAATGTGTGTTCAAAACCTCCTCAAAGGGTCATTCAGTGTTGCCTTCCTTTCACTACCCACCCCGAAACCAGTGCTTGCAGAGCGAAACGCAGCATCACCCACGGCAGAGCTTCGCCACTAGAGGCCAGCGGATCCTCAGCCACGCAACACCCGCCCGGCTTTAAGGAACAGAGTAAAACCAAGACGCAAGCGCTACAGAGTGGGTGATGAACCCCTCCGACTACTTTGCTGCTTGCAGACCTTGCGTATTGCTCCCCAACAAAACCGCTGCAGCGGGTTCTTTCCCTGCGTATGAGGCTTTGGGGACCCTGTCCTTAGGGTAGGGTAAGGCTGAGGGAGGAGGAAGGCACGCCTCATCCTCCAGCAGGGAGACGGTGCCTCCGGCTCCTCGGCCAGCTGACAACCCAGCAAACCCAGCTCGGAGACCTGCACAAGTCTTTCGAGGACAAAAACTGCTCCTTCTGAAGCTCTGAGCCTTTGTGCCAGCGCGGCGCCTCCGCGTTGAGCCCTTGTGCCGGCGCTGGCACCGGTTTGAACGCGGCAGGACGCGGCCCCGGCCCCTCCTCAGGGTGACCCAGCGCGGTCTGCAAGGAAGGAGAGCGATGAGAGGTTGCAGAGATGATCCAAAACCCTTGGGACTTTGCTGAGTGTCACCTTCAGTTGCCATTTTACACCCTCCACCTCAAGTATTCCTGCAAGTATAACAAAACCCACTGAACTATCATTTACGCCCCACAGGGCTATTTTGCCACCACTGTTTGAGTCACTGCGGAGAACAACGGCAAAAAGTCCACGTGTCCCCAGGACCGCTCACACTTTAAGGAAAGACTGCAGGCCAGGGCTAAGTCACAGCCCGCTCCGGGGCCAGCACCAAAGGCAATGTGCTCACACAGAAACGTGCTTTGGAATTTTGGAAGCTCTTTACTACAAATACTAGGAGCAGAATATTGGGCAGAGCGCGAGAAGAGATCAGGGAGATGCAGGCGAGCCAGGCGCGGGCCCGGGCTCTGGGGACACGCGATGTGCGTCCCCGGTGCGACGCTCCATCAGCACCCTCACAACGCGGCATTCAAGCAAGCTGCTCCGTTAGTCTACGCATGGGATTAAAGGTCACGCCTTATGTACCTTCACATGCTAATATCAGTTAAGCAACAGCGTGGAAAAAAATCCCCTTCTCGGAACATCCTCCCCTGCTGACCGGAGCAGGGCACCGCCGAGGCTGTCACATCGGACACCGCTGAAGATGTGAAACGCGGCGTCCCCAAGGCTCTGAAATGCCACTAGGCACATTACGAACAGCCACAAAACTCCCTTTCTCCCAGCCAAGTGACAACTTGTACTGTAGTATTCTTTAACTAGAGAGCTTATTAAAAAAAAAATATATATATATATATACACACACACACAAACAATACCAGGACAGCATAATAAAGGAACTGCTGATTCCTTTAGAGGGAGAGGAAGCAAGTTAAAAAGAAACTGGTACCTGGTTGATCTCCTTGGATAGGGATAAGGTGCTTTGTGGAAACTGAGGGCAGTTTAGCAGTGTCTAGGGAACAGCGCTGGTGATACAAAGTGGGAAAGTCTCTGCGTCTTCCACTGCAAGGATGCAACGACTTTAAACACAATTTGCCAATGCATTCCAACGTCAAGAATATTTTCCAAAAACAGCCCGTAGATGGAATCAGACAACTATTCCCAAGGGATGACAAGCATTCCAGCATCACTTAGCCCCAAGCCGCTCTTTTATAAGGAGAGAAAGGGCATCGTCCGTCCTCTTCAGAACCAGGGGAGAGTAGCAAATTAGCAGGAACCAGGCCAGCAAAACTGCATTAATGGCAAATTCATGTCTTGCATTTCTGTGCTTATAAAGCACCTGCAACCAAGCAAAACATGAGAACAAACCTCTCCCCCAGTGATGGCAAAAGCGGCCCTGGCGCGCGCCAGAGCTCCTGTTTTGAGCTGCACTCTTCCCGTGGTGAAGTCAATTTTCATCAACTGCATGAGGGCCAATATTCTGCTCCTGGTATGTCCAATAAAGAGCTACGAAGCAGCTGCGTAACTCCCTTAATGGACAAGTTTGTACACGGAGAGGATTTTCCGTCCCGAAGAATAAAATGAGCAGTAGCTCTAACGTCTTCTGACAACGGATCTACTCGCCCCGTGTCCGGGCGTCCCGGCCGGCCTCCGTGTGCGCTGCAGCCAGCATGGAGCTGAAGAGGCTGAAGATTCAGGGGAAAAGGATGGCAGAAAGGGAAGATATATATATTATATATAGGGAATATATATATATTATATAGAAAGGGAATATATATATATATATATATTTTCTGGGCAGCGATGCCCCGCGCCGTCCAGCGTGCTGAGCACAGCTACGGGCAGCCGTGCAGAGGCCCTTGTGCTGCGACGGTCTCACAGCGGATTAATCCTTTTCTGAAACACAGCAGATGACCAGCTCACATCACAGAAAGAAAACAGTGAGCTCCCGCACTGGATTTCACATCCAAGGACGCAGGTTATGGACCGCAGGCACGTGAGACACAGTGTTGCTCAGCTCTCCACCTCCTGAGCCTCAGGTTTCAGCGCTCTCAAAAGCTTTCACAGCAGCTGCTTACAGCCAAAACACAACCTGGAAAATCCATTTTGCACAAGAATAAAGCTATAAAAGGTTTAAAATGGGTTAAGATACCATTTTTGACGCTGGCAGAACGTTTGACTAGCAGCACGGCTTTTCCAGATTCCAACGCACTGCCACAGCGACACCAATTCCTCACCAGCGGTCTGATTTTTCTAGTGACTGGCTTTGCAGTGTCAGCCTGTAGAGCTTTTGCTACTGTCCTACCGAGCAGCAGTGACCAGGCACAGCTTAGAAATGGGTTTTCCATCACCCTGTTCAAGCAGTAGGAGACGAAACACAGAGGGCGACCATTCAACAACGATGCCACCCTGGCATCTCCCAAAAGCATGAGGTCCTGCTGAACCTGGGCCTGAAGCAGTTCGCCCGTCCATCCTGCGTCCACCACGGCACTTCTTTGCCTATCCAAAGCTCGGCAGTTTTCACAACACGGCCCGTCCTTTCTTAGAGGAGAGCCAAGATTTCCACTCTCATTCCCTGCGACGCGCAGAGCCTCAAACGAGACCTGCCCAAGATCTGTGCTGACACGTTTTGCACCGCAGCCCTTAATGTCTGCTGGGAGCAGAAGCTGCCGAGCGCAAACGCAGCTGGGCTGCAGTGACGTGTCCATGTGAGCGGTTTTGCTGAGATTTTCTTCCCAAAAGGGAAAACGGTGGAGTCACTCCAGCAAAAGAAACCACAAGTCCTCAAGAGTAGTTTACCTAGCGGATGCTGAGTGTGCCGACAGTTTTTGAGCTTTCTTCCAAGCTTGGAGAACGAACGCTAAGGAGCTGGGGGCAACTGCAGCACTAGGCATGGAATTCCCTTCCATGCCCAGCGGAAGGTGCGGCGGGGCCAGAAAGCTCCCGTGGCGCAGCCGGCGGGAGCGGGAGGACGAGTCCCCGGCGCGCTGGGAACCCTGCGGGACACGCAGGTGTGCGGGGCTGCGGACAAGCGGCTCCTTGTGTGGCCGCGAGTCTCATGACATCACCACAACAGCAGCTCCGAGCTGCGCAAACCCGGCGCGTTTCCCTGGATACGGAGCATCTCAAACAACAGTCTGAGATTACAGTTACTCAAAGGCAGCCCTATGACCCTCCGAGAGCGCTGAGCGGCTTCGCTCCCCTCCTGTCCTATCGCTATCCTCCACCCCGGGCCACTCATCTTTGCTCCTGAATATTCAAGTATGTTTTTTGCTCACAGTTAAATTCCCATTTGGCCCACAACACCCTTTGGAATCTCAGAAGAGAAATGGGTATTATCAACCTGTAGAAAGGATTATAAAAGATTACATGCCCTTATTACACAGCTGCCAGCTCTGGGAAGAGTCTCGAGAGCCCCTTCTCCCCAGAGCAAGTGCAGACTTTCATTAGAGGTCCAGGAAGTGGAAAAAGTGGAGAATGGGAGAAATGTTAATTATTCTCCGGCTGATGAGCAGGGCGAAGGTGGGGCAGTGGGACAAAAGAGCCTATGCCAAGAGTTGGGTGCCTTTACAAAGGAGGGAATTGCTCCCCAGCCTTTAGCAAGGGGGACAAAGGTGACCTTAGGCGAGAACAGGAGGAAGGAGGCAGGGAGTTTGGTACAGGCGGGCCGGGAAGGCTGTAACTTCGGAGTACCTTCGCCAGTGGGGAAAAGGAGAGGGCGTCCCTCGGTCGGGAGAAGGATAAAAGGGGGCTGCGTCCTCCAGCACTTTGAGCAGGGATATGCCCAGTGCACTCTCCCTTGATTCGAATAAAGTTTTAGGACTCCTCTGTCTCCTTTTTGGACATTTGCTTCTTGACAGCGAGATTTTCTGCACAGGTGCAACTCGCTTTAAGCCATCAGTGCGGCACGACTCTTTTTGGAGCCTTCGCTTTGCCCAGTTGCAACCCTTTCCTGCACAGCAAGCAAAAGCTTGTTGTTTAGGGCCGCATTTTCTCCCCATCGCCCTTGGAAACCCGGGGCGAGGCAGCTCCTGCGTGATGGCATTCAAGGGCACAGCCTCGGACCCCTGCCACGTGCTGGGAGCAACGGCGGGGGGCACCGCCAGCCGCAGCGCAGGGGGACACGCGGGACAGCTCAGCGCTGCACGTGCCCGGGAACCCGGGCTGTACCTCACAGGCTCTGCCTTTTAGCAACGTCCACCTTCGGCTCTCCTTCAAGGGCCGAAACTTTCGCTGTCACCGTTTCGAGCATCTCAATCCGCCGCCACCTCCTTTCACGATCCAGGATTGCTCAGTTCCTCTCTCCTTAAACCCACCTGCCCAGGGCTTGCAAAGCAATCCCTGCGTATGGCTGCAGCTATCACGACAGGAGAGAAAAGAAAAGAGAAGTCACAGAGCGCCGGGGGCTGCTCCTCCACCCAGGACCTTTGCGCTGCCACCGCTGCACAGGCTGCACTGCCCTAACTCCGCTCTTTGCAGCCACCCAGACTCTGCTGCCTAAGTGTTTCCTGAAGCCGGAGTTTGTACATGACAGATTAGGCATTTATTTTATTTTTTGGCTCGACTGACTTCTTGGAAAGGGGAATAGAGGAGTTCTGAGCACGGCTGATATTACATAGAACAGTGTATTTCTCTCACACGGAAGTGAGGCCACTCACAGGACATTAAAACCTAATACAAAAATCTCTATTTTTATGCAGGTCATTCAGGCATATCGGCTAAACTTAGCTTGCTTAATTTAACCACCGACCATAAACATCTGACTTAGTAAGGGGCTGTCTCAAGGGATTCAAATATAATATGAAAGAAAATCTCTGGTAATTTCCCATGCTATTTGAAAAGACTCATACCACCCCTTTTTGGCATCTCTAAAATGTTTTTGGAAAAAAAAAGAAAAACAGAACCAGCTATTTTCTACCAGTGAGCTGCAAAAGTGCCCAAAGAAGCACAAGAACGCACCTCATGTCATTGTCTCCCTATGCTACAGAGTCTTCATGCTTTTTAGTGGCGCAGTGCTCAACATTCAGCAGGTGGGACTTTTTCACCCTTTAAAGAAGCTTAAGAAGGTTCTAAGAGCACCATAAAAAGCTTTGGAGAAAGAAGAATGGACCTTACAGCAAGGCAATGGGGAATCTGTAATTAAAGTTACGCCAGTCTTATGGTAAATAGCCCAAATCCCACATTTAACCCAGTAGAGAGAGACAATGATTTGTAAAACTGCACTTTTGTTTCCCCTTAGTTTTAGACTTTAACCTTCACTTAAAGGTTATATGAGGGTAGCTACCCCTTACAAATTAACCGGATATTTATTGTATCTGTTTTTAGGGAGGGAAAGCTGACCTTGGGAAGAAAATCCTTCTGCTTTGGTTAAGCAGGAGAAGGTCACAACCAATTTGGTTAAGGCTGGGCACCGAGTTGGTGGTGGAAATTAAAGCTCAGGAGCCTCCAATTATTGCCAAATGACCTGAAAATTCAGCTTCAATCCGCAGAAACGTTTTCCTGAAATAGCAGATGATTTTTTCCTGCCTCTTCTCTGCACTACGTAAAGTCGAAGCCAAGCAACTGTGCAAGAACGGGGCGACGCGGCCAGAAGCGGCCGTGCTGGGACGACCCCGCGTCCAAGGCAGCCCGATTCCGTAGGGCAGCGCGGGCTGGACGTCTCAGCGGAGATCGAGGCTCCCGAGGTGCCACCAGAACAGGTGCTGCAGGTTTCCTGCGCTCTGGGCAAGCGCAATGAGCGGGACCAACAGGACTAACGTATCCTTTGGTGGTGGGCGAGCTAATTAAAAAGAGCTGTAGCTACAAGCGCAGTATGCCAGGAATCCTTAAATTCATTGATTTTTCCTTCTATTTAATAGGTTTCCTTCTCTCCTATGTGGCCTGGACTACAAGGAGTAAAGGCAGGCCCCCACACTCGCCCTAAGCACCCTTAATTGCAGGTCCACGGCCACTTCTTTGGCGTTTTCGCTCTCCGGCTACGCTCCCCGGAGCCTGCAAAACAAACCACGCAAGGACTAAAGCTGTTGTCGTTCGCTTTCCTGCTGATTTATCTGATGCTCAGTGTTAATGCCACAAATGCCCTACGCACAAACGCGCTCTTGGTCCCAAGCGCCTTCCCTGCCGCGCGTTTCCCGAGCCGACGTCCTGCAGACGGGCAGGGCAGAGCCCTGGGCGCTCATCGCCGCGGCTGGAGGGAGCACAAATGAGCCCATACAGATAAACAGCTGCTCGAGAGGAAAACGTCTTCCCGACAGCAGGATTAAACTGAAATTTATAGGTCGCAACCTTGCCGAATTGGTCCCCACAGCATCTCCTCAGCAGCCCTGCAGTGCAACAACCACCCGTGGCACTAAATCCAAGCGGGGCAAGAGAGCATCCCCATTGAATACAATCATTTTCGCGCAATTACTTTGACATTCCGTGTTTTTGCTTCTTTTTTCCTCCCCGTAGGAATAACCAAGCCACAGAATTCCGCGTTATTACTGAAATCCGCCTCACTCCTACTGGGAAGCCATTTAGCGGGGCAGCACCACGTTTCCTTTTTCACCAAAATACCGAGAATCCCGTCGGCTGCCAGATGATGGGTGGGGAAGGCAAGGAGAGTTCACGGACCCGAGAGACCGTTTAGCAGAACTAACTCGGACAATACGTTTGGGAAGCATTTCCTTCCAGCTACTGTAGATAGCTGTCCTTAACGGGCCTTTACTTAAGCAGCCAATTTTCCACCGCCGAATACAATGAGATTTCAAAACACGCAAAATCAGAGTATAAACAGACACAAACATCCACCTAGTGACAAAAAAAAAATAAAAAGGGAAGAAAAAAGGGAGGGTGAAGGCAGAAAAATGAGCTTATCTCTATTTTCTGCCCCTGCTATAAATGCCTTGGCATTTTCAAGTCTCTCTATCCTTCTTTTAAGGACAGCATTAGCTCTGAAGACCACACTTAGCTGTCTCTGTGCAAGGGGGTTTCCAAACAAAAAATACCTCCAGGGTCTGACAGATATATTTCACCCAATATTACGGCATGGAGGAATTGCGGTGGAAAAGAAAGGGAAGAAGCCTGCCCAAGGCTGCAGCAGGAGGTAGGGGGGAACTGCGGAAAAAATAGGAAGATGTTGTTGCAGATGGCAGAAACGAAGGAGTGAAGAGTGACAAATTGCACAGCGAGTCTCCAGAGAAAGAGCTCGGGCTGGCTGAGGACAGACCGCGCTGCTTCCACACGGTTCAAGTGGAAGTCCCTGACGGATGTCGGCAGCATTTTTGCAAATCTCTGGCGCTAGGATCCGTGCGTGGCATCTTGCTCATTTCCTCCTCACGACTTGCACTGCCAAAAAAGCCCCGGGCTCTGCCCTCCCCGCCGCAGGCCCAGGCTGCTGCTATTCGTTCTGCTCTCAGTGACTCAGGGCGGAAGCGCCGGTCCCTTCGCTCCGTAGCAGCCCCTTGAACGGCAGCATGAGAACTAAAACCGATCTCTTGTTTCCCAGGACCAGGGTCACCAGCCCTGAAGCCATCAGACGTGATGGTGACAGGGGAGAACATAAATCTATTTTTTCTTTCCTAAATTCTCATGTGATTAAAGTCCATTAAAATGCAAACAGACTTGAATTGTATCTTCCCCACCAGCAACCACATTTTATAGTCCCTGGGCTACATGACTGTCTCTTTGTAAATTCTCTGCACACAAGAAGAGTCAAGCTGTAGGTTTAGGAGCCATCAATCCAGTAAACCTTGCTAAATACACATACTAATATATATAGGAATGTAAGTGCACATATTCTAAGGCGTTATGTGTACTTTTAACAACCATCTCCACTTTTTGCATTGACCATTGAAAAGTGCCCTTCCGTTTCACACTCAGCTTCGAATTACCAAACCGAAGGCTCGTGGGCATCCAAAGACAAACGTGACACTACAGATGCTGACAACCCCATTGCCACCCAGAAAGCATCGCGCGTGCAGATCACACAGCCACGCTGCGGCAAGTTATTTGCAGCAGAAACTACTCCATGTGTTTTCAATCCATTCTAGGGGAGCTTCGGTGGTTGGATTTTGGAGGGTTGGCATGCACCTTATTCAAAAATTATATACATAATAAAATTGATTTTGCGCAAACACAAATTTCTCAATTAGTACATGAGAACCATTCACGTCTTTGTGAAAATAACTCAAAACTCCTGCTCTGCTCAAGTAATTTTCCCTAGACAAGACCAATGGCACTTTACTCTTATACTTAATGGCTTCTGCTTCTGGTGACAGACTTGGGGCATTCATGGAAAGCTTAGCGGAAGCTCCACAACCAAAAAGGGGAAAACTGAAGTGCCCTGGAAAGAAGTTGCTTCCTTTGGCAAACGTTAAAGTAGTTGTGAGCAGGAGCTAAGAACTAGCTCCTCTTTCTTGGGTCCATGCCCAGGTGCCACATGCTTCCTCCCAGGCCTTTGGATTAAAAGGCTTTTACTGACTCAAGACATCTCCTGCACTAAGAAACGGTAACCAAGAGTCAGCTCTGCGTGACAGTGACACACCACTGTCACCTGGCTGGAAGTGGTGGTCAGGAACTGTGCAAAGGCACAGCCGGACAAGCCACTTGGCTCCTTCGCAGTAGCCTCGCAGCGGTTCATCTTAGTACACACGGGACCCAAACCCTCCCTTCTTAACAGGGCACAGGAGCTGGTTATTAAGACGAGTTGTTTTTGCAGGACACAGCCAATACCCATGAGCTGTAATGCAGAAGAACGTCATGCAAGGGGAGATAACTGCAGTCCAGGAATTCAGAATTATTCAAATCTATATATTTATTTTTTCCTCCTTGCCTATAAATCATTCAGTGACACAAGCAGCGTTTGTCACGAAGCTTCTCACATCCAAAAACCATTGGAGCTACTAAGAGGGATAAGGGAGACGGAGATACGCAAAGACTTAGGACCTTGGCAGAGCTCTCGGTAGCAAGTCTTAAAATCACGTCCCAAAGCATCCGTGTCACTGTCCGTTAGAGCAGAATCACTCTTACAAGCGATGTCACTAACAGGGCATATATTTAGCCTTAGCAAGTGGACTGTAAACTTATGGTTCCTATTAGAAAAGGACTGCAATCTTTGGCGATTTCCGCCAAGAAAAAGTGACATGCGGCCAGAAGTCTGACTGCGTCATGGACATCATCACAAAAGCAATGACCTTAATCTCTGAAGATTTGAAGATGTTACTCGGAAATATATTAACATGGGGAAAAAAAAAAAAAAGCTAAATACAAAAATACACTTTTTTTCGCTTTTACTTACTCTAATGTCTCTGTGTAAGGGTTTGACTTTTTTTTTTTCTCCTTAAACTTCCCATGAACGAGCTGTCCCGTAACTCGTGCGGCCACAGAAAACCAGATGTCTGGCTTTTGCTTTTTCTCAAAGCAAAAAAACAAAACAAAAAAACAAAAACAAAACCCCAACGCTGCGGACAGTTGGTTTCAATGCTAACAAGTCAAGAGTTTCCAGCGCTATCTTGTTGCTTATGTAAATAGCTTCCTCTAACACGAGTAATGGCTCATGGGATTCAGGGATATTCATTCCAGGGGAGTTTAAAGGGACCTCAGAGGAGGCACGGAGATCATCTGGTGCGTGTTTACTTCTAAAATACCAGTGCTTTGAGTCCTAACGCTATTAACACGGCAAAGGCGTACCATGCGTTACTTGGAAAAAAAAACAAAGCCCCAGAAACAAATACTTTCCTTTGGGTTTGTTATTTTAAGAAAAAGGGTCAGCGTGCCTAGGAAACGCTCCTTATGTAAGCAATTCTCATCTCCGGCCAAGTCCCGCTCGGGGCCGCGCTTGTGGAAACGCCGAGCGGGGACCCGGGCCTTAAGGGAATTGTGCCCAGCGAGCCCTGCCCTCGCGCTGCCCACGGCCAACGTCCGAGCTGACCGGCGTCAAGGTCCCCATTTCTACGGCGGAAGAAACGGAGATGCTGCCGGCGCCTCCCAAGGACAGCTGAACGGCTGGGGGAAGTTCCCCTTTCTGTCCACCGAGACGGCTGGGGTTTAGGCCTATTTTTAGTGCGAGTTCAGAAGAGCTTCTTTCGCGTGCGGCCTCTCCGCTCTGCTCCTCCGGATGCCCCGGCGGGAGCTTCTCGTGACTACGGCGCCAGCAGATCCCGGCCAGGCAGCAAGCAGAGGAGCCGGCAGTCCCGCGGACCACGAGCAACCGGGAGGGCCGGCGCATCATCCCCGACATGATTTCATGAGGCAGAAAATAGCGCTGACAACTATCAATGTGCTCATTCATCCCAGTGGAAGTTAATTCCGGGATGTGGACAACACGGGCTGGCGGGGGGGAAGGAGGGAACAGGACACAGAGGCCACGCTGAGACAAGCGGAGCCACTTGCTCAGAGGTCCCTTCGTTACGGCGCCAGCTAAGTGCAATTCCCCTCGCCTCAGAGCCTTGCTAATTATTTTGTTTTGATCGCAAACGCTCAACAGAAAAGCACCAGCCTCTGATTACAGGGTCCAGCCCTCTCCACGTTACAGCCCTCCATGACCAACCACTGGGCAACAACGGATGGAAACGCTCGGGGGCGAGGCTGGGACGGGCTGACAGCCGTCAGAAGCGAGGAATGCTCCCCTGCGCGTCCGCAGCCCGTCGATCACGCGTCCAGCGCTGCATTTCCTGCCTCCTGACCGCACCGCAACGCGACGGGGCAGACGGGAGGACCCGCGCACCAGGGAGAGCGTCCCCTCCGCCGCCGTCACCGAGAGGACCCGGCGGGCCCAGGAGGGACCTCTACCGCCAAGGGTGATGAAGCAGCGTCTGAACTTGCCTCCTACACTGCGAAAACAAGGGGAAAACATTTAGCCACACTTTTTTTTTTTTTTTTTTAAATCCCACTTCCCTGTCGAAGCTGCCAGAAAATCAGACCATCTTCTTTGGGAAGGAAGGCAGCCCATGAAGACGAGAGCAGCTCCCGCTTCTCCCTAGGCTTACGAAGGCAGGGGTGAACAGCACCAAGGGCCACGCGGGCTCGCACCGATAATCAACCTTTGCAGCACTGGCACGGAGACGAGGCAGAACCCAGGACTGGCAGGAGACTGCGGGGGAGAAAAAAAAAAAAAAAAAAATGATAATCTTTGCAACTATTTCAGAGCAAACCAGAATTTTTTCTTTCAAGGAGCTGGTATAAGACTTGGCTCTTTGGACAGAACGCCAACAGAAAAAGCATGCCTCTGGGCACTGAACTCCAGCAAAGCACGCCTCAAACTGCGCTGGACACTACGGAAAAGGTCCTCAGATTCTGTTGGACATGATGGAAAAGGTCCTCCTTGGTTTGGGGTCAGAGCGGCAAGAAATTCTGTCCAAACAGTGTTTCCTGGGAGGCTGTTGATGAGGCTCTTGCTAAGGATGCCAACAGCTTAGTCTGGAGAAATTCCACGTCTCACACCATCACCGGCTAAGCAAACGTCTGCGCAGAGTCCAGACCCAGCTTGCCCCGGGATTCCCAGCTCCGCCTTCCTCAGAGGAACCAAAACAACCCACCAAACAAACAAACAAATTGTCCTTGGATTTCTTCTTGAAAAGACGACAGCACGGTGGGCAGAAGACACTTTGCCTGCCCAGACTCCAAGCCATCAGCGGACGCAATGCTGACCCGCGCCGAGCTCGACGCGTACGGTGTTTGAAAGGCACGCAGACGACGTCTGGACTGCGGCTGCAGAACAGGCTGCAGCTCTATTTATTTCTCCCCTTTTACCTCCAAGTTGCCTCCCTCAGGCCCGAGCTCGAAGTCCATGTGCCCACAGGTTTTGCTGCTGTTGTATCAGGTCTCAGTCCACAATATTTTGTGGGTGTCAGGGATGTGTATCCACTAAGTCTGGCAGGAGCAGTGCTTCCTTAAGGGAGAATACAGCTTGTGATGGGTAAATAGCTGTCCTATGTCTGTATATCCCACAGAGCAGCGCGTCCTACGAGATGAGCTGGTTTTATTAAGCTTGAGCTGATGCCTGCTTGAACAATAAGCCTTCGTGAAGCAGAAGACCAAAAAGAAAATAAAAAAATTAAAAAAATAAATAAAAAACCACCTTACTTAGCAAGAAGTCTTCTCCAAAGGACAGATGCCAGCCCTACCTCGACATTTATTTCTAGGGATTCCATGCAATTGGTAATAACAAGCATCATCAGCCCAAATTCCAGCCCAGAAAGGTCTTAGTAAGGAGGAATAAAAATCCATGACCGCACACAACTAGTTTTGAACAAATCTGAGGAAGCAGAGCAGCACAGTCCTTCTTAGCTACTTCTTCTTTTGGGTCATTTGTTTTCATTTTAAAGCGACGTGCCGGCTTCCAGTAGTAAACACAAGACTTTCCACTGGGCTTGAGAGCAACTGCCCATGCAGACAGAGCATAACTCTAATAATAATAATAGGATTTCTCTGAATCCTGATGACTTGCCCAGCAGTCTCAACTGGATCCAGATGTTATCAGGGTTCTAATGTGACAAACCAAAGGACTCTGGAAAGTGCTGAGGTTTTAGGAAGAAAGAGGGTGTATTTTTGTTTTTATTCCAAATTTTTACTTTTGTTAAAAATCTTCACTTTTTGGCTCAGACTGGCCAGTCTGCTAGGAAGTTGTGGGAAAAAGACCAAGAAAGCAAAAGGCAAATTTCTCCCCTTCTCGGCTTTATGGGTGTTGTTCTCAGCAGGACAGGGTGAAAGGGGAACTCAGACTGGCATCCCACTGGCCTCGCTCCCAGCCGGCTACACTGCTCCAACATCCCCGTCCTTGGCATCTGCCGGAGAGCAGACAGCGCTTCAGCTGACGGCTTATAAAGGTTATAAAACCATGAATGTGCTGTGAGGAACGAGCTCAGTTCCACTGCCTTGAACACTGTTTAAAAGACAGCTTTATTTCTCCCTCGCCCTAGTACTCCATTTACAGTAGCCGGTTTGACCCATCCATCAGCACACTGCAAATCCTCGGAGGCCGCTCAACTGCCTCCGCCGCAGCCAATTTGTTTCAGAGAGAAATGCTACTGCTCCTACCCACCGACAGGCATTTGTTTTAAACGCACCACCAAACTTCAAGCACAGGCTGAAATATCACACCACTTGCTCTCGGGAAATGCCTTTTTCCGTTGATACATATCTGTATTTTTTAATAAAGGCACAAATATCAGGGTATCATAAATCTCTGGTTAACAAGCATCAAGTTCAAAACCAGTTTGGAACAGCTATCAAACATTCCCAAGAAGGTCCAACTATACTCATCTGCTACAGAGATAGACCAAAACCCCCAGGCTGTTACCTGTGCTTAGATCAATGTCATCATCCATGTTCCAGTCATTTTCAAGCTCACTGTCGGGCTCCCCTTTTCGACTCATGATCCTCGAAAACCCACTGGAGAGAGTGGAGAAGAATCCTCGGAGGAAATGGCCCTGCTGCTCGCAGTGCCCCGAGTGCCTGAGCTGCAGGAGCAGCTTGGCGCTCCTGCTGCCCGAGTGCGGCACGGGTTCCGAGAGCGACCGGTTGAAGGGCACCCGCGGCGCTCTAGTCCTTGCCTGGAAAAGGGTCTCCGCTGGGTCTTCGTGGCTGTCACCGGCGCTAGGAGCATCCGGGTGTGCCGAACTCTGGATGGCACTCCGCTCGCTCCGCTCCGCTCCAGGGCTGCCAGGGTGCTCCTTTCTGCTCGTCCCCCAGGGGAGCCTGGGGTGCATCTGCCACCTGAACACTCGGAGGGGCGTCTCAGGCTCAGAAGCCTCTTGTTTATTCGTTCTCCTGCCCTTCATTTGGTGGCACCAGTGATAGTCCTTCAAGGCAGCGGTGCCAGCATCTTGCTCTGACAAAGATCTTTTAAAGACCCTGCCAGAGGAGCTATAGTGCTTTCTAAAAGCACTCATTTTCCCTTCCAGCCCTTGATTTGCAGCTCTTCACTTACATTCCTTGCAGCTTATGAGTCACACGAGCTGGGGTTCATCCTTGAAGGTCGCTCACCATCGGAAGACGGCGGAGGCTCTTCCTGAGGTGCTTCAGCATCAGCTCCAGCACGCCGGATTTCGGCATCTCAGCAGCACGGACGAGCCCTCGCCTAGAGCAGGCCGCTCTCGGACGCCACATTCGCCTTTGCTAAGGCTGTTGCCGCTTCCTGCATGCTCGCGTTTCTGCACCAAAGCTTCAGGAAATGACTAAAAGAGCCCAGCCATGAAAAGCCACAGTGGGGCTCTGCACCAATCGCTGCACCCGCTCATTCGACAATAAAGGGTTGGTTAAATATAAAAAGAACCAACACGAAAGTACTTCACTCTAGAGACACAGCAAAGTCAGAGGAAAACGTTAAAAAAAAAAAGTGCAAGACTCAACTGAGAGTCACACACATTAAGTTCCTGAGGCAATCGGTAACGCCAGCGTTGAGTAATACACGTCAAGACAACTCCTAGGGACTGTAATTACCCACAGGTGTCTTGTATCGCTCAAGAACCCCTCAGCTTCCTTTCAGAGAGAGGCAAAACGGCCGGCTTGAGCAAGCTCGAGTGCTGCAGGGAGGAATAGAGCAAGAAGAAACGCTGCAAGTAACGTAGTGACGGTATAAATACACTGAAAGAAATAAAAGTAAAGGGGAGGAGAAAGGGGCGGGTGGGATTTCACCAAACATAGACCAGAGCAAAGAACAGGAGGGTTCTGAGGCAACATCTTATGGCAAATGGAACACAACAGCATGCCTTGTATTTTATTTTTTTTTTTTTAATTTAAAGAAGAGAATAGGGTTTTATTTATATAAATCCAGTTGGGATAAGTGGGATGGAAAAAATAGTCCTATCTGTTTAACCAAGAGGAAAAACACGGTTGCTACAATTTAAGAAACAGCTGACTTTTAAAATCTCATAAAGAAAATATCTGCTGTGAACTCATATCAGGCTTGCCAAGTTCAGACCAGAAACATTAAAAAAAAAAAAAAGAAGAAGAAGAAATTGTCTACTTAATCCCTGAAAATAGGGGGTTTATAATGGAAATGCTGACAGGCCCCTGGCAATTATCAAAGTGACAATGAATACTTCTCCGGTTAAACAAAATGCCAGGCTGGTCTGGCAGACCAAGAAAGCCCAACTGCTGCACCGCGGATCGCGCCTTTCAGCTAGATTTCATGCAGCGGCCAACGCACGTTCCTGACGGCTGTGCATGCAAACCCTCCTTCCTTCTGGGTATAGGCGTGAGGAAGGACATCACTGCTCCTCGAACGGGACGGACGGACCCCAGGAGCTCCGTCGTGTAAAGAAAGGATCTCCCTACTCAGCAGCAAGTTACAGTCTGCAGTCATAAGCAACATCAGTGGTTATCTTAAGCTGTCAGGTTCAGGAAGTTGTAACAACCAAACTCAAAAAAAGACCCCTCAGACCACTCGGTACGGATTCGGGATCAAAAATAACAACGCTGGCTGAAGTGCTTCGTACAGAGCTGTGCTGCTCAGAGCACGAGCGTTAACCAAAACCGCGAACCTCAACTAAAACTGCTGCAACTGCCTCCCACCCAGGGGAAGGACCTCTCAGGAGGCCACGAGCGAATAGGTGCAGAGGTACAACTGCTCCTGGGGAGAAAATGAAGAGGCTGAATTCACCGGGAAAAACTGCTAGCCAGGTCTTACCCAGGCCAATAAATATCTGGGTATGGGACAAACCAAGGCCTTGTAAGCACCCCCTGCCTTCACCCGCAGTCCCCGTTGGCAACTCCTCTTCCTCTTGATCCCCTCCAGCAGGCATGGAGGCATGGGAGACCTTGTTTCTGCACCAAAGGGGCATCCAGTGTCCCACCTGAACTGGTGCCTGCAGGTACCGAATCACCCGCCCCTTTCAGCACAGGGTCCACATTTGCCGTGTTGAGCCTTTAGCTTCAACTGGGGCCGTGCTGCTTTCAACAAGGGCTGCGAATTAGCCCGTCTGCTAAAACTGGCTTCGCAGCGCTTCCGAAGCGGGTGCAAATAGCCACGGCAATGCGGCGCGGGGCAATACGGCACGCGGGGCGGCGCGGCCGTCATCAGGGAGCAGGGAGGGACTCCGGCCCCTCTGCACAGAGGGTAGAGGGTCTTTCTCAAAGCGATTCTAAACACAAAAGGAGAGGCCTACGTGTGTACCGGTGACACCGCCAGCAGATCAAGGTGCAACGCGGACTGCTGATGTATCAATGGGGCTCCATCACTAACCACGCAGAGCTGCACGTTAAACTGCCGGCAGATGAAATAATTGCAGTGGAAGAAAGGAGCTTGTCAATTAACGTGACAAAATCGGGAGTGTTTTCACTTATATCTCCTGTTTTTAATACGTACTGCATAAAAACGTGACACTTGGCAGGCAAATTTACTTGGAAGAATTTGGGGGGGTGGGTAATTTTGCAGATCTTTGTGCCAGATCATACATTGAGCTATTTGAGAAAATTACTGTTTTCCTCCTAACAATCCCATCATTTAATCATCTGATTTGACATGTTTAACAGCATAATATTTTCCGACTTAAGGGTTTTGAAGTAATTTATGCGTAACATGCAGATTTACTACACTGGAATAAAGCCGTATTTCATCTTCAGGACTCTGTTGGGGAAACAAAACTTCTTAACGCTACAACAGCGTCTCAGAGCGGATTCGCACCAGCAGCCCTGAATTCTCCCCGCGCACACGGAGACGCCGCTCGGCAGCGGCCTCGGCACGGCCCGTCCTCTCTCCACCAGCCTCCCCAGCTCTGCTGCGCGAAATTTCAGAAATCCCTCAGAGCGGCCATTGCTCACTAAATACTAATAGCCTATTCTTAAATATATATATATGATATATAATTGGCAAGCAGCTGGAGGAAGAACCAATCACTGATGATAAAAATTAATGTTTAATATCCTGTCTCGGAAAGCTGCCTAGTGCTTCAATTAAGTGCATAGAACTTCATCTTTACTATAGCTCCTACTGAGGAAAAAAAGATGAACGGAAACTTTCCATGACTGAACTACTCCATTTTAAAATAGTTTGAGACCAGGCACAAATTTATCAGCTTCTCTCTTTTTTTTTTTTTTTTTTAAATTTGCTTCCAAATGATGAGGCACTTAGGGACATGGTTTAGCAGACATGGTCACCACGGGTTTATGGTTGGACTCGCTGATGTTGAAAGTCTTTTGCAACCGTAATGATTCTGTGCTTTATCAAGACCCCAGGCCCCAAATGCTAGAACACGGGTGTTGAAGCTGGTCCTCCGGCTGTATCGCAGAGCGGGTACAAGGGCACTTCTGCGAGGACGGGAGCCCCCAGCTCGCTCCATAAGGGAAACTGCCCCCCGTGCCTCCCCAGACAAACCAGAAATGCTCTGGTGAGTGAAGGATTCTGCAGTCTGGACCATCTCAACTCTTTTCCTCCTTGAGCCCAGCCCAGCGCTCACCAAACGGGAACCTCACGTTTACGCAAAGCAGAAAACGCTTCTAACTGACCCCGCCTGACACCCAACTAAATAGCACAGAAGATGAAAGATTTTTCCTTCCCTTAAAATTAGAGACTTTTCAAAATATTAAGTTTTGTTTATGCAAGGCGAGGCAATTAATGACTTAACATCCCCTTCCCATCTCCTATCACCAAGATGCATCTGTTTCCCCCCGCACCGTTTCCTGCAGGTGAATTTCACTTCTCCTCGCGCCGCGTCCCCGAGCTGCACCTGACACGTATCCGACGGCTTCATGCGAGTGCATGAAGTTATGCAGAGCACAAGTGAAACAGTATCGTAAAATTTGCTTCATTTGGATTAAAGTGACTGCAAGGCTTGCCAGGGTTCTGATTTGCCAGGGCTGAAAGGGAAGTGCCTGGGAATGAACTGCATTTCCAGACAGGCCGGGCAGCGCGGTGCGTTTGGCGGGTCCTGTTTCTGAAGGCGGCTGTGCCAAACCCGCCCAGGATTGCTGCCCTCCAGCACCGGGGCTTTTCCGGCCATCTCTCGGCTGACACAAATTCCCAGCTTGGAAGTGCCCTGGCTTGGCCGTGCCCGCTGCTCCTGTGGTCCGCACGAGGAGCTGCTGCAACACCGTCAACCAAGCAGAACGGAGAGCGATAAAACAGATTCACCAGAGCTGGGGCTTGGGATCGATGCCAAGAAAAGTTAGTGGGAAAATCCCATTCCTGTACATCGCAAATAAACCTGCAGAACGGCGATGCCAGATTTTTATTTCACTGGCAATCCTTTTGTTGTTGTTGACAAAACACATGCCAAGTTTCAAGGGCCATAAAGAGAAGGATGTTGGGGATCCGGGCAGGCGAGGCCACCCACGGCTGCCAGCAACACCATGCGAGGCACCCGAGTCGTCTGGACACACGCACTGGGGCAAAAACCTAACGTAGATCCCCAAGGAAAACACTCGGGCAACGACCCTGCAGCAAAGAAACAGCAAAAAATCCCATTTTTAGTGACCCTGACCACCTGGCTCTGAAATCTGTGCAGACTTGGGTATGGGTTTCCATGATGCAGCCAAGCCCGGCACACGGACCTGGACCACCACCGCCCCGGCAACTCTGCATCCGACCATCACACAAGCCTATATATATATATATATGTATTTATTTATATATATATATA
>WBNA01000297.1:413957-427118 GCA_013398345.1 Nothocercus nigrocapillus
GAAGGATGCCACAGAAAGGCTTCTGATTTTTCTCAAAAGTAGCAACGACTTAAAATATTGCTGCCCACTGGCACTTGCCTGGGCCTGACAGAAAGAGGAGCCAAAAGCCAGTTTCTCCTATCTGAAAAACAGCCAAGCCTATTAACTCCTCCCTTAAACCCTCAAAAACCTCTAAATTTGACATGGGGAAAAAAAAAAAAGAAAAAAAAAAAGGGCATTACCCTGGGATAAGCGATGGAACAAGAAAAAAAAATCTAGGATAAATCTGAGTTTATCTTCTTAGAATATAAACCCCCAAGGACTATACGTCTAACAGCATAATTTCCTGCAATTAATAATGAAACAACAATCCCGCAGATAATCCTTAACAAATCACTTAGGAGTTTAATGAGGTTTGGGGATAACCCTTTGAACTGACCTGCCCTGGCTGCCTCTCACTCGCAGCTCCCAGTCGTGGCTGCTCCAGCAGAGTTTCTGGAACCACCGCGGCAAGGTTGGCAGAGAAGGCCTTAAAATATTTAATTCTTTAACTAGTAGGAAATCCAAAGTTCCCAGCTTTGGGAAGGGCTTCCTTTGCCCCACTACCTGGAAGCTCCAGCTGACACCACCACCATCACCCTTCAGCAGGGAGCTCTGGATGCCCAAGTGCGTGGAAATTGCCCGCTATTTCATGGGCACACATTCACACTGGAGGCAGGGTGGCTTTTTGAGAGCTAAAATAAGCTTAAAACACTCCTTAGATACAAAGAGTTATTCAAACGAGCTCTTCGGTGCTTCCTGCTTTTTCCTTTCCGGGTCTCCCAAGCAGGGAAGCTCTTTCTGCTTTTGTTTCGGACACAGAGATCTCCTGCATGTTCTGTCCAAAACCCAACCCCTTTTACAAGCTTCCAACATGCCTCAATTAAATGGGCTTTTGTCAAATGGTCTAAAACTCACTTTTCCTGCCTAGCCGCTATGACATACTCAGATTTTAGGTCGCACACCCAATTTAATACGTCTTGGTGGTTTGGATGGAAATTCAGGCGTGCGCGTTTTGAGAGCACAAGTTTGCAAAGCTGCAATAGCCGCCTTGCAGAGGAGGACACAGAGCAGACCAGCCCCGTCCTCAGCCTGGCACCCTGGACAACAACACGCGCAGATTCAAAACACTGGAGCCGCATGAGACGACCGTGTTATTCTGTGGCAGCTCTGGTTCGAAGCGGGTTCCGTGGGAGGGGTTTGGCCATTCTGCATATTTCTTTTTTTTTTTTTTTTTTTTNAAGCTTTCACTTCAGTTTGCCATGTGGCTTCGTGCGTAAATAACTTCTTAAACTGGTTTTGCCACTGAAATCAGGCTTCAGAGGAATTGCAAACCTGGAGGAGGTTTTCCAGAAGCAGCGTTAAGATTTATACAGAGGATGACTGCACACCAACTCCTTACGCAGCAACTTACTGTTATATTCAAGACATAGTACAGCCTTCGTTTCTCAACCTTCTGATTTTTATCTTTTCCACCGTCTGTCCCCTGTGCTCTTCTTTGCATGTAAGATCCATCAAACACAATCAATCAACAGATTAAATGATACAACCTTTCCCATTGTATTTACTCTCTTTTTCTGCAGCAGACTAGACCATCCCCATTCCATTCCAATCTATATATATTTTAAGAGATTACGTATTGCTGACATTAACAGGAGGGCTCCCACACACGCATTCTTGCTCTCAGGCTGCATGCAGACCTGGGGAGAACTAAGAGGTTCATTTACATTTAGTCCATATTTGAAAGACCTTCTTCTAATCCCAACTGCAAACTATTAAGCGAACTACAATTCAGCTGATTCACCAATTTCTACTTCTGCTTTCTCGATACTTTTCAAAGTCAACACTGAAAGCAGTAATAAAAATGAGAACTTCAGCTCCTTTACTACCAAGGGCTCTAAATTGTGTATTAGAGAGTTAAGAGAATTTCTGAAGGAATGAGGAAATGATCATTTCTGGGTAATTCCACCACAGGGGACAAAAAAACAACAAAAAACTTTGTTTTTGCATCTTTTTCGTTTTGTTATACGCAACGCAAAAGGATTAAAGGATTCCTAATAAAATAGTTGCAACCAAGCTCCACGACATACACTGCTGGGCAAAGGCAGCAGCACGAGATCCACGGAGGCCATGCAGAAGAGATCAGTGACGCACATAAAAAAACTCAAGAGAGCAGTGAAAAAACTTGCATTTAAAGCTCAGAACTATAGAGCCATCAGTGAGATGAGAAAAACAAAAGGAAAAGACACAAACAAACAAAAATTAACAACAAAAAACAGCCTTATCTCAACATCTTGGTTTCAGAGCTTTTCAACGGGGCATAGCAGACGCAAAGAAAGTCGATTGCAGCTCCTTCTGACGCAGCTGGCACAAATGCTGCCTTTACCTGGCCAGGCAAATTCAGCAGCTTAGGTAGAGCTCTTGAAATCTGACAGCTAGAAAGCTGTAAATTACCAAGGGCAGTTATTTTTGAGCCTTTAACTCAGGAAAAAGCTGGATTTAGCTCAGGGAAGAACCAGCCACTGCCTGTGATTGTTCCCGAAAGCAATGCCAACGTCAAGAGCTTCATACAGGCCCTTCTAAGCTTTTAAAAAAACGAGAGGCACAAGCAGGAAACTAATTGCTTACATATGTTTATCCTTTGCTTAACTAGTCTAATTATAACTTCCAATCCCAAAGCAACTTTCAGTGTTAACTGCATCCAAACTTTAAATTTGCTCAGCCTTCTTCCTACGCTCTTGCCTGATTTGCTACCTCTTTGCAGGCCCTTCTAAGCCTGGAAATCTCGTTTCGAAGTTAATTTTATCTTACTTTTATCTGATAACAGCCCTCAGGATTGCACATTTAATCATGCTAACAGCAAAAACGAACAAGTGAATCTGAATGTTTTATGCGTCTGCAACATCAGGAGTAATTAGGGCTTATTTACCTGGTGGCAGCAGCAGAGAGATGGTTAGTGAAAGCAAACCGGGTTCACGACACACCCGATGTTATAACCAGTGTCTGTGAATTTCAGGTGAATTAATAATTCGGCAATTAATAATTTAACATGGACAGTGCAACACAAAAAAAGCACTAAGCTCATCACGCGTCTGCCGCTGCCCAGAACTACTGCGCCTTTCCTCCGACACAGCTTGGCCCCCCTTGTAACTGAACGGGGAGAAGTCCAGTCCATCCCTAACAAACCTGCCTGAAACAACACGGACATCCACAGGAAACACAGAAAATCCCTCGACTCTTTGCTTGGTCTGTTAAGACTCTCCAAGTGCAAATACGGACAGGACACTAAGAATTACTACTCTTAGTCTGGTTTTAAAGACAGTCTAGAAGGTGGAACATTTCATTAACTCATGAAGCAGCTAAACATAAATCCATCGTTGAGCTAGGAAGGAGAGTCTAATCGGCCGACCTGCCGGGGAATCCAGCATACGTGCGGGGAAACGGCAGCGTGGCTGTCGCCACTCCGAGCCAGCGGCAGAATTCCCGCTGGAGCTCCCTTAGCCGCGGAGCTGGGCACGGCACACACGGCACGGAGGCACGGCAGCTTCCTGTTGTACATTGCTTTTAACGTCTGCTTAAAAGACCACCCTATTTCACGCCTGGTCTCTTACTGGCAAGGTCTCCACAGGGTTAGCTTTGGCATTCTCAAATGTAAGATATTCCTTATCATGCTTAAAAATCCCCTATGCTAGTGGAGATTCCTGTTATACTGGCACTATTGACTCACCAAGACAGCAACGTTAAGATGGTGAAACCATAAACCTGGGGCTTTTGCTACTTGAGAGCTTTGATGGGACCACTTCAGCTTTCACTTAGCAGCTCTTTGTATCCAACATCATCCTGCACTATCTTCCGATGATACAGCAGCATCCTTCCTGGTGATGCAGCTGAAATAAGGGGCATCCTCATTCCCAGCATTAACAAAAAGAAAATGCAGTATAAAGTTAGCCAAATCCTTCTTTATAGGTCTTTACTACTCCAGTTCTTTCACGTGATAAGTTTTCCATGCAATTTGCCTTTTTTATATTTGACAAGGCAAATACTCATAATGTTTAAGAGCAGCCAACTTCAGTTGACTTAAACATCTCTTCAGTTTGGGTATGACTCAAACTATTTTCACTTTTCTGCAAATTGCTTTCTGGATTTGAATTTTCTCCTGCAGTTGAAGACTAGCAGACAGCCAAATTAAATAATATTTAAAAAGTGACAGGGATCTCAAGAGAAGAGAGAGAAACACAGTTTCATTCTGAAAGCTGGCAGGATGCCATTTAACCTTGACTTTCTTTCCGTGTTTTTCTTTGTTTGTTTGTTTTTGTCTTCTGTTTTAAAATAAAGATCTAAACCTTAATATTTCCAGTTCAATCAGCAATTCTCAAGTTGTTCTGAAACTCACTTCCGTAACCAGCCTTAACCATATATACACAGAAGAGTCATTAAAAAACACAGTGGCTGGGAGTAAATGGCAGGTAAATGTTGCTGAAGGACCTGGGGCCGTTCCTGCTCCCATGAGGAAGACCACCCTCCTGAAGAAGGGACAGGCTGAGATTCTTCCATGGGGTTCATTAAAACGTCTGGAAGAGAGCTGCTGCCTGGGTTTGTGGTTGAACAAATGCATAAATTGGGACTACACAAGCCCCAAAATGCAGAAATAAGTGTCAAGAAAAGTAACTACAGGAAAAAAAAAGAAAAAAGAAAGCAAATTAGTCAAATTAAAGGAACATTTTCATGTTTCAAGCTGCCCATTACATCTGCATTTTCATGAAGATCAACATCGCTCAAATTGTTTAATATGCAGCTAAGGGATTCTGATTTCCAAGAGAATATTAATCCTTTGCAAGAAACGGCTGAAAGATCAGAAGTACACGCCTAATTTAATTTGGGGTTTTCATGTAAATGCTGACTCTCGTGCCAGGGCACGGGCAGGTGAGAGGCTATCGTAAAAAGCCCTTGCCTGGGACATATTTGCTATAACAAAAGGAGCTTCAGGCTTTGTCTCTGAGTGCAAGAAGCATGAAGTAGCCTCAGCACAAATTTCTGTGCCTTATGAACTATACACACTCCAGGCCTAAAAAATATTAGCCAAAAGAGTCACCCAGTCAGCTACGCCAGTAATATTCAAAATACTTCCTCACTGCTGCAAAACGTTTAAGAGTTTGCTAAACAGCTTCATCCTCTTCACATCATAAGAAACCAAAGCACCAACAAACAAAAAAGCACCGAAACACCAAGGCACCCCAAGAACACTCAGTTAAACCGGGAAAGAAAATGGACTTGTCATTAGTCTGTTAGCACAAACACTGTTCTTTTTGGCAAAAATTCTTACCATTCATTTCATTTTATGTTTCATAAGGATTTGACAGCTTGATACATAAACTCCTGCTGGTGCAAGGTTTCAGAATCACAGAATGGTTGAGGCTGGAAGAGACTTCTAGAGATCACCTAGTCCAACCCCCTGCTCAAGCACTTTCATCTTATACTAACACTTTCTTACCTTATACTACTCTTACACTAATACTTTCATCTACACCGGTGAGCACCTCACTAGGAATTGAGGAGCAAGGAAAACAGGGTTTAATAAGGTGAGGAAAGTTAAATGAATGAGACTGGTCATCAGAAGGAGACACTACATAGTAAAATCAAAAAAGTTCCATGTCTCTGCTGGCCATACCTGAAGTACTTCTCAGATTTCTCTGCAGAGACTTTCACAAGGTAAATATATGTTTAAATCATTTAATACCTGCTGGATTTTGCTAAAAAAATTCCAGCTTAATTCTCCAACTGCCTATTTTTCAAGTGAGCTCTCCTCATTCCGGCTTCCCTCTCCCTCAAGCAGGGCAGCACGCGCGCTCTCGTCGGTTTTGCAAGGACAGTTTATAGAGTCACTAGTCATTTGCCATGAGACTGGTAGGATCTGTTCTCTTCCCTTCTCCGTATTTTTCACGCCAGGTCTGGTACAATTCAACCAAAGGGACTACTCCATTTCAGCTCCGCTTTTCCAAAAAGCAGTTTCCAAAAAGTCTCAAATAAATGAGGAGAGAGCAGTCAAGCCAGGCGAAAATGCAACCCCATCTCCTAACACGCTCTCGTTCAGCAGAGGCCAGAGCCATCCTTTGCACTCCCAGGCCCTGACGTCTGGCAAGAGATGCTGCAAGGTGTCTGAATTGCCCCTCTGTAAATGAACAGAAACTACATCAGTCAATACCCCTTAAGAAGGGGCCGTTTCCAGGAGTATCTTCTCGCTGTCATTTCTACGGGGATAACGCTGGCGCTTGCACCATCCTTACCCCGCTCTCCTCCAACCGCGACCTCCTGCCGCAGCAACCCGGCTCTCCCGAGCGCAGAGACGGCCCCGGGCTCGGGCAGGGATGTTCCAGCCTCCAGTAACTGCCCCAGTCAGACCCACTCAGCCCTAGTCCTGCGCGAGTTGCCTGTGCCAGGAAAGGGTTGATTTGCTCAGACGCGCGGGCGCACAGGCTCCCCGGGCAGGGTGTTGAACAAACACCACAAAGTCAAAGGGAAAAACCCCACAGGCACAGGCTGGTGCTAGAGCTGAAAGGCCCTTACAGTCCAGCACACACAACACGGGTGATGAGGGTTTCTGAGCCCATCTCACCCGAGAGCACCCTGAAGAAACCCGGCAAGGGGCTCGACCGCGACCCAAAGCGACCGCGCTGCTGCTCTGCCGCTCGGCAGTGCCCCTTCCTCCTCAGTCTCCTTTTGGCACAGTCGGAACCGATGAGTGAAAGATCAGAAGCTGCTGAGTCTCCACCACGAAGCCCCCAAACACGAAGCCACTCGGTGCGCAGGGCTGCTCCTGCTACCCAGCTAAGCCACAGCAGGACACGCGGGCGGGCTGAGGACCAGCCCTACCTGCAGCAACCGCACTTTTAGCCCTTCTCCCGCTGTGGACGGACACAAAACCAAGAAGTCTCTGCCCTCCAACGCGGTTCATCCCCGGGGCAGCTCCAGGAGCACTTTCCGATCCGCTCTCTTGCACCGGGCCCGGCGTTTCTCGTACTCACCGCTCAGCGGCTTGGCCTGCACCAGCACCTTCCTCACCAGGCTCGCCATCGCGGAGCCGCTGGCCGTGGTGTCCAAACCTGCCCGGGATCACACGGGGGAGAGGAGTCCACAAGCCGCCGGCATTTGGTCCCCGCGGCTCCGGCAGCCCCGTGGGCTGCTGCTCCGGAGCCTGGCTGAGCAGGGCTGACAATTCCCTGCACACACACACACACACACGTGCGCACACGCACGGGAAGCCTGGACCGCGCTCAGTATTAAAGGCACCAACTTCCTTCTCCGCGCCGCAGTGTCCCCAGCGTCCCCGCTGTAAACAAACAGCCCCCGTTAGCCGGGCGAAGCCGAGAAGTCAAGCGGAGCCGGACAAAAGCAGGGAGGGGCTCCGGCGGGGAATAACTATTTTAAATACACAAACATCTTCCCATCAGATTAACGTGGCTCTGCACGAGGCACAAGCCCAGGCTATTGTTGGGAGCCGGCGGCTGAGGACAAACAGGAGACGCGGCTTCCTCTTCTCCGGAGCGCTGCCGGAGCAGCCCCGAGGGCAGAAAGGGCTGCAGCTCCCGGCGCTCGGCGCACAAGGACACGAGGCAGACGGAGAGCCAACTCCTCACGCTCCCATCAAACTTCCTCCTGAAGGTTTTCCCTTGTGCCACCGGCCAGATTTAAAAAGCAAAGTTTCTACCACAAGAGAACCGGAGGCAGTGTGGGCACCTCGGCCAGCTCTTCCCTGCTGATATACGAGTACTCAGAGTACTTTTTCAGCCCTGTATCTCCCGTATTTGGAATTTCCCCCGGCTCACATGCGGTTTAATGTTCCATTTCACGCTTCCACACTGCAACCTCCAGCCTCGAGCGGAGCTCAAAAAACCACGAGGAGTCATTCAGTTCCTGTGCGGCGGCCAGCCCACCTGGGACGACAACCTTCCAGCACTTCAGATGCCAAAGGTCTTTGGAGGTTCAACTCTTTGGTTAATCCGAGCATGTGCCATTTCTTTGCCATAAGAGCATAAAGATGCACAGTAAAAGTTGTACCCCTCAAAATTCACCTCGAGCTCAATCGCATTTTTGATATTATATATAAAAGCAGTACTTGTAATTTTTGCATTAGTTACGAACACATTCCAAACCTAAGAATGATCACGTTGGCTGCCAGGATCCCAGGATATATTTTAAGCCTGGGATCCCATATATTCATGATGTGCATTTCTAAACCAAAAAACAAAGAGGTGGTTGTGACTTGACGCCACATTCGTCTTGAGGATCCACTAGCACCTCCAATTCTACATGTTCTACCAAAAAGGAAGGACATCCTTTCCCCACCCTTGAATACCTCTCCTACTATATAGTTTAAAGAAATCAAGAAGTTGACACCCAGCAGAGTGACCTGATGTTTCCACGCGTTTGCCCTGCGACCAGCACACAGACTGCCTTCTGCTGGGCGTTTTCCCTGGTCACCTTCCTGAACAGCGACATTAACGCTCAGAAGAAAACGGAACCTAACGCAGTAGGTAATGATACTAAATATAAGCAATGAGTCAAGCCACTTACTTTGTTTCTCTGGCATTCAGCTTAACGAGTCGCTTCAGGAGCTCAAAACCACAGCGCTTGGCAGGTCACAGCCGCCGACCGTTTTGCAGATTTTTTATTTTCACGTAACAGTTCCTTTAAACTGGAAAGTACGCTTGGAAACAGAATTATTGCAGGACTCTGGGAGCCAGATGCAATTCAAGCAATTCTTTGTAACAGCCGTTGCTATTAAAAATCTTTATCGCCAGCGTCCAAGGCGTAAGATTTTATTGCAATGGAGAGCCACAGGTGTTAGGAACACGAAGGAGCAGCCGAGGAGCAGCAGAAAGTACCTATAGCATGGGGAATATCGAGGCGACTGCTGCGATTCCTCCAACCGAAACTCCAACCGAAACTCACAGACAGGGTCCAAAGTCTCCAGCCATCCTCGAAAGCGAAGCATCAAGGCTGGCAAAGGGACAAAAAGCTTCCCGTTCTGCAAAGGGCAGCAGGAGGCAGCTTTGGAAACAGGAAAATAGACACTTTTTAACAAGAAAAGATCAAGTATCTAACAGACAAGCCAACAGAGGGAATCAATGATGCTCTAATAGTTTTGATCACTCACAAAAAAAAATTATTCCCATATAGATGTTAATTCTTTAAAGCTTCTCTCCCCACACAAATGTGGGCAAGCTAGAAGAAGTCACGCAACTGAAAAATTCCATTTTTCAATCCTTCTTGGTATCAAGCCCCCCTGCACAATGATTAGGAATCAAGTACTGAGACTCCATGGAAAATTCCCAATAGATTAATTTCCAGGGATCATCTTTATTTGGGAGCAGAGCTACCTTTATTTTCCATGTCTAGATGCCAATAGCAGCTTTGTGTCTTTGGTTTGCTTTAGCAAAATTTGACGCACAGACAAGTTATCAGTAACCGCAGGCATCATTGCTGCTGCTGAGACTGCAACCCCGTGTGCTGTGCAAGGCGTCTATGGCCAGAGCAGGTGTCGGGAGGGGGAACAACAGCCCCAGCTCCAGAAAGGCACTGAAAATGCTGCATATATGCCTTCTTGAACCCAAAATGTGAGGGAAAAAGTCTCTAATGACAAGAGAAGCACTGTAAAAAAAAACCAAAAAACTGCAGAGATGGATTCATCCAGTTCTGCATGTAATATGAATTCAATAAAATAGAGCCTGTTATTTTATCTACATTTTTCTTGCTGTAAACTGAGCACTCTGCTAGCTCTGCAGGTTCTAGGAGCAAGGCAGGGCCTCCTTCCCCTGCACAGGTCTCCCTTTCTTGCCCCAACCACCCAGCTCCCTGCACCCAGCTCCTCTGGGAGAAATCCCGTTATTCCCACAGCCTCCTACCCAGAACTCAGCACCTCACAGCAGGAAAAAAGGAAAAGAGGGAAGCACAAGGCAAAGGGGGAAGCCCGGCTGGCACACTGGTCTTATTGCCAGCTCCACACTGGTCTAATTGCCCCTGCTGGCTGCTGAGTGAATAGTCCAGAACCCAGGCAAAGAGGAGAGTTCCTGGAAACCGCAGGGCTCCATTCTGCGTTACTCAGGTTCAGTTGCTCTTGAGCAAAATGACCAGAAAAAGGAATTGCAGCTTTTTAATGAAGCTTTTCGAGGAGGCCAGGCGGGAAAGGAGGGAAGGGGGAGACCAGGAAGATGGAGCATGGGGAGCTAGAAAAGCATCAGCTGGGCAGCAAGGTTAATAATTCAGCTGTCAGTGCCAGCACAGAGAAAGGGGAGCCCGTGGACCCAGGGTGGACGGGGGACCCAGGGCTCCTCCCGCCCCCTCGTCTGAGCCCACACTCAAGGAGGCCCAAAGGCACCAGCAGCACCTCCTAACTCAACAGTGCCCTGCACGAGGAACCCGCAATCGCTAGCGGGCTGATGAATTACCTGTTTATTGCAGGATATTGCCAAGGTAGAACAACACAGGGGTGTGTTCGGACGCGCCCGTGCCTCTATACAGCCAATGTGCCCACGGCAGCGACACGAGCAGCTGACGGCACCCGGAGGCGCAATCCTCGATCCTGTGACCCCTTTTCGACGCTGTGCAGCAGACGGCCTCCCTCGACAGCAGCTGCCCCCCATAGGACCAGCCCTCGGCAGCCGTGCTGCCGGCTCAGGAAGCTGGCACAGCTTCATGGCAGGCAGCAATGCCTGAAGAGGAGCGGGCAGATATTAATCTTTAACAAAAAGGTTTTCTTCACCCAAACGCTCAGCCAATCAAATTAAAAAAAAGAAAAAAAAAAAGTCTTGAGCAAAGAACAGCTTGTCTCGCTGTCACCCATTTAAAATAATTCTGATTTGATTTTTTTTCCTCCACAAGTGAAAGAAAAACAATTCCTTTTCTGCATCAAATGTTTTGCACAATTCTTCCTCCTTTGCTTCTCCAAACGTATCTTTATGCAAGCAAACGCATGCACAGGCACCTCGGCTTCAGAGCTGGTGACAGGGGAAAAGCTACAAAACATCCCAGCCCAGAGAAGCCAAGGGCATCTTCACAGCAGACTCCAGATGTGTTATAAATGTCAGTGGACGTCCCCTCTTCTGAGCCTGCAGCCCTGGACCTTGGTCAGACCCACAGAAAATGCCTTGGGGGCAGATGAAAATCCTCCCAACTTTCCTCTCCTCCTCCTCAGAACTTCGACAGGGGAAGCGGAGGCAGGAGGGAAGGAAGAGCAGCAGCACGAAGCCGAAGAAGGATGTGTGAGCTACCCAAGGTGCAGCAGAGGGTTACGGATTACCAGCAACAACTCAACTTGCCCATACTTTTCTAAGAGACGCCTAAGCCGGTCAGATATTGGACAGAAAGGTGCAGTGGCACCCATGAGGGCAATACTCAGCCAGTAACCTGTTTATGGGGTGGGCAGTCCCCTCAAGTGCACAAGCTCGGGGATTCCACTTTCAGAGAAGGTAAAAAGCAGCCTGGACATCCAAAGCACGACTTCAAATGCTGACTCGCAACCAGCACGCCAATAACCAGCTGGAAGAGATTATGCAAAGCAGTTGTTGCATGGAAATGACTGTTTTAAAGGCACGGGGACAGAGGGAGCAAAAACCACACACCCGGAGTGCCTAGATGAGAGGGAAAATACAGAAGCATGGAAGAAGAGAAAGAATAAAGCTGCAGGGGAGGGAAGGCAAGAGATGAAATGTAGGAATCGCAATAAAGTGCATATAGCTGTTTCTTTCCTATAAAAGCTTCACAGGACAAGACCATACAGGTATTTATGATCTCAGTTAACAAGCACATATCCTCAGGCTGGTAAGCGTCGAATATATTTTTCCAAAGTCTTACGGAAATATTTGTATTAAAAATCAAAAGCAACGCTCACCTACCGCGGCAAGCAACCTGCATGGCTAGTGTGAATGGCAGCGGCTCCAGCCAGCAAGGAACTGCGGGATTATGCAGGTCCCTAAGGCTGCAGCCAAGGGGTAACGCTGGAAAACCAGCAGCGGCTGCAGAGAGCCCACCCAAGGTTGCTCACAGAGCTGCTGCCGGCCAAGGCCGGAGCTGTCGCTCCTTCTCCGCTGCTCCTCGTGCACAGCAGAAACGCGGAAAGCAGCCTAAGAAAATGTCCCAGGAAAAGAGACATTTTGCCTGCCCTCCTCACCCAGGCTTGAGCCAGAAGGGCCGCAGGGCCGGGCACGGCTCCGTGTACAATCCCTAGGGATACGCACGCTCGGCTCCGCTCCTGGCACAGGCACCAGTGAACTCGTCCCTCTGAGTGCCAAAGGCAGCAGCTGCTTCCCAGCACTACGGCGCTTCGGTCTACAGCAAACATGTAATTTCAAGCCGGTGAAGTCATGACCGAAGCAGACAGGAAAAATATTTTCCTACTATCTCATGGATAAAAACTCGCTAAAACTTACTGAGATGTCTGCCGGGAAGTACAAAAGGGCTTGGGTGCTTCCTACAGGCCCAGTGCTGCCAGCTCCCAGGCAGGCAGGGTTATCCCGTGGCTCAAAACCAAGGGCAAATGCAGAGTGCACTACCAAAAAGCACTACCAGGAGCTGCTCGATCCCCACTGACTGCAATTCAACACGCAGGAGGAGCCCTTAAGGAGCCCCAAAGGGAAGGCAGGCGGCCGGACACCGCGATGCTCACGAAGGCCACGGCTGCTCAGCTCCCGCTCCCTTCGCCACCTCCCTGGCAGGACAGCGGCCACCCTGCAGGGAGGACAACAGGCGACCGCGAGAAGCAGGGCAGGCAAAGAGCAGCCACAACACGACTGCTCACAGAGAAACCCCAATAACTCCTCCGGTTGCACCTCCTGCTTTCTGCTTTGCACCTGTCCCAGCTTTTGAACATGCATCTTGGCTTAGAGCTGCAATTTCTTTTTTTTTAAAAAAAGCCATAATATCAAACGCGGTTTGGGCAATATTACTTGGGTAGCAAACAGCCCCATCCAACAGCTTCCAAAGTGGCCAATATTAGCAATTCCGCAGTCTGTGCTCGTTGTTACTGCAGCCGGAGGACATCAAATATTTATCTCACTTGATTAGCATACCTTGCTCTAGAGCACTGATGTTTTATGCAGTCTAAGCTTTCCGACGGAGAGAGAAAGGATTTTTTTTTTTTTTTTTTTT
>WBNA01000297.1:427218-446064 GCA_013398345.1 Nothocercus nigrocapillus
ATCTTTTAGATTTCCACAGGAGATGGAAGGATCAAACTTTAAGCTCACAGTGGTAAAAAGGCAGACAGATTCAAACAGCAGCTCTAACAAGACGTTAGAGCTCAAATTTTTATCACCTCTCAAATTTTTATCACTGGCTTTGTAGTGAAGCAGGACGCTTGAAATCGAAATTTTTTGGTCAATCATTTCACCAGATTTGCTCCCAAAGAAGACAGAGACGCTGCACAGTTAAAGAACAGGTATGACAGGAGCGGCACCAGCTCTGCCGGCAGGCAGCAACGCACAGCAGCTCTTCAAGGCGAGCACCTCGGCTGCAAATGGGACTCTGGGACTGTCTCCAGGTAGGAATCAGGCAAGAACAGCTTCACCCGGCAGTGAAAACGCAAGGAGGAATTCAGGAGGCCTGTCATCTCATGGACGTGATTCATCGGAACTGGAGCAGATCCCTGCAAATGGCCTTCAAGTTACAGCAACTGGGCCTGAAGGCTCCTTGCAGAATTCCTTTATTACGATAACCGCCAAAGTAAGGGCATAGGAGAAAAAGTTTAAGACAAGTAACATAAACACGCTTAAAAAAATAAATAGATAAAAAGAGTTGCTGAGTTGTTTGCAAGACAGCACAAAGTGAACTCAAAGTTAGTGCTCCCACATCCTGCTTAATTTCTTAAAAAAAAGAAAATCATGTCGATAAATACGGAGGCAAAACTAACTCCACGCACAAAAAAACTGAAGGATTCAAGGGATGAAGAGTAACCACGTCAGTTCCGGATCAAAAAGCAAAAGACAAAATAATCCCTGCGGCCTCTCCTGCTGCAGGGCAGCACTAGGGAACAGCAGTGGAAAAAGAGCCCGGCCAGGCAGCGCGGGGCACTGACGCAGTCCCCAAAGGGCGAGCGCAGCACGAGCAGCCTGAAGCCCACCTTGACCCAAGAGCAAAGCTTCCACCCAGGGCTGCCTTCCCTCTTCAACGCACTCGACATCCGCAGCCCCTACAGCTGACTTGTAACTTCTGTTCAGCAGGGAACGGGTCAAAAAATCAGCTTTGCTTTATGCGGACCAGGAAGCTGCCTGACCTTTCCTGGTCATAATACCCTGAGCCTATTTTCACCAATGACCTAGATATGATAGACAAATTACACTTAATCCTGAGTAAATGGGAATAAGGCAGTGTATTTTTGGAGGGGAGGGATAATTTTTCATCAAAAAGAGCATAAGATCCTTCACCTGGCCTGAGGAATGAAAGAAGGCAAGTAAATAACTTAAAGTTTGAGGGCTGTGATCGCCAAACTACCCGTGGGGCTGGAACAATAAAAGTATTTCAGCCAAGAGAGCATTGCTTCCTCCAGAACATCTTTTTAAAAAGATAAAAATACAAAAAAACAACCCCCCAAACCTCTATAAAGATAACAACAGTTTTATCAGAGCTAATTATAGCAGAAGCAGTAAAATTCCTAAAAAATGCCAAAAAAAGATGTGGTGGGAAAGGAAGGAAGGAAGGAAGGAAGGAAAGATGGTAGCTTAGGAAAAAATAGGGAATGGCAAATCTGTCATGCATCTGTCACGCCTGGACTCCACGCGATGCTCGGAGATGAAATTTGGAAGCTGCAGGGCCTACTGATAACGAAAGCCCTGAACCCTGCGCTACAGCCAGACTTCCCGATGGCCCCAGACATTGCAACAAGCCAACATAGGCAGGACAGATGTGCAAAGCAAGTGGGAAAATCAGGGAAAGGCCCCTCACCCTGCTCTGGAGCTGAGCACACAGGGAGGGGGGCTGCCCCTTCCCCACGGCTGCATGCAGCTTCTCGGAGCCCACGCTCTTCCCGATCGGCAAATCCACATGCAGGGCAAGGGCAGAGGAGCCTCTGCCCGGCGTGAGGCCGCAGTTCACCCTTCCCTCGAGCGGGACCGGCTCCGCTCAACGGGAACCGCGTCGCCGCAGAGCCGTCTTCCTCCCCAAGTGCTAGAAGGGACAAGGGAACAGTTTACGAGCTGGCACCCTCTAACGGCACTTGCCTGCAGGCAGAGGACACTTCCCAGAGAAATATGCATGTTAGGGCTTTTTTGGAGCAATAACCTGATGGTGGGACAATGCTGTGCTTCATAGTTTCGCTGACCTAGAGGCATCAAGATAGCAGGGAAAAAATCTGCCCCATCAACTGATGAGCCAGAGCAACAAAAAGCTACATAAACACAGCTACGTCAGCTGGCATCGTCACCTCGCCCTGCAAAAACAAACATGTTTAGACGGAGAGCTGGTTTTCCAGCAAAGTCAGTTTTGGGAGGTAAACTGAGAAATTAGGTAATACGACCTGTGCCTTGGAGAAACTCAGTGTGGACTAATCGCTCATCTGGTTGGGGTAGTCCTGGTTGAGGTGGAAGGGACATAAGTGTCTCGTGGCCTACAGAAGAAAAGTGAGACTTCTATTTAATTAAGCTTTCCAATTCACAGAGCACCTGAGGGAACTTCTGCTCACAACAGGGACCTACAGCCTTCTCAAGCTGATTGCAGGAGCCAGCGTAGTCTGTGCAGATCAGGGGGACGGCACTAACACATTCCTGGAGGAAACACAGGAATCCAAATGCCAGACACGACCGTGGAAGCAACCGATGGCAAAAAGCAAGCAGCTACTTTTTTTCTGCACAAGCAAGTGGACATGAACGAATAAATTCATTTTTCAAATCCTTTCAAATCCATATACTAACTGTTCTTGTAGAAAGGACTCTCTGCAGTTACTGCAAGTCAGCACTAAGGTGCACCTGAGGAAAAGACAAGGGCAAAAGTCACTCTAATGTGGAAAACTATCACTGGAAAGGATGCTGGAAAGCTACAGAAGAACTTTCATAATTATTCACACTAGTCACATAGACCGATGACTTTTTTCTCTTGATGTCTCTAAAATCAGCTTGTACGGTTGAAAATCAGCACATACACCAAGGACTCTAAGCTTTGCTTTGCGGAAGGGCAGCCCCTTACTAACCAGCTTAAAAAAGGAGTCTGGGTTCATTAAGGAATCCTAATCAAAGCGCACAGCATTTGGACAAACATATCCCCCCAAGCTGCATCACGTATCATTTCCGAGCTCAGAGGGCAGGAAAGAACAGCAGGGCAGGGAGTCTGGAAAAGCTGCTATGTGTCTGACCGTGCTTCTCCCAAGTGGCCCAAAGCACCCATTTATATCCATGCCCCCCGGGGAGCGGCGGTGGCTCTCGCGGCCGCAGGCCCTGTGCCCGTTGCTCCGCGCTCGCTGCCGGGAGCCCGCGGTGCCGCGCGGCCCGGCTCCCACCTCGCAAATACCCGTGGGCACCAGGGCCTTGGGCACAGCAAGCAACAAGCGTTTACTTCCCCAGACGGGAGAGCGTTATTTAAACCACGATGCTATTCCAGCGAATCCTAGACAGATGGAGAAGGATTCAGGGACAAGTGAAGTTGCTGTGTTTACGATGAAGGAATGAGAGGGATAGAAAGCCTCTTGCTGGGAATGCAGGATCCAGGAGCTTTCCATTTGCTCCATAAAGAGCAGGAACGCTCGGCAAATGCACTAGTCAAGGTCAGCAAGGCAGAACAACTCGAGGGGAGCCAGTCAGTCCCAAAGGAGCCTATGGATCTCCAGGGGGTTGCTCTGTAACATACCCCCTGCCAAGCCCGCGGGTCTCTGCAGCCCAGCCAGGAAGGCGTTGGGATCCGCAGTGCTGATCCCTCAACCTCTGGAAACAGCTGGAGGGAGAAGGAAGAAGGTAGAGGAAATCCCATCCCAAAGTAGAGCAAAAACGCATACCCAGACTTAAATTTGCAGCACATTGTCTGCTAGCACGCTGATAGTGATAGAGAGGATTTAGAACCTGTCTATATGAAGCAGACAAGCATAATTAAGACATTTACGTCCCATATGGCCAAAATATAGTTCAAATGAACACAGGCTTTAAACATGTTTTATATCTGCCTCTACCTTAGCTGCAGGGCTCGCCATACCCAGGCTTCCTTCTTTCAGCCAGCAAAGGAAAAGCTGAAGGCGTCAGCGGGCGGTTTAGAAAAGCGCCTGGACACCAGTGACCACAGAAGGGAGCCTGACCCTTTTCAGCAAACACTGACAGCCAGGCAGTGGAGAGAAGCTGCTGCTGAATTCCTGAGCCCCACGCGAATCGCTGGGGTCCCTGCTCTCGGCTTCAGCTCCCACAGTCTACAGGCACTGCTGATAACAGGAGATGATGTATTTTTAATTGAGTCTATTACAACAGGAAATAGATGCGCATATTAACAAGGCTTTTAAAAAGCAGTCATTTTTCTATTGAGAACGTATTTTAACGATGCTGTCTCAAAGAAGGATCAGATTAACGAGGCTGTAGGGCAGGAATGACGACATGGGGGGAAAAAAAAATATACACATATGAACTCTGGCAGCTGCCGAAGACCATTTAAAACATTTAACTGGGCAAGTAAACTACAGCAAAATCTAAGCAGACGAACCAATTTGTTGAATAGCATCTGTGCAATCTCACATGTGTCGGTAGATGCTGTGCATCTTTGGCGACCAGATGTTCACTGAACTTCTGATAGGGCATTTTCTTTTCCCCATATGGATAAAGCTCCGAGCAAGAGAAAAAGCAAGTCCTTTACACTGTGCCCATTTCTCTCCTCTCACTTAAACTCCACCCTGGCAATAACAGCAGTGCCAACATCACTAATAACATAACTAATAACAGTTTGCTAAGGAGGACCCTGGAGAGACTTGCTGCCAAAGCAGCATTTCAGGTTTGCATCTACTTGAAGGAAACTGGGAGGAATCAGAAATATTAGAGCAGAAACTGAGAAGCAGGGAACGAATACATGTCACATAGTTTAAAATTAGCCAAAAGGTAGTAGCCTTGTGGTAGTTTTTGAACCCAAGATAGTTCCCTTCCTTCAGCGGACATTGTTATTTCTCACCATTAGGGGACAAAAGCTAAAAAAATAAAACAGAAAGACATCTCATTCCAGCAGGAAATAGCACCAACAGCTTTGTTGGAATACTAATGATAAAAAGGAGTTTGGGGTTTTTTTTTTGTTTGTTTTGTTTTTTCCCATAAAATGACTTTTCGAAGCACAGTCTTCAGCTTCCCACGCCAGCCACCGCGGCACAACCAAGGGTTGGGGTCACCAGGTAGCTGCTGTTCCTACACCCATCCTTAGGAAGTCCAGGAATGTAAGTACTTCCTCACAAAGCAGAATTCACCTTAAACACTGCAGCCATCACAACTTTCCCCAGAGACTACATGTTTTGCAAGAGCTAAGCATCAAACCGGCAGCTCCTCACCGCATCCTCTACTTTTTTTAAGCCATCTGTAATACAGGATCATCTGCCTCCTCGATCTCCACAGGGCACAGTGATTCCCTTTAAAGCTCTCTGGTTGGGCAAGCAGGACATATTCATGCCTTTGGTGGTTGTATAAGACCGAAATACACTTAAAATAAAGCAGACAAAAAGGTAACACAGCCTTAGCACGACTGATTTTCAAGCGTGACTTTGTTGCATCTCCTGACTCTTACTCAGGGCTGTCACATGCAGCGGACAAGGGAACTTCTTAGTGCAATTGCCCCATCTCCTGTCACTGTATCTTCACTTCCCTCACAAACCATCTTAAAAAAAGCAAAACAAACAAACCCCAAACCCTTAAAATGCAGCTGCAAGGGGCACTTCATCCTTACCGCAAAACTTGGTTCTTCTGGTCAAGATTTTTATTCGATTTGCCTTTGACTCCCACCTTTATTGCTGGTGTACATAGTGGATGCAGAAACACTTCTAAAGGATCTTTATCAAGCCACAGGCTTAAACATCACCTTTTTTTCTTTTTTCCCCCCCACTAAAAGTTGCTCAGAATTTGGAAGCGACTTCTTCCTGCAACACCACATGGGTTCCTCCTTGCATCAGGCTGAAATTCCTGAAAGTTTTTCTTTTAATTCCTCATTTACACACAATCCTTCCCTCTCCATTTTAAAAACAGTATAGTTCTGAGAATAACTAAATCCTTAACAAGCTGAAAAGGCTGAAAAGCCTGAAGATAAAATAAGCACTGCAACAATTTAGCAAGATTAATTTTCACTTACCAGCAGCCCAGAAGAAGCTTCAAGACAAAAAAGAGACATCCAGATTTTACCAATGAGCATTATTTTAACAGACATGATTGAAAATTACAAACTAAAAATTTTATCCAAGCTTTCTTTCTATCAGTGAGGTTTTGATAAAAGATGACAGTTATTAAATGCCTCATCTACATTTATTGACCTAAAAGAATGGCAATATCTGGCTACTGCACTTAGTGCATCTTATTTTTAAAGGACCAAAATTAAAACTAGACCCTCCCAGCTCCATCATCCCAAAAAGCCAAAACAGGCAAGAGAAGAAAAAAGAGAAGGGGAAATGGTGGAAAGAGGCAGGTAAGGAGCATCAGTTGTACATGACAGAATTCAAGATTCCACCAGCACTTGCTGGGAAATGTGGATTTGGCCTCAAGTGCTCCCACGGGCTTCTCACGGCAGCTTTGCAGAGCTCCCCGTGGAGCTGCAGCGTCCGCCTGCGCGGTGCAGACACGCAGGAGGACACGAGCAGGAGGACACGAGCAGGAGGACACGAGCAGGAGGACACGAGCAGGAGGACACGAGCAATGTGCCGGGCTGCGGACGGGAGGGAGAGCAGCGCGCGGAGGTGCTCAAAGGCAGGGGCTGCGCGCGGAGAACGCGCCTACCGCACGTTTGCCCCAGAAATCTAAGCCAGCAACCGAGACAGCTTCTGGATGCGAATGAAGCATCCCGACAGACGCGTGCTGCGACTGCGCCTGATTCGCTGCCATCGGTTTTTGACACTTCCTGGCTAGCAAGTTACTCACAAATTACGAAAGCAGGAAAATTCAGTAGGAAGATGATGGAGCAGCAAGCCGCAAGACTAAATTCCAGCAGTGTGACAACTTAAACCTCACCAGTTTTGAAGAAGCTGAAAGCCATTTTTCTTTCTGCATTGATCCCTACCAATTTCTGTGGTTTCACTGTGTCACATTCCTGTTTTCTTGGTTGCTGCCCTTTTTATCCTCTTTTTCTACAAGTAAAGACCAACACAAGGTAAAATTACCTGCTACCTGCAGCTGCAAAACAATGGTCGTCACTGCATACAAACAGGCAAACCTGTTCAAAAACCCAACAAGCCACTCAAAGCAAACTCCCCAGCCTCTCTTGGCTACACCAAAAAGTGAACACCAGGCTTTACTCAATACAACAGCTACGTGAACACACCAAACACACCTACTGTGCACACTTCGTGTTTCAGGGTGCTGGCTACCCTCACAGAAAGTTATTTTCCAGGCAGCTGAAGGATAAAACTAGAGTAAGAGGGGATTTCTTTGCATTTATTATCAGGTGAAATTAGAGAGGCTGAGCATTCCCCAAACATTGTTAAAATGCTTATTATCAATTAAGAAAAAAGCTCCCACTATGCAAACAACTTGTAAGAAGCTTATGGCCCAAGCACCGCTGCTTCGTCAGATCGAGCGTCCTTTGAATTTTCACAATGTGGCAAGAGAGGTGGAAATCCTCCTCTGACACATGCCTGCACCGATGTCAAGTGAGGTTGATGGGACATCTAACATGCGTCACTCCATTCCCCCAAATTAAAGGACATCAGTTGCCATTTTGCTCCTAAAACGCACGTGTGATCCTAGAACAGCTGAGAAGGTGCTTGGGAGGCAGCACTTGATGCTGAATCCTCCTCCGGAGCGTTGGCAGCCCCGGCCCCTCTTGTGGCGCTTGCCAGGCGGCACATACATGTCTATAGAGAGAGGTTGGGCTAGCAAGTTTGATGACATTGTCTGGGTACGTCTCCACGTCCGGCTCTGCTCAGCGTCCAGCTGGGGCTTCCCGGGAAGCATCTCGCTCCGTCCTCGGAGCTAGAACATGAGCCAAGATGTTTGGCATCAGCACAACGCGGACATGACTAACCCCAATAAAGTCACTTGTTGGAGGCCCTTGGCATGTCTGTCCCTCCCCTCGCCAGCCACGCACACCACATGGTGAGCACCGAGATGGAAACGGAGCGGAGAGGCAAAGAAACCACCGGGGGAAGTGAAAGAAATCACTTGGAAAACAGCTGGATGGTAAAAGTGGCCAACCCTTAAGCTGGGGAGCTCTTCTAGACCCTGCTGTTTTACATCACCATTAACTGGAACCTAATTGCCATCTGTGTAAGTAAGCTGCATTTTGAGAGACATGTAAATCAATCTGCACTTATTTCCCTAGATAGACCCCCCCGGAATAACAGTATTCCCAGGGAGTCTGTGTTAGAGCTGCCGAAAGCTCCGAGAGGCAGAAGAACTTTTCCACGTAAATGCTGAGAAATATTTCTGCCCTATTAAGGATTTCTTCCTATCACAAATCAAGTACGTGTCTTTATACCCTTAGCGTTTGGGCCATGCAACTGTGAACAGAACAGGAGACAACCCACCACTTTTTTGCAGAGTCATCTCCAGTTCAGGCTGTATTTGTACAAATGGGAAGTGCTTGTGCGGCTGGGGGGCAATATCAAACTTTCCACTTGCTCTCCCTCTGTTGGCACAGGAAAGTTGAGCAAGGCTTCAAATCACCCTGTGACTTGTCCAGTTCTCAACCAACAGCATCCAGACTGGAAAACAGGATTGAAGACAGCAAACAGGGAAAAATGCAAGGGAAAAACACCCCTAAGAGCTGGCCACAATATTAGGAAGGTCATATATACCTAGAGCTCTGGAACTGGGTGCCACAAAGCTCCTGTTAACGCACTGAAACAGCAAAATGCAGACAGTGAGTAGAACAGATGTGCATCATCCCCCGATGAAGGACTTTTTTAAAAGTGTAAAAATCAGTGTAAAAATTAAAAGTGTAAAAAATTTCTCTCATGGGTGGCAATGTTTCAGCTGCCTTACCAGATATTTCAACCGGAGCTTTCACATGCCATGCCTCCGACTCACACAGCGCTCCCCCTGCACCCAACACCCTGACAGCAAGAAGCAGGGAGAATTAGCTGATCCCGACCACCACCACCACGCGGATGGTGTCTGCAATGGTCTCCAGTCCCAAAGAGACAAGAGGAGGTCTGGATCAGTCAGCAGCAACCTGGCTAAAGTCATCAGCCCCCAGGAAAGCGGAAAATACAGCGACCGTCCTACGGCCTGAGCACATGTTGAAGGATATATATTACCTTTTTACAACATTTTTGATCTCTTTAAAGAGTTAAATAGGGCTTGAATAGCCTGAAAAGCCCAAGATAAACAACTTAGGGGGCTGGAGGGAAAAATTGAGATCCCTATAAACTAAAAAGCAGATATTGGTATGTCTTTGAAAGATAACAGAATTAGAGCTTGGGTGACATGGAGTTTAACTATCAGCCTAGCAAACAAACTCTCTCACCAGATGGGAAGGAGGATGTCCACACGATGAGTTGCTATCTCTGCACCCGGTTTCAGAGCCTTGCCAGCTATTAAGAGAAAGGAACTCTGGCATCTCCTAAAAGATACCGAAATCTGCATGATGTTGAGTCAGAGATTCCCTCCTTCGCTGTGTATCCCGCAGGCTGAACTTCCCCGGCCACATCCCGTTCGTTTAACCTCGAATCCCCGATAAGGGCCAGCTCCGTGCCCTACGCTTGGCTCCTCACGCAAGTGAGTGACTCATGTGTCCTTGCTGAACTTCTAGCTTTCCAGGCTCTTCTGCGTGCTGGGTTCTGGACGAGCACACAAGTCTGTGTCCGGATAAACATGGTACGGAGCAGAAAAAAAGGAATGGGAATTATTGTTTCCGATGAGCTACAAGCACCTTCTCCTCAATGCTCCCCGTACCTGCACCACGGGTGCACACCCCTCGCTAGCTCACGCTCTCCGTTCCTCCTGGGCAGAGGGTTTCCAAGGAGCAAGGAAACCTTGGGAGGCAGCGCGCGCCCAGCACCAAGGCAGCAGAGATGAGGGGCTCTGCGGAGCAGGCCGGCAGCTGGACACACCTTGGCTGAAATCACAGAATCACAGAATCATCAAGGCTGGAAGGGACCTCTGGAGATCTTCTAGTCCAACCCCCCTGCACACGCAGGGTCACCTAGAGCATGTTACACAGGATTGCATTCGAGCGGTTTGGAAGATCTCCAGAGAAGGAGACTCCACAACCTCTCTGGGCAGCCCGTGCCACTGCTCCCGCCGACACCTGCACACACGCAGCCTGTCTCCCTCCTGCTCGGCTCTAACGCTCCTCCAAGCAAAGCCTGCCCACGTAGGGGGCACAGCATGCCTGCTTTGGGGCATAAAATCACAGAGACCCGTGAAATTACACAAGTGAAAGTCTTTTCCAATGACATGTAATACCTTGAGGTATGAATTTCTCCATGAGGCTTAGCTGAATGCCCCATGGCTGCTGAAAAGGCACATCTGTCTCACATTAACTGGTTTTTAAGTGTCCCCGCAAATAAGCCAGCCTGTACCTCCTGCTCCAGAGCGAAAGCAAAAGCTCCTCTAATTGAGGAAAGATAGAGCTAAGCCTTGCCCTGAATCACCACTAGTAGAAATTACAGAATTACAGAAGAAAAAAACAAACAAACAAACAAAAAAAAAAACACATGGAAGAATGAAAAGGAAGAATACCCAGAATGAGTTAATGGAATAAAAATTGGGATGGTGCTTCCTCAGACTATGCAAGCACTGAATAACAAGCACATGACATACTGCAAGGACAAGAGATCAACGCAACTTCCTTAGAGTCCCAGGGCTAAGCAATGCCCAGTGGTGAGTAACGAGGGCTCCAGGAAAACACAAGCATTTCCTTCTCCAATTCTCCAAACAGCAACCTCCAGGATTTCAAAATAGTGAGACAGATGAGGAAAAAAAGCACCCAAATGTTGTATCTTTGATCCTGGGAGTCAGTGGAAGGCCACTCAATCCGCCAGGAGCAAGTTGCCACCTACCAGTGTGATGGATTGAGCAGCCAGCTTGGAAATGTCTTACGGAAGGCACTTCCTTTTGGGACAGAATAAAGAGAGGAAAAAAAAGCAAAGCTGAAGCAGTGAACACAGGTTAGGTCACAGAGAAACCACATCAATAGTGTGGAAACAAAACAGGGAGGGATCCTGAGCTAGCTCCAGAACTGTGTGGTCATTATAAATGGACATCAAAAGTGCAGTTAGCTAACAGTTCAACTTGTAAGTCTGTTCATGGGCAGAATGTAAGCACGCAGTAAGGGATGTACTGTCGGTTTTCCTTTATAAATCGCCCCTGCGAAGCTACCGTGGTTTTAAACAATATTGCATGTTTTCAGAGTGAACTCATAACTCCTCAGAACTCCATCAGTAAAAACATCAGTAAAAAACAGCAATCTTGACATCATGTCATTTATTAGGCATCAACTCTCAAAAAAAAAGCACAATGATTTCAACGCAAGGTTCCTCCCATGTTATCCTAGAGCCAGCTAGTGCAGATTAAGCTGTAAACGGATCTGATGTTTATACTCTGCAACTGGACCGACAGAGCAAACAAGCTCTCCTGGCATGGAAAATATTACTAAAGCCTCAGCGGTACAGAGCAGGCTGTGGAACTGGGGTCTATCAGCCCATGCTTCTTCTTTTCTAAATGGACAGTGTCATGTCAAAGCCCACGTAGGCCACGAACACTGCAAGTAGTTTCTCAGCAAGGAGGAAGTGGGTTCATCTCATTTTTGGCCCTGGTTTGCAGGAACACCTACCCAACCTGCCTGCCCAGGTGGGAAAAGGTCTTAGCTCTCATGGAGACCTTCCGTGTCTCGAGCTGAGCTGCTTTCCAATCCATCCTGCAAACGGAATCAGGCGACTGTGAGGAAAGGAGGCCCACGACAGAGCCAAAAAACCTAAAAAGTCAGAATATAGTGCTGAGGAGATAGACTCCTCCTAGTTACTTACGGAGGCTTCACAGCTGCTTGGTGGCTCATACATAAATGTGTGTAAGATTGGCTTCCTCCTCTTCCTGAGCCCCAAGTTAAAGGTGCTGGGAGAGCTATCAAATCCAAACCCTCTAAATAAACGAGATGAGATAAATATGAGATAAATAGTCTAACACTAAGTAACCTTCAGCTCTGTGCCCTTGCGCTCCTACACTAATCACAATTTAGCATTGATAGCCAAGCTGCATTTTCCAGCAGTTTTTTATTTTGAGCCTTTTGTATTTTTTTTTTCTCCACAGAAAAAAGCAACAGATTTACTGGCAAATAAATAGCAGAAAGCAAGTTTTGCCAGTGCGTGGAAGACTAATGCTTTCATATCACTTAGCTATTTAATCATTATTACTGCAGTCCTCTCAATTCTTTCCCCCAAAGTTTCAGACTTCTTTTCACTTTAACAACAGGCAAACTCCTTTGCAGCATCAGCCAAGAATCAGAAATATTTGTTTCATTTCTTATCATAATTCCCCTCTCCAAGACATTCATCATCTTGGTAAACAGAGGCTGTTTAAATTATACTTATGACTTCCCTGCTACGAAGTCCAAACAAAAGAAATGAGACCAGAAAATCCTCAACTTCCTTTTATAAGGCTTGTCTAGACTAACAGAAATAAATAAATAAATAAAAAGTATTTCTTCCTTGGTCTGATTTAATGCAATTTGTTCTACAAGTGAGAACCTGGTAACCAGTGGAATCAAACCCAGCATAGCTGAGGCTCGAATGACTCTGTTTCGCACTGCCCCGCCACTACTTATGGGTCCTGGCAGGACAGACCCTTTACTGCGAAGCGACTCTGAGCTTCTCCAAGCAGAGCAGTCACCAACCGAGAGCCCGCAAAAGAAAACTGATATCAGTATTTACAGCAAAACCCTAAAACTCTTCCCCTGCCTACCCACAGGGAGTAGAAAACTCAGCAATTCCTAGGAGTTCAGGCTCCTTGAAGGCTTCCAAGCTTGGCTAATGGATGCACTTGAGGAAGAGCTCCATGAAATCTGCCCAATAAGGTCACTATGTCCCAATCTACCTCCCCAACATCCTACCTAAGTGCTGTCAGAGAGCAAAACATAGAGACTCTGTAAGACCCCTATCTCATCCAGAAGGTAAATGTGGATTTACACTAGAATTCATTTATGAATTCTACACCATAACCTTTTGCCACAGTTTGCTTTCTAGTTCGGTTAGACCACCCTGTCTTTCCTGCTTTCTTATTTTCCAAAGGAAATATCAACCTAGCGCAAAAAAAAAACAACAAAAAAAGATGCAAACTGATTTGAATATGTGCCTTGCAATAGCAAATAATGTGTTATTTGATGAAGAAGTGTAATGATTTCCTAGCAAGTATCGCACAGAGCAGCAGTTTTGCTCTACAGCGTGAACTACAGCCCCGTAACGTAAACAAACATGTTTCTCAGCAAGCTTTTTGTCTCCTCTTCGATAGTGCCTGTTCTTCACTGTATTCCTGCATATTAATACAAAATATCCAACTAATATGGAAAACTGCTACTAGCCGACTCTTCAAGCAAGGCCAGCCTAATGTAAAGTGCTACCCAGGGGCACAGGATCTCAGAGGCCATGGAAAGGATGCAAGAGCTTCAGCCGGTACGAGCTTTGCTCCAGGGCTTTCCAGGCTCAGTTTTGCTCTGTTTTCTCTAATGTGAAGAGTTACCTACTTGGAAATAAGAAAAGTCAAATGCTTGGCCCTGTTCCCAAATTAAGGAAAGTTAATCAACGCAGCAGCTATCCAAACTCATTCACACCAGCCATTCAGCCTGTCATGCTCTGAGGAGATAAGTTTATTCCTTTCTGAAGGTCAGCAAAACTTCGCCTTAGTTTCCCAAAAAGCTTAAGGGTATCCCAAAGGTGAGGCAGCACAACTCAGCACAGGCAAACAGAGCGCTGTGGAGGTCTCCAGAGACCAGACTTCTGTTGCCAAGTTTCTTGTATGTCCTTGGGCAAGTTAGCAGACCTACTTGTGCCTTTTTCCTTTGCTTTCCTACTTCATAGCAGCCCTGTGAAATAAATGCGGATGTACTCCAGCAGCATGGTAACGAATGGTACGAGGGAGTCAAGTGACCTTTCCTACCCCACGGAGCAGCTCAGGAATTATTAATAACAGAAGTACTATCTGCCCTGTCAAAATGGTCCCTCAAAACCAAAGCTCAGTAATCACTCAATACCTGAAAGGGACTTCAAGCACCAGATCAGGCCCTCCTCACGTTCCCCTCGAATCTGACTCCGCTGTTACTACACATAGTGCTGACCAGCAGTGTCCGGACCGCACCTTGCGATGGGTATTAGTGCACTAAGAGTTTGCTAATTTAATGAGCAAATGAACCCCACGTACCTCAAGCCAATCCGCTGACTCCAAAGGGACAGAAACCTCAAGGAGGCGAGTTCTTACCCCTGTCTGCTACACAAAGACTAACCCCTAACAAAGAAATACCTCCAAAGCATCAGCTCCATCCACGTTTCCTCCATCCCTCTGCATCCCATCACACTGTCCACGCTCTCCTTAAGAGCTGTCCACGCTTCCTGCCGAAGCCTTCTGGCTGCTGCATGCTGGCCTGCCACCAAAGGGGTTACATCCGAGACACAACATCGTCTAACGTGTTTCTACAGCTCCTTTCCTCTCCTTAAAGCTCTGGTTTCCATTCCCACACCGCCGTGAAAGCAGGAATGACATAGAAGGGCTTACGCTTGGACTCGATGAGCTCGAAGGTCTTTTCCAACCATAATGATTCTCATGCTAATGGACATGGGCGCCTCACACATCCACACAACGGGTGTCGCTTTCCCACACTTTGCAGAATTAATGTATTTAACTAAGTGCCTGTCAGCGTTCACAGCATAGGGGCCATTTCTAACAGGGCATTCCCAGATTTGGGGAAAAAAAATAAATATTTGATAACAAAGTGTCTAGATCCAGTGTTTTAAATTTACTTAAGTGCAAAGACCTCCCTTTGCCTCCAGGAGCTTACAGCTCTAGTTCATCTTGCTTTATAATTAAAAGTATTCCAGGTTCTGGAACAAAAGCCCGTCTACAGTTTTGTGATCTTTTGCAAACCCATTAAAACCTGTAAAGAGAATTAGCAAACATTATTCCCTACTCATCATTTCTGAAAGGGCTTTCTGGAAAGGGGGAGGGAACCAAATCACACAAAGGACCTTTAAAAGTTTAGGCATCAAAAATCCAGCATTTCTTTCCTCTTCCCTTGGTGATTTTACTTGTAGATAAAAATTGTATTTCCATGATTACTCTGTGCTTTTACAAACGATTTTGAAAGAATTCAGTTTGAGGTCTTGACTCGGTGACCTTGTGGCTAAAAGAACGTATATGCCAGAAAATGCTGAAATCTCAGCTTTTTTTTTTTTTTTTATTCTATTTTATTTTATTTTTTTTTTTATAAAACTCTATAAATATCAGCTGTAAGGAACCCGTGATCTCATAATAAGTCAACGGGTCACAGCTACACTCCTCTTATCTTCCTTTTTTTTCCCCTATTGTTTAAAAATAGGAAACAGCACCACATGAAAACGTTCCGACAGAGATAAATAACGTGCCCGAAATGCAGGAGTCAGGAAACTCATGGTTTAGAATAATGTCATCCTTGTATTCCCCAATGGGCTCCGGGGTTGTTGATATCTCCAGATATTTGAGGGACTTATTAAGAAGTTAGTAACCCAGGCAACATTTGGCACAAAGCAGCCAGCTAAGAGACAAGCTAAAAATCCTAAAGAAAGAAAGAAAAAAATCATTTATGTGCAACTTCATGTCAGTGTTCCTTTAAAAGAAGGAGGGGAAACGCTATTTAAGGACAAAGGGCTTAACCTGCAATAAAGTTTGTGGGCAAAGCAAGAGAAAAGAAACTAACTCTTTAGCTGCACTAACCCACATTGCAATAGCAAATACAGGGCGAGCAGAGCCCCTGTAGCTGCAATTCAGCTCCTGGCGCTTGTAGCCATTCCCGGCAGCTGGAAAGAGTCCTCGGAGGAGCTGCCACAGAGCAGGGATGAGCACATCACCCCCAAGACTTATTTGGTCCTGGTATTTCCCGGCATTGCCTGGCGATAGCAAGCGGCACCTCTGCCCAGGCGCTCGTGGGTACGGATTTAAGCCAGAGCTAACACTGTTACGTAAAACCCTGGCTTGGATCAAGTCCTCTCTTCTACAAAGGACTCTCAGCTAGAAACGGTTATTTGTCACCAGAAAATAAAAAGACAACTCCGGCGTCCTCCTCACCGCTGCAATGAAAATGCTGCCACCTGGTGGGATGTCCACGGCTCGGGTCAGCCTGGGGAGGTGACGGTCCCCAAAGGAGGCCCAGCGTGGGTAGACGCTAGTGACGGGGAGCCATTTGTGCAGCAAGGTGCCGAATACTTTTAGAGGGTCGACACTTGCAGCCTGGAGACACCTCTGCCTGTGTCTGAGGCTCTTCTTGGAGCCCAAGGCAATGACGCTCTGTGCGGAGGCACCGAGAGCCACACTGAAGCGTGGAGCCCGCCAGATCCCCACCTGAAGGGCATCCCCCCAAGCGGGGCGAGGGGCACAGAGGAACTGCCCACAGCATGCGAGGACAAAGTCACGGGAACGTCCACCTCGGCGATAGCGTCTGAACGGCTACCAGCATCTTTCAGCATCGCTGCTGAAAAGGAAAAGACACCTGCTAGCCCGGGAAAGGCCCCAGAGTGGCGGCGCCTGCTCGCGGGACGGGCACTCGGCAAACGACGGATTCTCCTTGCGTTTCAACGGCTGCCACGTGGGAATTACCCACTTGAGGGCACGAGGATTTGCAGTGAGCGTAGTGCAGCCATGCTGGAGGCAAATCTGGCAACTGCTGCTATAAAAGTCCACAGCCCCTTTGCCCATTTCTGCTTCCAAGAGCAAAGGACCTTGACTCAAGACACCAATGGACGCTGTTGAAAAGCAGTGATTTCTTTCACAGACAAAAAGATCACGGCATCAATGCAGGCAAGACAATCTCTTCTTCCTTACCCACATGCCACACGCTGGGAGGAACCAATCATCCAGAACACATGTTGATACACATTTTACAGAAATATTAGTTGTGTGTCAAAGCCAGTTCTTGGAAACATCATCTAACAACGTCCACGTGATGTGCATTTCACGAGCAATTAAACCTTAGCAGATCTGCTGTTCCTGCTCACCAGCCAAACACCAGTACAGAGGAAACCTGTAATATTATAAGCTCTGTCCTTTGGTAAGGAAATGGTGTTTTCAGGATTTGATAATGTCATTATTTATCCGGTTAAATAAGAGACCGTCAAACCTCCAGAAAACAGAATGAAAAAGCCAACCCTGCAGTTCACTCAGGAAATGCAAAAATAGCTAGACTGTGATTTAGATCTCCCAGCAAGTCAGACAAGACCTCAGTGTCACCCTGGAATCACATCCCAGACGCTGCAGAGTCCCAGCGCATTCCCATCACTGTCATTCTGCTGGCAAGCCGCAGGGACCAGCGGTGACGCTGCTTCGCTACCGAATTCCTTTCTCTGCGCTCACAGACCACGTTTCGTGGGCCCTGCAACCGTGAAATCTGCTCCTCGGACAAGCTGGGTGGGACGCTGCAAATAAACAGTCTGTAAGCAGGTGCTGAACTCCCTTACTCAAAAAACACACACTTGCACCCTGAGAAATCGCCTTTCCAGATAACCACCGAGAGCAACTCCCCGAGGCAGCAGGTCTCATTTGTAAAGCCGGGTGGAAAAGAGCTGCGGTTACATCCAGCGCTGCGATTTTCACCCTGCTAGAAAATGGTTCTTAACATTTTATATGTGGGATATTCCTTCCCTCCCCCAGCCATTCATGGCGAAATAATTAGTGTTAGTGCTCTCATTGTTTCCAGACAATACAGACAATAAGGCTAAGCTTTCTGCTCCTGTTCTCTTCCCCTCTGCTGCTGCAGTTCCTCAACCCGCTGTGCCAGGCTTTGCTTCAGTCCTATAAATAACCCACGCACGTTACACGTTTGCCACTCACTGCTTTGGGGTCCGCACGCTTGGCCCCGTGCCAGTTTGATGCACTGTCCACAAACTCACCCAGGGCTGTTCACGCAAGGAAAACGAGGCGAGCAAGCAGGAGGAAACAACCCAATCCTACCAAACCCCACTGCGATTTCATGGGCAGAGAGAGGAGACACTGCCACACCAAACTCCTCAGAAGGGAGGGAGAGGCATAACAAGGGTTTTCTTTGAACACAGACTAAAAATAATTATTGTCCTTGGGCTACAACATGTATTTTTACATGTCAGAGACTTTGCTATTACAGCCTTTGAGCTGGCCGCCTCGTCAGGACGCTCTCCCACTTATGTGCGCGTTGGGCGGCAGGACTTTATCAAGGAGCCCCCGTGCCTTTGCTGGGGCTAATTTTGGCGCCGCATTCCTGCTCCGGAGACACGGCCGCGGGTACGGCTCAGGTAGGCTGGGGCCTGGCGTCCTCCCCCGAGCGCGCTCCCGTTTCACCTTTGCAAAACACCCCGAGCGAGGAAGCAAACAAGCCGCGGGCAAGCCGCGCTCCTCCAGCCACAGCAGGGAGATGCTAATGGAGATGCTAACCAACTTTTTCGCCTCGCTTCCCATTAGCTGCACCGAGCAACGCTCTGCCAGCTCACGCACCCCACCGGCCCCGCGTCCCCACGCGTGCGTCCCGCGCGGCGGAAACCCGAGCGGCTGCCAGGAGGCCCGGGGAGCGGGAGATGTGGGGAGCGGGGGGCGCTTTGGGAGCGGCTCCGGTTGAGGGAAGCGCAGCCAAGGGCGCCGGTTTGCGCGGATCCCGCGCAGCGCCGCGCACGGGGCCCTTTTTGGGGACGACCCGCAGTTCTTTTGCGGGGCGGGGGGGGCGGCCCGCAGGGGTTTCTCGCCGCGCCCGCGGGCCAG
>WBNA01000297.1:446770-464384 GCA_013398345.1 Nothocercus nigrocapillus
CGCCGAGCCCCGTCCCGCCGCGGGCCCGGGGCACCAGCGACGGGCGCTCCTCGGCCGAGGTCCCGTTGCGAGCGGGCGGTCGAGCCGTCCGCAGGGCGAGGTCTGGCCTGGCTGCGTCGTGCCGTGCCGGGGAGCAACAAAACGGAGGCGCTCTGCGGGCTGCCCGCGCCGCTGGCGGCAGCGCAAACGGCAACGACGGCAGCGGTGGCTGAAGCGGGCAGGCTGACGCCGTGGGCTCGGCCGTAGCGAGAGCAGAGGTATTTTGGAAATAAAGATGCCATGGAAATGGGGCAGCCGGGTGTTGAGCTCAGCGCTTCAGCTGTTGCGGCTCGGGCTGTTCTCCGGGGGGATTTGTGCGGATCCCCTGCGCTTGTACAGTAACACCAGCCCACGCACGGAATTCCGCTTGTGTAAAACAGCCCCCTGAGCCGGTACCCTTACAGACACCGTGTTAATCCACAGGCGCTGGTTAAATCGGGATCGGAGTTTTACTCGGCGTAAGTTAAATCGAACCGCTTGGCGAGGGCAGCAGATTTGTCTCCGTTAAGCCAAGGGGCGTCTGTGGTGTAGAAGAAATTGAACTACGGGAGTCTGACTTGAGAAAACAAAGTTTCCGACTTGCCCTTCTTCCAGGAGAGAGAATTCACGTCTTCAGGGGTGAGCAAGTCTCAGCTCGGGGAGTTTGTCTCCAATGGGCAATGACAAAACGAGAAAAGGCGCCGAGGAGGGTGATGAAGACGGTGGAAGCGCTGGAAGAGCTGCCGCATGAGAAGAGACTGTGGAATTGAAGAGACGCCCGGGCTGGAAGACCAAACCGTGGGCAAGCGGCGGCAGGGAGGCCTCGCGGACGCGCGCGGAGGAGCTACCTGCGCGCCGGCCAGAGCGGACAGAAGGAAGCGCTTTTTCACGCAACGCATCATTACGTTGTGGAACTTTACTGCCACAGGATGTCACGGAGGCCAAAAGGATAAATGAATTCAAAAAAAAAAAAAGGATTAGACAAATTCACGCAACCTCCGGCTCAGGAAATCTCTCCGCTGCTGATTAGCGGAAGCCGGAGGGGGTGCCGGAGGAAGGCTCGCTCCATGCTCTCCCTCTTCCCACATCCCCTCCGAAGCATCCGCAGCTGGTCACGGCCAGGCACGCTCCTGCCCTGGGCCAGCAGCTATCGGTGCCTGTATCCCCTCAGCAATGCCCCAGGGATGCTCCTTGCCCTGCTTCCCGCACTGGACACCCGTGTCCCAATCCAGTCCCGATCCAAGGCGCTTTTGTTCCCTTCGGCCCGACGTGGTGCCAGCGGAGCCGGGGGTGGCCACCGGTTACTGATCTACATGGGTGTAATTGGGGCCAGGTTGAGCCGGAAGCCTTCAGAGAGAGGCTTCCACGTTTCCGGCCCCTGGGATTAAGCGCTGAAATCTCCATGGTAAAACCCTCTTTGAACTGGGAGGGCAGATAATTCACCAACTGATTAAAAAAAATCCAGCGCTAGGGAAAGTTAAATATTAAAGAACCAAGGCCCAGTTTTAACTGCTGCTGCTGCCCCTCCTTCATCTCCTGCCAACTGCCTCCAGGATACATATGCTGACACAGAATTTCTGCCTCACAAAAGCGGCTTTAAACTCCGGCTATTAATGCCGGGATAGGAAGCAGAAAAATAGAACAAAGGCAGCGCGGGCCAGGCCGGCTGCCCGGCCCCGCGCGCCCGGCGCAGGGTCCCGGCCCCGAGCCCGGGTCCAGCCACAAGGTCCTCCTGCCTGGCTCCTCCTTCCTCCGACCTCCAGGCATTAGGGGGTCTGAAATATTTTGCCCCGGTTTTAACCGAACTATAATTTTCACTAGCAGCAGAGAGGGATTTCGGAGAAACATCTGGTCTCATTTCGTCAGGATAACGGCTCCATCTCTATTTATACCCGCGCCGGGATCGCTGTAGCTCTCAGCTGTTCCTCCCGCTCCGTCCCCCTTCCGTCCTCACTGTGTTGGGGCGGGCGGAGGGTCGAGGCCGGGCTGCTGCTGCGTGAAACGGGAACCCCTCCTAAAAACATGGACTTGCAGGGACTTGTTGGGCCAACACTTGGCGCTCTCTGCCCGCCGGGTGGCTGACACCGCACAGGAGGTTGTTCCTACCCTTCCATGCTGGTGGAGAGAAAACGGGGAAAACCCGTCTGACTGGGAAAATAATGGCAATTCGCTCAGCAGAAACCGTCCCTCAGACTGGCCTGGGATCCGGCCAGCAGTGAGGAGCAGCAGGAAATCGTGGCCTGAATCTCACAGGAAACTTCAGGCCATCGGGAGAGCTCGGCTGGCCCCTTCCCCTCCCTGCAAGGTGCCAATGAACACGGCTGCAACCCGGCAGAGATGCGTGAGGGTCAAAGACTCTGCTCGTGAACAGGGCTCGTTTTAATTCATCTCCACGGGAGAAATACGGTCGGCCGCCTCCATTCTGACACTCGCAAGGCATCACGTCCCATTTGGAGCTTCCGAAACCCCTCTGGCCAAGCGCCCGAGTCCCTGGAAAACCAGCGGAACGCTCGTACCGCCGTGCCAGCTGCTCCGGAAAGGACCCGTCGCCTCCTGGCTGACGTGGGCAGCAAATCTGCACCCCCCTCTCCAACACTGCCCTTTAGGGGCAAACTCTATTTGGGCTTCTACGAGGAAGGAAATATGAGTCAGGCTTGGGAGAACTTGCTCCAAGTATATCCGTGGTGATTCTGTGAACGCTGTGTGGGGCGGAGCGGGGACGCTGAGTCTTTGCGAGCTCTCCACTTGCAGCGCTTGGGTCTGCATGTGTCAGGGCACCCACGAGGGTTGTTCAGGGCTCTGTTGCTTGAGAAACATCTTTTCTTTCTTTCTTTTTTTTTTTTTTTTTTTTTCCGTATGTTTAATTAACCCGTATGTTGGCTGCCTTTATATGAGGTGTCAAAAGTTTACTGAGCTGGCTGCATTTCTGTTTCCTTGCTGGGAAATGTTCTCTCTCCCTGAACAAAACTACCCCAAGGAGACTAATGGAGTATCCTAAGATAACATTACGTCAGGGTAGGAGCTGCCAGCAGGGTGTTCTTAGAGTGAAATCTGTCCTCATTCCACCCCCTTTTATCGCAAACAAGTTTGGAGGCGTGCTCAACACAGATCTTTTCCCTCTCCTGCAGTATCTGGGGAAGAGGGAAACGGAGAGAATGTGAAGAATCTGAATCTGAAGTCTCTCCTGAATGTGAAGTTGTCATTTTGGCTGTCTTGTTTTCCAGCGCTGGGCGGTGAGGGTCAGGCACAAAGCTGGCGAGACGGGCCCAAGAAAGGCTGCACGTGGCCTTGCCCAGGAGCCTCAAGCTCTCCGAGATCTCCGCAGGGTCCTGGTTAGAGAGCACCGAGGTTCCCTTCTCTCTGCTGGAGGGGTTCGGACCTTCTGCTGGGACAACTTAGCCCCTCACCCTGCAAGTCAAGAATATCCAGATGCAAAAACAAACAAAAACAGCAACAACAAGAGAACAACAGCTTGTCAAAAGCAGTTGTTCTGCTGGCTTTAAAGCCCGAAGGACTCTGCATTTTGTTTCCTATTTCTCTCTCCGGTGGTTGCTGCCTGTCTGGAGGAATGCTGCTGCCTTTCCCTTACCGCAGACTGAGCAGCCTCCAGCGGCCTTCGGAGGAGCTCTGGGATTGACTATGACAAGCCAAGGCAAGACGGTGACAAACCCGGCAGTTTTCGGGTATTGGATCATCTTCAAGGAGCATGGGATTGGCATGTCAAAATGTAGCCTTTTAACTGGTCTTTCTATGGCGATAGAGCCGGTGCCCAGGTTGTGTGGCAGCTGACAAAGCCGACGCTGCGACAACGGTGGGAGTCATGTGCCAAGGAGGCTCTGGGACGGACGCGGGGCAGCGAAAGGGTCCGTTTATCAGCTTGTGCTCAGGCAAAAAAAAATGGCTTTTTTTTTCCTTTGGGCAAGGAGAGTGAGGTCAACAGGGAAAGAATTATTTATTTAGCCCTATTTTTCCTGTCAGACTCCAGGTTAGATGGCTTGAACTTTGAGAAATGAATAATTACTAGATTTATCTGCAGTTGTAGGAACACAGGCTTCTTTCTCCCAGGCTGCCTATATTACTAATTTATCTGGATTCTCTCTGCTGTATTTTTGTTCTGTGTTGCCCAAACACGTGGGTTCTCTTGCTTTGCTATTCTGAGCAGAGACAGAGGCCAATAAATAGCAAGTTATGCTCTGTTGCGCGGTTACCTAGAGAGATGGTTGTCTGCAAGCAAAGGGTACACAAAGACACAGATAGGCTCATTTGATGCAGACTGGAGATGTACTTCATTAAAAATAGTGCCCGGGGGTCCCCAGCTCTGCCCGTCATTGCTTCGCACTGGAGCCGGCTGCAGCAGCAGCATCTCTCCAAGCAGAGCTGATCAAGAACACTGTGACGTGATGGCATATGTAAGGAGAAAAATAAAAAAAGAGGAGCAAAATGTGCGCATCTCCTCCTGTCCCAGCATTCCAACCCTAGGTGTATAAATAAATAAAGGAAAATGCTGTTTAGAGCGTCACTGTCACGCAGCGTCGCATTCCCGAACAGCACCCGCTCCTGTGGAGAACGTCCGGGTGTTTTCAGCGACCACGTGAGGTCCCAGTCCCTCTGCTTTGTGCTGCCTGCCAGAGTCTCCCCAGGGATGCTGGGGCTGTCTTCCCAAGGTTGTTCGTAGTCGGGCATCGGTTTTCCGGGAAGAGCCGGCCTCCAGGAAGGCAGGAGCACCTCCAGCTCCGGGAGACAGACGCGCTCGGCCAGACCCTTCTGCGCAGCCCAGCTGCCGTTTGCACAGTCCCTATTCTGCCCTTAATTACGAGTTTAAGTGACGGCTAATAAAGATGATACTAAACAAATAAATTGAGCTGCTGCTCTAGTTACGCAGCTTTTGCCGCATGCAAAGAGCCAGACCGGGCTGTGTCGGGGTTCGGCAGAAGCCGGTGGGGCTCCGCTAGGGATTAATGTGGATTGAATGTGAGTTGCCTCCAGCAGGAAAACGCAGCACCGGCCATCCCGTTTCCTGCTCTGCCAGCCAAGGAGCGCCGGGCCTTGCTCGGCAGCGGTGCCGGGCAGGTCTCGCACACCTTTCATAGGGCTGCACCCGCCCTTGCAGCCGACACGTCCATGCGAGACCTTCCCTGGCTCACGGGAGGGAAGCTTAAAGCTGGGGGGAGGCGGCGATCGTTTTCTTCACCAAATAATTACCCAAAATATCACAAAGCGCCTCACGGTCCGGCCGCTGCTTTCTAATCCACCCATTCTGCAGGGACAAGGGGCTGCTTTCTTTTTTCTTCTTCTTTTTCCCATCCTGCAGGGACGAGGAGCCGTTTCTGCTGGACGCAGGTTTCTTTGGCAGGCAGAAGGAGCGGACGTTTCCCTTCGGCAAACTGTGGCCGAAGGGGTTTGGAAGGCACCCGTTGCATTTCACAAGCGGGGGTAACTTGCAGGATGCCAACGTGGGGGGAGCCCACGCCGTGACTCTAATACGGGTACACAGCTTTAATTTCGGGAGCCCAAATTCCCGGACCAACGCGCACACTCCGGAGCGCGTCCTGCCCAGCCGTCTATGCGGGTTGCTTTTATTCCTGCCCCACGCACACGCTGGAGTCGCCGTGAGATGTTCCAGCTTCGGAAAAGAGCCGTTTCTGGAAATTATAAGGAGCTTTGGCACGGGGGGGTCCCTTGGGGGGAAGGACGGACTTGCGGCCGGAGCGTGGCACAGGGAGCCGGCGGCTCGGGGCGCCTCGGGGCCCTCCGCGCTCGCCTCGATCCCGCTCCGTTCTCCCGCCCGGAACACCGTGGCCACGGCACACGGCGGCCGCGGCCATTTGCTTGGGGCGGGACGGGGCGGGAAGCGGCCCGGAAGCCCCGCGGCAGCCAGGACGGGCCCAGCGGAGCCGAGCGGGTCATGGCGGCGGTGGCGGCGGCACCGGCGCGGCGGTGCGGGCAGACGGCACCTCCCCTGCCCTGCCCAGCGCTGCCCCTTGCCCCGTCCCGTGGCCTTTCCTCTCCCCGCTGCCTTTCTGAGCCCCTTTCCCCTTCGCGCCGCCCGCGCACGGGGAGAGCCCAGGGCAGGGGCTGAGGCGGCCGCGCGTCCCTGTGTTGCAGGCTGGGCGCGCGGGGCTACCGCGCCGCGCTCTGCGCCGAGCTGGGCCGGCCGCTGCTGCTGCGGGACGTCCCCCGGCCGCCCCTGCGGCCCCGCCAGGTACGGGGCGCCCGGAACCCGCAGGGCCTCCCGCGCCCGGGAGACGCGAGGGGACGCGCGGGAGCTTCTCGGCGCGACGGAGGCGCTCGGGGAGAGCAAACGGCCCTAAGCGGGGTGACGACCACAGAGCTGCTCTTCAGCGAGGGTTGGTGCTTTTCCGCCACCGCTCGCTGGGCAGAGGGAGAATCCGCACGGCCGCAGCGCAGCCGGTGCCTGTCCCCAGTTTTCCCAGCTGAGACTGAGACCGGTGGGTTAGGAGGCACCAAGGTCTTTGGAAAGGGGACAGCACAGGGACTTGAGTGTGCTGCGTTTAGGCAGTAAGTCTCTGCTTAAAGCACTTCTGCTGTTGCTTGAACGGAAAGATTTACGTTTGTCTCCTCTTCTTCTTACAGGTCCGAGTGGGCGTGCATTGCTGCGGGTTAAATTTTGCAGACATTTTGGCCTGCCAGGGTTTGTATCAGGAAAAACATGCTCTTCCGTTCACTCCCGGTGAGTACGGGGTGGCTGATTTGGGCAGGAGGGGCGCGGGGACGGACCGACTGCTGCAAGAAGTTCTGGGGGTGTCAAGGGCCCGGCGGCCGCCCCGCAGAGCAGCAGCACGTGCAGATAAAGCCCCCGCTTTGTGCCCACACCGGGGCCTTCAGGCCGTCTCATCTTTGGCCGGCGCCGGGCGGGGAGCTGCCTTCTGGCTCTGAGTCTCCTTTCCCTGGAAGTTGAGGGGTGTTTGCAATGGAGAGGAATCCCCAGCCTGTTAACCAAGCGGTCGCTGGCTCTCGTGCTGATGCTGCCACCTTCTGCCCACCCAGTTCTTTGCTGCCGTACGCGTCCCCGGCACCTGGCGCAAGGTCCCCGTGCAAGCCCAGCCATGGGCGCTTCGCACCTAGACGATACCGAGTGTCTCCCTTCTCCCTCAGCACTCGGGTGCTGTAAGGGACGGTGAGAACTGCTCGCTCTGCAGCGCAGGGCTGCGCGTCACGGCAGCGCCCGCTGCTTCGTGGTGTCTCCCCAAGGCAGGGCTGGCGTGGGTGAGACCGTCCTCTGGGGCCCATCTGCGGGACGCGACGGGGAGGTGGGGGCACCCCGGCCGTAGCGGATGGGTGTCCTTGTCGCCCCTCAGGAATGGAGTTTTCAGGGACGGTCCTGGAGACAGGAGAAAACGTGAGCACCGTGAAGGAGGTAGGGAAGTCACAGGAATGCCCGAAGTTGGGAATGGCCTCAGAGGCTCTCGTTGGTCGCTGTGGGTGGAGGTCATCCCTAATCTTTTGCATCCCGGTGGGAAGGCAAGGGAGAAGTGCTGAGCTCTGCTTGGGAGGGAGAAGGCACTGCCTGTGGCCCCCGGCTCAAAAAACTGGGAGGAAATAAGTGCAGTTAATGCACTGATAAATAGGTGTTGTCTGCCACAGCTTGAGCTGTCCTCAGTTCTGCCTGAAAAGGCAAGAGAATCAAATGCTGAATTCTGATACAGCAGCCAGGCTGCACAGCTTGTCTCCTGACACCCATCCGACAATGCTTTTTGGCAGGGATGCCGAGTAGCTGGTGTGACTGGCACTGCCGCGATGGCAGAGGAGTGTGTCGTTGACCAGAAGGTGAGGAATATGCTGTGAGTGTTTGCCCACACCGCAAAAAAGTTTCTCTCCCTGTTCAGAGCTTGGGTTGCATCGGAGCTGCTTCTTCGTGCCCCTTTTGGATTGCTCTGGCTCTCCCTTTCCTTGGTCCTGCGGGCAGACCAGGACGTGCCCGACAGAGTCTTTCCAGGAATAAAAAGAAGCTGTAACAGAGGCCGAAAAAGAATCCATAGGGAACAACCCTTTTCCCATCCTGAGTCCCCAGGGAGGCCTCGCCACGGGCTCGGCTCCCCTCGTCGCTCCTTGGCACTCGTGTCTCTGTGCAGATGCTGTGGCGGGTCCCCGACGGGGTGTCCCACGAGGACGCCGCGGCGCTGCCTGTCACCTACGGCACAGCCGCGCTGGTTCTGCACCACCGGGCGCGCGTGCAGCCGGGGTAAGTGGCCCACGCAGTTGGGAGGGATGAAGTTCATTCCCTGGGAATCTTGCTTCCTCGGGACCGGGAGGCGTCCCAGGCAGGCATTGCTGCGTAGCTCTTTCACTGCAGATGGGCTGGCTGTCCCTGTCACTGCATGCCACGCAGTTCTGTGATGATGGGGCACGAGGACAGCAGCTCTCCATTGCGGAGAAGCGGGGTTGGACCTGTCGGACCTTGGCTAGAGAGTTGTAGTGTGGGATTTTTTAACCCACCTGATTTTTCTGTAGCCCTTGTCAGCTGAAACGCTGCCTTCTCCGCTTCTCTGGAACGGGGAAAGAGTCACTCGAGGAAGCCGTAGAGATTAAGCAACGTCCTGACATTCGTACAGAAATCCACGGCGTGCAGAAGTCATTGCTACACCTCGGTTCACGCAGCCCTCCTCCCTGCCCAAAGCAGAGGCAACTACAGCCTGTCTGAATGGTGCCGGAGCAACATTGTCTTTACGGCCTGCAGTAAATGTGCTTTTGCTTGTGAAGTCCTTCAGCGAATGCAGATGTTGCATATCAGATCATTTCACTTTGCAATGTCAAAGCTTTGCACTCAGGCCGGAAGAGCCCTTCTGATGAGGCTGGTTTGGGTGAGAGGAGAAACCTCCTTCTGAGGAGCGTCCCTCAAACCGCTGCGGTACCCAGCGCCTCCCTGTGACAGAGGGAATTCTTGTGGCATTGAAAACATGGTGTTGCCCCGTTTAGAAATCAATGACGTGTTTTTCTCTTGTGCCACCAACACTTCCTCCTCTCTCTCTCTCAGAGAAACTGTTCTGGTGACGGCAGGAGCTGGGGCTACAGGACTTGCCGTTATTGATCTGGCTGTCAATATTTTCAAGGCAAAGGTATTCTCCTTTCTAACAAACTCTCTGTCCTTGGGTGCTCGTTATCATGTCACATGCTGCCCTGCTCCAGGGCCCTCCTTCCCCCGGGGATGCAGAGCTCCTCGCAGGTGGCAGCAGGGACACCCTCTCCGGGCAAGCCAGTCCTCCCGCCCTCTGCCTCCTTGGCCCACGACCAGCGGCCGTGTGGGCTCAGAGCGTCTCAGTGCCTTAGTGGCAGAGGAGGGCATTGAAACCAGGTACTTGCTGGGTCAGAGGTACCAGTGACTAATTAAACTGCCTTTCCCCTGTCATTTGCAGTATCCCTCCTTTTTCCCTTACCTTCCACCAGCTCCCCTTGAGCAGTGTACTCAGTATTTCACCCATGGGTCACCATTTTCCAAAGGGGTTTAGATACGCACGGTCCTAGTTTTCAGCAGAACTCTGTGGCCCCAGGCTCCAAAGTCATTCAGGCACTTGTGAAAATTTTAACTTAGTTCTTTAGATGCACAGCTAAAACACAAAAACAAAACAAAACACCAGCATTTATGTATGTCAGGAGGAAGAAGAGCTGGCATTCTACTTCCAGCTTCCACCTTTGTACAAAGAGAGGGAAACAGATTTCCGAGATTCTTTAGTTTAAGGTAAGACTTAAGGATACGACGTCTGTACAAAGCAGCACACGAGGATGCTAAGCAAAATCCCAGAAACTTCTGTGCCGCGATAACTCCAGCCCAGCTTGCACCGAATCTTAAGTGGTTTGGAAGTTAGTCCTATCCGTGGTAGGGAACACCCTGTTTTTCCACGGTTGCAGGTGATAGCAGCAGCTGGCAGTGATGCCAAATGCGAGCTGGCTCTGAAGAGAGGCGCGAGCCACAGCGTGAACTACAGCCGGAGCAACCTGAGGGACGAAGTGAAGCGACTCACGCACGGCAGAGGGGCCAACGTGGCCGTCGAGGCTGTCGGCGGGGACATCTTCAAGGCAGCCCTGCAAAGGTGTGCTGAAATAAGAGCCCTGCACCTTGCTGTAACTTAGGACAAAGCCATAGGAGCCCAGGTGATGCCGCTGGCATGTTTGAAGGTCCTTTTTTGGATCTCGTAGGGCTGATTAGGTGTCAAGCATGGTGTCCCCTGGGGACCTTGTCAACACTCAGGCAAAACTCGGGAATGCTGAGGAGATGTGGATGGGACAGGGCCTTGGCTTTGTGTGCATTCTTAGGGTTTAATTATGTTCTCTGAAGACGGATACTGAAGTACAGCTGGCCAAAGCAGAACTTTTCTGGGCACTAATTCACGTGAGCCTGGGAGGTTGCTCAGCCTCAGCAGCTCTTCATCATGCAAGTACTGCCTTGAGATGAGGACCTGAGGAGACCTCCCGTAAAGCTGGTTTCCTTCTCTCCTTGCAGTTTGGCTTGGGAGGGCAGGATTGTGGTGATGGGTTTTGCTGGAGGAAAAATCCCCTCGATTCCTGCTAACTTGCTGCTTCTGAAGAACGTGTCTGCCATGGGAGTGTACTGGAGTCGGTACCAGGAGGAGAATTTCCCTGTTTTCTCCTCCACTATGGCTTCTGCTCTTCAGTATTGCCAGGAGGGAAAGATCCATCCTCACATTGGAGCAGTCTTCAAACTGGAAGAGGTGGGTGCTGGTGATGCTCACAGCAGCGTGTCCTCGCGGAACGCCGGCTTCTCTAGCCAAGGCCCCTGGAATGAAGAGGCTCTTGGATCAGCTGCAAGTCTGCAGTGCTCTTCATATTAACCCATAATCTTATGGGTTAAGGAGCCAGAGACATGGGTGTGTGTGGCCCACTTATATCAAGAAACACAGCCAGAGCAGTGCTGCTCACTATTCAGATGGTTGCATAGCTTGAACAATTGCATGACCTGTGTGGAACTGGTTTCTCAGGATTATTTTTTAGGAAGTTCCTTTTTGAGGATAAAACTTTGTAAATACTCTGGTATAGAGTACACATTTTTCACATGACTCTCTACCATTTAGCACATTGCAATTCTGGCTTTGCTGTACTAACATAGGAGGCAATGACTCCCTAGCTCAAACCCAAAGAAGGCAGATTAAAAAGGGCAAGGAAAATGGGATTTCTTGATTTTAATATTTCTTGTTTCTTAGAGAACTAGGACTCTGGAGGTTTCTGTGTCATGGGCTAACTTCACACAAAATTTTACCCACAAAAAGGAACTTCATAAAAAATAATCATGAGAAACCAGCTTTGCACAGATCATGCAAGCATCTGAATAGCAACCAGCACCGCTCTGTTCTGGCTGTGTTTCTTGACATATAAGTGCTGGGGTAATATTTTAGAAGTGAATTAGTTGACTGTGATACGTCTTTACTTGCATTTTTCTCAGAGCCTCTGAAGGTGTTCAGAACACATTTTTCCTGATTCGATGGCATTTTAATTCTTAAATAACAGCTCACATCATCAGAAATATTGATGGAACATGCTGCAAATTCAGGGATGTAAGACAGTGAAATATGCAGGAGCTTTTCCTGAGCTGTTTCAATCCTGTCACTGGAAAGCCCAGACTCATATGAACTCTTGGCTATTTGTTTATGCAAAACAAACTGTATTACAGTCTATTGTAAATCCACACAAGACTGAGCGCTGAAGGTATTTAAGTCTTATTTTTTTATTACTGGGTAATACAGCAAGCAGCAGAAGTCTCTAAAACCTGAGTTCTGCCACACGTTCTCCTTCTGCCCTTTCCTTCCCCTACAAGGCAGTTTCCCACTGCCTCTCACCTGGGCCTTTGTGTTTGCAGGCAAATGAAGCTTTTAACCACGTGCTCCAGCGCAAGTCCACGGGAAAGGTCATCATCTCCATGAAGTAAATCAGCGCTACCCGCATGGCCCGAGCGTGTCCCGGTTCTGCATGGAGCCTGGAGCTGCAGCCGCACGATGCCCCGCGCGGGCAGGTGAAACTCCTGCAGCTGCTGCTCCCTGGTGGGGCAGAGGCTTTGCTTTTGCTCTGTGCGTTCAAGCAGCCATGGGGACCTGGTCGCACCGTATGGGAGTTCTCAGAGGACTATACACACGCACAGCATGGTAACCCTGAGGAGTCCTCAGTGCCCAGCTTACCCCACTTGTCCTCATAGCTATAGTTGTAAGAGCAGTGTAATTTTGATCAGGCTGCCCTGCATCTCAAAATCTTGAATAAACTTGCACTGCCCTCAAAATCTGATCCAATAACACTTCTTGGTGACAAAATTCACATCTGTATACCTCAGGCATAAGCTGACTTGTTACAGCTTTTCTGGCTTTGTCAGTGGGATTATATGGGCTGCTTTTCTCTTATTGACAATAGGAAGCCTAATATCCCATGCTGGCCATAGTTAATGCTCACAAGAGAAGAGAAAAAAAAACAATTCCAGATCCTTTTAATGTAGTTTGAGCAGGTCAACAAGCAATTGAGTCCAGCTAGGCCCCACTCATTGCTGTTTGGGGGAGCTGTTCTAGGAGACCAGAAAAGAACAGACAAAAATATAAGCAGCCTGCGAGAAAAGTGACTTTTCAGATGTGGAACAGAATAAGGCATGGGTGGAAGGGTAAAGGCCCTTGTGATTGAGCCGTCCTGCCCTGAGCAGTGCCAGTGTACCCAGGTGTTGGTGCACAGGACAGAAGCTCCTGACCTTGCATCAAGGGAGCTCAGTCCTAGGAGGGGCAGTTACAGATACAGTTACCTTTGTCCACATTACTGCAAACAGGAGGACACAAACTCTAGCAACAGATAGGGTATGGTCTTCCGGGCTCCTCAAGACCCGAGCTGCAGTGGAGATGCAATACTCAAAGCCTTTGATTGGACAATACTTACATTTTTGTGCTGGGTGCTGCCATTCCGGATTCCAGCACAGGGCAGATGCAGGTCCCAGGCCCCTTCAGCATCCCTGCAGATTGCAATGCTTTTCCTCTGCTGCAATAAGACTCCTGGATTTTCAGCAGGGTTTTATAGTAGCAGGGATTCCAGCACTCCTTTGCTCCCATCCCTGCTGCTATGCAGCAAAGAGTGATTTCTTCTCAAAACATGCCTCAGTCTCTGGGTTAAAAAACATTTTCCACACCTTAAAAGCCTTTTAAGTCCTTCCTGGCATACAAAACGTCGGTAGCTTTGAGCATACGTTACTGCTAGCAGCAGAAAATGGACCATTGCAATGGAGAATTCATTCAAATGAGCTGCAAGCTATACGCATGCTGTAGGCAGCCTTTAGTTCATTTTAGTGCAGTAGAGGCACTCTACAAACATCTACTACTATAGCATTAGATTCCCATCCTGGAAGTGAAAAAAAACAAGTCTTAACTCAAGAAGAACCACTAAATAATTGCTTCATTTTGCATGCTCAGGCTGTATCCAGAAATCTATTGACAGGTCACTAGTCTTCCATCAAACTTCTCAGGGCTCTTTTTTGCATCTCTCTCTCTGCTTTCTAAGCTTCAAACCCCCTCTTCCCATGAATGGGCTTGCTAAAAATCATCACTATCCCCAGCTTCTTCAGGTTACACTGCAGGGGACTCTACAATTTCCTTGTGCACTCTATACACAGAAAAAAACAAGCAAAGTTATAGGATGTTACTTAATACTACAAGAGGTACTAAAGACTCCTTCCTTCACCACTGCCTGTGCTGGCCACTTAGTTACATCTGCTACAGCCTCCCTTAATCATCTCTTACTCTAGTAGAAGGGCCTTAAGGGAGGCTGGTAGCTTACTGTCTGGCTCTTCAAAATCACCAAAGCTTTTTAAGGCTTTTGGCTTTTCACTCACAAATAGCTATAAAAGAGACCAAGTAGCCTATACCTCTTGTACTTGACAGCCCTGGAACGCTTTTCAGGCTTTAGCCTTGCAACTGCTCCGTAGTCTAGTGCCCCTCTTTCACATGCAGGTACCTAGGCAGGCCCTTCTTTCTTTGGCAGGTCTAACTCCAGACAAGCAGAAACACTCTTACTCCTTCCCTTCACAGCATCACTGAAGGCATTTATAGCCTTAACATCGCTGAGCAGCCCCACCTGGGGACTCCCCCCATGCCCTGCTACAGGCCAGGAGCCCATTTAGGGCCAGCTGGAGGCCCCCAGCCAGGCTGTGGTGGGGGCAGTGATGGTCTCCAGCTCTGCCTTGCTCTAGGTATCCAGTCCTAACCCCTCTGCTAATTCCTTATGCATCCTGCAGCAATGCTCAGGGGAGGGATACCCACAGGCCTATTGCCCTTCCACCACAGCAAGAGCTCTGGCGTGGGTCTTCTCCTGCCTCTTGGGCTATGGGAAGGAGTCACCTGGAGAGCTGTTTCCCATGGGACCTTCTAGGTGTGGCTTTTTGGCCAGGAATTCTCTCAGAGCTCAGGTAATAAAAGGAAGAAATGCTGCTAAGAAGTTGGGGTGTCTCTATCTCTAAGCCTCCCTTGGGGCAGGTTGAAGGATGAGCTGGGATCTGGAGCTGTGTTTTACAGGGGAGCAGCTCAGGGGAGCTTATGAACTTGCTCTGCAGCCTAATCTGAGCGCCCCATACCAACACCACAGACCTCAGGTGCTGGGGTAGGTTGGGCCTTGTATCTGGACTCCGTTTAGCAGCCTTGAACCCTGTTTGTGGATAGCAATGAGCTGCAAAGGTATCGGCTCCCTCTTGCTGTCCCCTGGGCAGCAGTGGTCACCCTGGCCTGGGGTCAGCATGGGGACCTGGGCAAGGAGTAGGGTGTCTCTGTGCTGCAGAGTGAAGGGCTGGGGGGCAATTGTGCCTGTCCCTGGGGTGTTGCCTTTCCTGGGAACCGTGAAAGGCTTCCTCAGCTCTTCAAGGCGTCCGGAGTTTTAATACTTATAATCAGCAGAAATTGGAGTGGAATATCATCTGAGCACAGCTTAGAAAACTCATTTTCTTTTTCCTTTCAAGCTGACAATAAGATTTTAAGGCAAACTTTAAATAATGGATGCACTTCTGAATAATGGATGTTTCACTGCTGAAGTCCCTTGACTTCTTTCTGTGCCTGAATGCGAAGCCATTTAATTGCGCAGCGCACGGCGTGGCGGCTGCGAGCTGCCCTGGCTCTCACGCCGCTGATCAGCTCCCGCGTACGTTGGCATTAAAGATTCACAGAGGGCTAAGGGTATCCCGGCCCTGAGCTGGGTGCGATGCGCGTTGGGTTTTATCGGCCGAAGAGCTGACCCAAGATGTTCTGCGTTTTTCCCTGTCTTTCCGTTTCGGCTGGCCATAATTCCCTTGTTTTTTGAGGGTTGCATCTTTCTGGCTTCTGTTGTGGTGCTCCACAACACCACTAGATCATCAAGACCCCCGCTAGACCATGAAAATGGCCACTGAGACCCAGTTTGGTGTGATGCAGGGGTCTCTCTCAGTTTTGCCCCTTCTTGCCTTAGAGGCCAATAGCAATTTAGTTCTATTTCACAAAATTTGCCATGACTTGAGCCTGCGATTTACTGGCCTTGAAGGATATAGTCTGTGTGACTGTGGCCGGCATAAGAGGCTCTTCGTGGTAGCGGAGTCAGAAATTGAGATTAAAAAAGTTAAGAGGGGAGCGTTGCTGTCCAGCTTCCCAGGGTAGCGCACCGAGTAGGACACACAGAAGCCATCCGTATCTGTCGGGGGTCCTTATTGCCACCCGTTGTGCGTAGCCAAGCTCCCGAACGAGGCCCGCGGACTCCGCCGAGGCCGCAGAGAGCCGAGTGCCTGCAAAGACGCAAGGTGGCAATCTTTCCATAAGGACAGCGCCGCTGAGCATCTCGGCTGCAGCGTTCCCGTGCTGTTGCGTCCCTCGCTTTGGCTCTTGCTCCTGCGCCAGTCTGACCTGCTCCTGGGCAATCGGGCGGTGGCCGGCCCTGGTGCAGCGCTGGTAGCCCTGGCTGCCTTGTCCCTTCGAGGCAGAGCCGCATGTGCCTCCCTTTTTTAATTTTTTGCTACCCGGAGCACAAGGTTCAGCTGGCTTTGCCTGTGCTGCTGCCTTGGGGGGCAGTTTCTGCCTCCGCCTTCCCCTTCTGCCTCGGGAGCAACGCGAGTATTTTCTCCACACTTTCCAAACCCCCTCGAGGGACGTTGCACATCGCGAGGAGCTTCTTCGCATCCCCAGTCACAGCTTTGCCTGCAGTGCAAATGGAGGAAGGGAGGCCTTAAAATATTTGGGCCTTGCTTTGTAATAGGACCTGGTGGAAGGCTGGAATTACCTTTCTGAGCCGGCGGTGGGGACGGGCCAGGCTTTGTGCAGCGAGCTCTGATGCCTGCAAACAAGAGCTTTCTCGCACTCCGCTTCTCCGTTTGATACGGTGCTAAACAGGGGATGCCTTTTCCCAAAGTCACTGAAAACTTCTCGAAGACAATTACTATTTTTGCCTTTAGGTGCAAAAATCTCTTTTTCCTCCAGTCCTTTCAAATCCTGTGCCATGCTGCAATGTCAAAGACCTCCACAAAATGTGTATACTGAGTTTGCAAGGGGCTAAAACGAAGGGGTGGAAGAAGAGCTTTCCATTTCCCTGGTGCCATTAGAAGAGCCCTGTCTCAGGGCTATGAAAAGCAACTCGGGCTCCTAGAAACCACTTGAGGTCCTCGAGCTGCCTGGGTTCCCCGCTAGGCTGCCGAGTCGTCCAAGGCGCCTTCGCTAGTTAGGGGCATGGAAAGCGGCAGCCGAGCGCTCGGTGCTCAGCAAACAGCCCGAGGGCATGGAAAAAAAATGTTTTCCACCTAATCTTGTTACTGTGACAACAGCAAGAAACCCTTTAAAGCAAAAAAAGCAAAAAAAAAAAAAAAAAAAAAAAAAAGTGTTTTTTAAAGAGATTGCCCCGTTAGCTTTGTCTAAAAAATGTCAGCAGTGCTGTGTCGTCTGCCTTAAAATTGTCTCGCAAGCTTGATGGCTCTCCCATGGCCCAGATCTCTGTCGGGAAATACATGACTCCCTTTTAAAAAGGAGATTTATTGACTGGGGGGAAAAAAAGTGTCCCCAGGGCCTCTGCGGCTCCTTTCTCCTCCTCCCGGGAGGCCGGTCCTGTCCATAGCCGATACTTCCCTTTGTTGGCGGCTCCCAAAGTTTTGAGCAGAAGCTGTGGAACTGATGGGAGCTTCGCTCTGCTCTGCTGCAGTGGCTGGTCCGCGCGGAGATGACGCTCCCCTGCTCTGCGTTTGTTCCGTGTTCAGTCCTTTGATCCGAGGGCTAAAGACGCGTGTGTGTGTTTACCTGAAACCCCGGAGGGTGCAGCGGCTGAAAGCGTCATTCCTTAGAGTTGCTGGGGAGAAACTCCCTACCGTGCCAGGGCGGTGGAAGCGGCAAGCTCAAAGTATAATGTGTCATTTCCCAGCACCAGTAAAATAGGGATTTTTGGCAGCGTCGGTGGGCTGGCATCATGGCACGGCCGCAAGCGGAGCCCCACGGCAGCCCTGGATCGCAGCATCGTTAAGCTGCGGTGCAGCGGAGTCGTCCTCCGAGGCCGGCCTGCGCTTTGCCCTGGGGGCTGCCAGGGCGTCCCCACCGCGGAGGTGGCTCGTGCGGCTTCGAAGCCCCGCGCGGCGGCGACGGCGGCAGCCCCGCTGCAGGAGCGCGCCGCC
>WBNA01000297.1:471340-485297 GCA_013398345.1 Nothocercus nigrocapillus
TTTTTTTTTTTTTTTTTTTTTTTTTTTTTTTTGGTTGGTTTTGACTAGTTTGGGTAAACCCAGTGCAATCACCAGGGCTTATATATGTCCCAAGCCTGCAGAGGGAGTAAGCAGAGGCACCAGAAAATCAGTTCATTCCTCATATGGCCCAGCATGTTGGGGGCTAGAGATGCCCCAGGGAAACCTTTCTTAGAAAGGGACACTGCAGCAGAAAGGCAACAGAGACAGTCTGAGCTGAACGTGCAGATGTTCCCCTCACAGCAGAGGGCAGGGCAGTGGGGATAGCACAGATGCCTTTTCTTTCTCATGTTGGCTGCAGGAAGCTCTGGACTGGGCCATGAGAAACGAGCTGTGGGGCCATGCCCTCTTCCTCTCCAGCAAGATGGACCCTCGGACCTACAGCTGGGTGCTCAGCAGGTAAGCTGGAGAGGTAAAAGCAAGGTGTGATGCCTGGGAACCCTCTCTGTGCCTCATGTTGCTGAGCTCATAGCCTTTCAGATGCCCTCAGCCCTGGTGCACTCCAAAAAGAACAGCAATTTCCATCAGACTCAGTCTGGTGTTATTTTTCAGAGTGGGGACGGATAATCCGTATGGACAGGTCCAAATCTTTCAGGCTTCCTGCCAGGCAGGAGGAATGGGAGCGAAAGGAAAGCTGTTGTCTGGAGATGTGGCGTGGATTGGCTGTGATCCTCTGCTTCACTCTAGCTGCAGAGATCAACAAGGTCAGCAAAACAAGCAGTTGGGCAGGGGTCCGGCCCAGGTAGCCCAGGCTGGACCACAGCACCTCAGCTGGCAAAAGGATTCCCACTGGACTGCCCACGTGGACAATTTCTTTGGACGGAACTGGCTTGATCCTTTCTGGGGGAGTTATCAGGAACTGTCTTGTAAACCAATATCCTTTTAAGGTGGTTACCTAGCATTGTCCTTTTGCACTCTCTGGAGGTGACAGATCACCAGCCTTGTGGGGTTTGCCTTTCCTTTCTGCCTTGGCTTCATCGTTGAGTTAAAGCCCCCAGGAGCTGGCATTCCCGCGGCGTTTCCCAGATGCGCTCAACCATGTGGGAAGCGACGGCGACTTTGGGCTCTCGTGCTGCGATCGTGGTGCGGTGACTCGCTGTTGCCTCCTTGCAGGTTCACCAGCACGCTGGCTGTCAATGACCCACTACAGACCTTCTTCCAGCTCATGTCCGGACGGGTTCCCCAAGCAGCGCAGGTGGGTGCATGAGAGCTTCGATCCCCTAGCAGTGCCCTCTGGGTTGCTGTCGGGTGGGGAGACTTCTGTCCTCGTGCTGCGACGCTCTTGTGCTTCCATGCTGTGACACCTGTGTCATACGGTGCAAGAAGACACTGTGAGAAGAATGTCATGGTGGGACCGCGTGGCATGGAGACCCTTTTGCTGCAGCCTGGGTTGTTGGGCTCAGCTCCGCTTTGTCTCCTTCCTTGTCTCCCTCCCAGTGCTGTGGGGATGCCAAGTGGGGAGATTGGAGGCCCCACCTGGCTGTGATGCTGTCCAACAAGGTCGGAGATGCAAAGCTGAACCACCGTGCCATCGTCACCATGGGAGACACTTTGGGTGAGCCGAGGCCTCGTTGGGAGGCAGACTCGCAGCTCTGCTGCGCCTGTGGCTGCTCGTGCACGCTCCTTGCCAGGGGAGGGGACGTTGTACTTTATTTGCTCTCCTGGTGATGCAGCGTGGGTGGCACATGTGGCCGTGGGGACGGAGGGTTGTTCTGAGGGCCCGTTTGGGCAGTGGTGGTAGAGAACCTCGGGCTGCTCACATCTGCCCAGAGAAGTGAAACTGGGGATGCACCTTGGTAGAGCCGCCCTGGTCTCAACACTAAGTCGGCCCACCCCTCAAGCACAGAATATAGCAAACCGAAAAAAAAAAAAAAAGAAGAAGAAGAAGAAGAAAAAAGGTGTGGGGAGAAGGGAGATTTAGGGGTCTGAGTGGGCAGAGAAAAAAAACAAAAAAGGGACTATTTGGTTAGTCATATTTTATATGAGCTTGGTTGTCTTTGGAGCAACGCTGACTGCACAGAGGTCTGTCCCTGAGGGCTAACATTGCTTTTTCCTTCTCTCCTTCCCCATCCAGCTGGCAGGGGATTAACAGAAGCCGCTCACTTCTGCTACCTGATGGCAGATATTCCGTTTGGTTACTTTGGAGAGAAAGCGAATCGCATGGCTTTGCTGGGCAGCAGTCACCGGTGAGGAAACGCAGGCAGGCAGTGCCCTGCGGGCTCTTCCAGCTGTTTTTTTCCGAGTGGTCTCCTGCCTTCTTCCTCTCCCTGTGATCTAAAATGGTTCTGCAAAATGGGCTGGCACCTTCCAAAAAATCGGAGTCTCACAAACAAAATCCTCATTTGAGGATGAAAATATCTTTCTAGTCACTATTGCTTTGAATTCCCAGCAAGTGCAGGAATATTGCAGGTTCTTTGCTTTCTTGTGCTTGTTCAAGTTTTGCCCTCAGATGTCACGTTTCCCCTCTGGCAAGGGAAAAGCAAAATTCTGGAAAGTAAAAATCGTTGGGCTTTTATTGCTCCTGATGGGATTTTGCTGTGGGCCTCTCCAGCTTGCTCCAGGCTGGCAGCGCAGAGGAGGAGCAGACCCGCGTGCCGGGCTGTCTTGGAGGGAGATCTCTGCTGTGCCCCCTGAACCGCCCTCTTCCTTGTCATTTACAGTCAGGCGTTTGCCCAGTTTGCCAGGACGGAGGTTATCCAGCGCATGGAAATCTTTGAGTACTGCCAGCAGCTACGACAACCCGGAGCCTTCCTGCTCCCCTTCCAGGTAGCAGAGACTTGCAAGTGTGGCCAGCGATAGCTCAGACCTGCCTTAAAAAATCCCTGTCAAGTATGTCCCTCCAGTCCCCCTAAAGCCGAGCTGCAGGTGCTGCAGCTGGACCAGGGCTCTTCTCCGATGCCTTTGGAGCTTTTCCCTCCTCTGGCTGCAGGACAGGCTCTGCTTGCTGGGCTCCGTGCGGGTTTCTCTGAGCCAGGGCTTTCGCATCCTTCTCTGAGCGCAGCTCATGGGAGCCTGAGCCAGGGCAGCTTGTGGGGCTTGGTGCCATCTGTGTTTGCTCTGTGTTAGCCCGGGTCTAGCTCCCCTCCTGTTCCCTTGCAGTCCCGTGTACTTGATAGGCTTTTCATATTGTAAATAAGTGCCCAGCTGTTGCCGCCTTGGGCACTGCACAAATTGGGTAGATAAATGAAAATTGTGGCTGGAGCCCTTCCCTGATGCTGATCTGCTGGCACAGCACAGGCTGGTGCTCAGGGCAGCACAGCCAGGCTGCCCAGGGTTGAGGTGAGGAGGGGGGAGTTGTCCAAACTGGCCATGACCTGTTGGTGGTAGGACCTGTGACCCGGGGTAGTTTGAGTCACACTAAGAGGATCTGGTGCTGCTTGGTCCTAAGAGACCTTAATGGGCACCCTGTGACATGAGCTCATGGGCTCCTCCTCACTCAACTTGCAGCCCTACATCTGTTTTTCTTTCCTCCCCGAGGTGTACAAGCTCATCTACGCCTCTCGCCTGGCGGACTACGGGCTGACAGCCCAGGCCTTGCACTACTGTGAGAAGATTGCCACCGCAGTCCTGGAGCAGGGACCTGCCAGCCACCCGGCGCTGACCAGACAAGTGATGGAGGTGAGACCCGTCAGGCTGCCCTGCGCCCAGGAGGGATGGATAGCCCGTGGGCTTCCCTGGGACACCGTCAGGGACGTGCAGAGGCCGGGGTTTCACACGTGCGTAGCTAGCGATGCTCCTATGCAACCTGGGTGAGATAGTGCTGATTTGGGACCTTCTAGAGGAAGCTTTTCTTCAGTCTCCCTCGTGTAAGGGTACCCAGAGCTCTGGGAAGCAGTCCTGAAGCTCTGCTGGCTGCTGTGTGCACAAGCAGGCGAAGCCAAGACCTCCAGGAGCTGCACAGGGCCGTGTCTGCCTGCGCGGGAGCCGTGTTGGCGCCTCCAGGCTCCAAAGGCAGCAGTAGCTTTCTGCAATGCCCCAGCCTCTTGTGGTGGACAAGAAGGGAATCATGCTGCTGGATAAACAGGACAAAAGGGGTTTGGAGGCAAAGGATATTTTTTCCAATTTTTTTTTTTTTTTTTTTAATTTATAAATGGCACAGACTGAAGAAGCTATAAATCTAGCAGTTGCGTGGCCCTTCCTCTCCAGTGCCTCATCCCAGCACGGCACTGAAGTGCCAGTGTGCTCTCAGGGTGGCAGTGAGCGTGTCCCGTGTCTCTAGCAATGGCTTCTGTGCTCCCTGCAGCTGGGCAGCACCAAGGCTGCTCAAAGCCGACCTCAGCCGGGAACGCAGCAGCAGCCGCGCTGGCTGCTGGAGCCCCCGGAGCAGGGGGGCAGCAGGAACGCCGCGGAGATGCTGTCCGAAACGGGCTGCAAAAACAGCCCCATCGTCCGGCCTGAAACTTGGCGTTACGCAACGCTGGGCTGGGCTCAGAACCCCCCGCCCCCCTTGTAGAAACCTAGTTACTCTAACAGCCTCTCAGATCTGCACTTCTGCTGGGGATAATGCTTCTCCTGGGAGAAAACACTTTCATCTGAAAAACTGGTGCATTCATAGACACTCTTGTCTTTGATGTTTTAGACTGTGTTACAAATTATGATACACATTAGTGTTTGATTAAGACTTCCCCTCTTTTGAAGCTGGGGACGATATACAACCAGGTGTTGGTTCATTAATACTAGATCAAAGTGTGTATTAGCTTTTGGATTAAACATTCCCCCCGTTTAGGAGTAATCATGCTTGTAATTTCCACTTTCCTGCCACTGATTTCAAATGCACACATGTGTGGTACCAAAGAGATCTGGTGATGTCCACCAGACTGGAGTGGCGTAGCCTTTCCAGTCTGACAGGGTGACAGTCATCTCCTGTCATGCCAGCTGTCATAAACATGGGTTCTCGTCTAAGCAATTTGGCCAGACAGTCACCACAGTGACTTGGGAGCAATGGTTCTCCAGAGACCACTCATCCTACCTTGGGACAGATGGGATACCTTATCCCAGGGGTGCTTCTCCCTCTCTGTTTTCTGTAGATGGAGCTCCATGTCTTTTAGATGGCTGCAGACCCTTCTCTTGTAGGAGAAATTCAGCACACAGTAGCAGTACTGCAGAGAAGGACCTGGGGGAGATAGCGGAACATGGAAGAAATACAAAGCAGCACCATAACAGGATGCTGTTTAAAAAAAAGAAAAGAAAAAGAAAATGTTATTCTGGGCTCAAAGCGGGAGAGTAGCACGTGTGAGACAAGGAGGTGATAACCCCCTGCACTTAGGCCTTGTGGGGTCTTGGCGAGGACGCTGTGGCCCTCTTGGGATGCTGCACTCCGAGAAAGTGCCAAATTGGAAGAAGTGCGGAAGAGAAGAGCAAGGATGATATGAGATTGAGGAAAGAATGACCTCTGAGGCCTTGGGTTATTTGCGCCAGGGAAAATATCCTAGGGGAGGAAGGAGATAGATGGGGGATGTGATAACAGTCCTCCAATATGTAGAAGGCTGTTTTTAAGGGAGTTGGTGTCCGACTGTTTCTCCCAGCTACTGCAGGAGCAAGAGGCTTAATTTGCAGCAAGAATTTCACTTGGATATTAAGAAAAACTCTCTAACTCTAAGGACATTAAACATCAGGGCGGCTCTGGGAGGCTGTGAAATCTTATCTGTGGAGACTCGTAGTTACCAGTTAAACAGCTGCAAGGGCTGATGTGGACATATGGGATATCTTTTTAGAGTAGGCAGTTGGATCAGGTAATCTGAAGATATCCCTCCCACTCTTCTGTTACTTTTTGTTGTTAATGATGCTAATGCTTGTTTTAAAGCATTAGGGAATCATGTTAAATGAGTTAAGAACCCAGTTTTCCTCCTGCTTCTCCTTCCTGGCTCTGCAGCTGGCTGAGCGGCTGAGGTTCTCTGACCCGCTGCTGCTGGAGATGCCGGATCAGGACCAGACCCTGGAGCCTGACTGGCTGGTTCAGCTCCGAGCCCAGTGCCGGCAGTGGGAGGTAAGGACGAGCGGAGGGGGCACTGCCTGCCTTGTGCTTTGGCTGCAGTGGCGTGGGCAGCTATAACGGAGCCGCTCTGTTTTGTAGTTTGTCTGCAGAGTATCTTCCTCCTCCATCTAAATGGGGAACGAGTATCAAGGTTTGGTTTTCACCAAATCTGGAGCTCACACTGACACATTTCATTCGCGTTTCACCTCTGCTTTGGTTCTTTCTCCCCTTTCTGTCTCCCCTTGGCTTCCTGTCCTGCCTGCGCTGGCACAGTGGTGATCACGCCGCAGTCTCATTCGTCTTGCTGAGAATGAGCTCTAATTGCACCAGCGCCAGCAGAGCCCGCGGCTCCAGGCTTCCCGCGCTGCTCCCTGTTTTGGGGAGCCTCATCCATGCTGTGGGGCCTGTCCCGAGCTCCTGGGCAGCCTGCCACGTGCTCTCGCTGTCCTGGGGGTGGCCGAGATGCTGGCGCTCGCGTGGGGACTCTTCCTGCCGCTCGGGCCCCTACAGCCGGTGGAGGAGACACAGGGCGAGCTTGCTAGCAGGTGAATTTCCTCTGCGCTGGCTTTGGGCTCGCTCCGGTCGTGCCTGCCTTCACGTGCTGCCTGGTTTTCCTTGTGCTGTCCAGTTTTCCTTCTGTTTTGTTTGCCACCTTTGTCTTCGTGCAGGTGGAAGAGGATCTGCCTCCTGAGCTGGCAGCAGATGAGCCAGAGCTTTCCATGGCCAGCAGATCAGCCGCAGGTAAAGAAATGGAGCAGTGCACTGTGTGTCCCCGGCAGGGCTTCTCCGCACACACAGCGTGTGCAGTTATATTGCCAGCCACCCGAGAGAGGCTGATCCCAAACCTCGCTCTCTACGTGAGCAGCTTTTCAGAGCCAGCTGGTGTTTCTCAGCAGCCGTTCTCTGCCCCTCGTATCCCTGTAAAGCACAGGAAAAAAAAAACAAACACATGCAGCGTGATTGCCACTGAGGAGTGTTCCCCTGGCGAGGGGTCAGCCAGGGACACAGACTGTGCACTGGCCCCGGAATCCTGTCCCAAGGCAGCTGGGAAGACCCAGAGCCACACCAGGAAGCCTTCTAGTACTGTCCCACATGGACTGCACATCCTTTCTTCTCCTCAAAGACCTGTCTCTAGAGATTCCTTCCCCTCCCATTCTTCTAAGAAAAGAGATTACTCATTGGTTTCCTTCTGCTGGGAAAAGGGGAAGGGAACAAAGCTAGAGCAACCCAGTCTTGGTTGGAGGAGGAATGGGGGGACATGGGTGACCAGGAATTGGCTAGTTCTCTTTTCTCCTCTTCAAAATCCTGGCGTGTCCTGGAAGCTTGGTGAATAAGGGCAACGAGCCAAGATGTGCAGAAGGTAGCAGGAGACATTCAGTCCAGTTAGGCTCGATCGCTCTCTGTGGAGGAACAAAGTCTGCTTGAATAATTGGGTCTAATTAATGCAGCTTCAGGAGTCTCTGGGGGCCCCACGGAAGAAGAAGGGGGGTCACGGTGCTGGTCTGGCAGGCAGCCAGCTGGACAAAGCCAGTGTCTCCTCGCCAAGCTCTGGGGAGCCTCAGAGGAGATGGCCTCATTCCTAGACAGTCCTCCGAGGACACAAATTGGAGCTGAACTAACAGGATTTTATACTTGTTCATAGACTGAAAGATTCAGGAAAGAACTTGTCCTTTTGCTTGCCATAATTCAGCATGCATATTGATTAAGCCCCAACATAGACCTTCTCTCCCCCCACGTCAGGTTCATCTTAGTTCTGTCTCTCTGGGACCCGGAGGTCCCTCTAGTGCTGAGCCATCCAGCAGACCACATCCTTGCCGTAGCCTTCAGGTGAGACACCAAGAGGAAGGACGCAGGCATCCCGGGATGACTTCAGTGTAGAGGCCAGAGGACTTCCTCTCTGGACAACACATCAGTCGGACAGTCCTGCAGAGGAGAAGCCAAGGAGCCTGTGACTCACCAGCATTGCTTAATAGCTTCCTCTGTCAGTAGGTTGGCCCTGGCAGAGCCTTTGGCTCCTTGCTGCCTGCCCAGTTTTCAGGCACCACGTAGCAGAGCAGTGGAGGTAGAAAGGCCAGCAGTGGTGATGGAGAGCGGACGCTGATGCAGACAGGATAAAACATGACAAACTTCTTTGAGCCATTTCTTCCTATCAGCTTTCACTGATGCTGCCAAATCCCTCTTCAAGGAACTCTCTCAGGCAGTAAAAAGCATCATCAATTCTGATTGCCTTCTGCTTCTGCCGGGGCTAAGCACTGCAGAAAACCCACATGTATGATGGAAGGCCTCTCTCAGAGGTCAGGATGGCTGGCTGGTTACCAGCAGCTCACCTGCTTTCCTCATGTTTGGTGCCTTCATTCATCAAGAAGGCTGTTCAGCGTCACCAGCCGTGCTGGACACTGACTTTTGATCTCTCATCTGAAAGACTTGTGTGCTCTGGGATTAACTCTGAAAGGCCTTGCTCTGTCCTGACCACTCTATTACAAATTTAGCTTGCAGGGATCAGTGGGGAAAATAAAGAGGGTCCTGACAATGACCAGTATGGTCATGGGAGTCTTCCTCTCCATCCTCACAGTTCTCCAAGCAATAGGCTTTCTCCCTGGCTTTCCTTGGCATCTGTATGTGCTTCCTGGATCAACTTGTCAGGCAGCAGAGATAAATGACAGCAGCTCTATGAGGCAGGTGGCTCTGTGCATCCTTTACCTCATGGCTTCTCACTGACACTGCAAAAGGATCTCCAGGAGCTTATGGGAGTGGTTTACAGATGAAAAAGCAGCAGCTGATACCTTTAGCGGGATAGAAATGATGCCGCAGAGTCAGTCCCCAGGGCAACCTGGACCTGCAGTGTCTGGATCTTGGCTGAAGGCTTCTGTCAGCAGCAGGGCAGAAACTTATCTCTGCGGAGCAGGGGCCAGCCAGAGCTGAAAGAAGCAGTCAATAGAAACGGCTATGCAGCCCTGCTTGGGACAGACAGCAGTGTGCGGCACTGCCTCTAATGCCAGCTAGAGCATTTGCTGAATAAAACAAACCCTTACCACTTTCCTAACCTGTCTTTCAAACAAGAAGAACAGAACAAATCTGCCTAAAGCAAGAAACTCAACAGTGTGCATTCCTATGGAGCAGGAATGAAGGATAGAGCTTAACAGATGCTCCTCAAAATCAGAGAATTTTCTTTCCTGCTCAGGGCATGGGGTAGGAGTGAAAGAAAAGGCTGGAGGCTCTGGGATCCTTTGAACTGCTAGGCACAACTTGCTTTCTCTTTTGGTCTTGTTGCTTCCATAATATTCCCATTCTGAGTCCTTGTTTGCAACCTCAGGCATGTTCCCGAGAGATCTTCCCCATCTTTCACAACCCACCTTCCTTGAAGCATCTGAAAGGTCCCTGCTATCAAGCTGTGCTGTACCTCCTCCCTCCCCCACACACGTTCCACTGGGATCTCTCCTCACCTCCTATTTATGTATAATGGAAAAAGAAAATTCTATGCAATGGTGCAGTGAAATTGTAAATACTGCAGTAAATTCCTGAGGTATGTTTTCCAGATGGAGAATTTGGCCATGAGCTTGCCCAGAACAAGGACCACGAGCCTGACCAGTGGCACCCGCAGAGCGCCCCTGTGCCGCTGCAGGACAGGAGCCCCCAGGAGGAGCCGACCCTCCAGGAGCCAACCCTCCAGCCCGTGGCGCCTCCTCGGGCAGCAGCATCTGCTCAGCTCGCAGCATCCCTGCCGCTCGGGGCCACGCCAGAGCAGCAGGCAGCAGCGCTCAGCCCGGGGACCGCTGACCTTCCAGGGGACGTCTGCTGTGACCATTCCCCGCAGCTGGTCCAGGCGCCAGGTCAGTGGGTGGCTCTCTGGGCACTCTCTTTAACACGCAGGAGGAGAATTCAGTAGAGAGCCAGCGTATGTTTGCACGTGCATGGAGAAGAGGAAGGATGGCGTAAGCGAAATGTGTATTTGGTTCAAATCAGCCTACGTGGAGCATTCCTGTGAGAGTAGATCTAGGTACATGTTGGGTCATGTTTTGGGCTTCTTTTGCATTCATAGGAATAAATGAACTGGAGATAGGTCTGAAAAACACCTTTTCTTCCATGTTTTTCTACAAAAGTGCTTGTACCCAGTTCTTAACAATTGCATGGTATCTCCCCCGGGGGAAGAGTGACTGCCTGTGAGGAATCCCTGCATTTCTGGTCTCTGGAGGCATACGTTTCATTTTGAACACTTTCTACTGGCACTGACTTCACCTCAGTGACTTGTTTCCCTGAAACAGGCACTCCAGTGCTGCCTCAAAGTTGGCATCGTGTTTATCCAGTTGCCTCCTGTAGGCAAGCCACTTCCCACCACGATTGGCCACCCTGGGTCACTGATTCTTAATTTTTGCAAGACCTTGTCCAAAACAGCAAGCGACAAGAAACTCTAGGTTTGTCAGCTTACCTGCTTCCCTGATGGGTGGGAAGAACAGCTTCAAATTCAACAGCACAAACCAGATTTTGGTTTGGGAGATATTGGTGCAACCTTCTGGCTTACTGCCTTCTTGATGCCCGCACAGTTACACGCCTGGATTTTTGCGTGTATCAGGGAAAGACTCTTGGCCACGTAGCCTTGCTCCGGGGGTAGTGACGTGGCACTGAAGGTAAGTTGCTTAGGGGTACTTGGCCTGTTACAGCAGTGTAAGGAATAGAGGGGAAAGAGGCATCTCCTGATGTTGGTGGTTTTGTTCTTGTTATGGAAAAGCAGCTGACTGCTGTGTGGGTCTGGCTGTTCCTCAGAACCAGACCGGTTTCTGGCTGCACATGGGGCTTCTTGCAGAGCATGTCGACATGTGCCGAGATTGATTTGGCCTCTAATGTGAGCTGAAGCATCTTGCAGCAGAGAAGCCAGCTGAGTTGCTGCCTGGATTCTGTAATGATGGCAACATTATAAATACCTCTAGTAGATGCAAAAATACCTGCCTGTGGGAAAGTTGCTCCCAGCAATGAATCCTGACTGTGCCCTTCTCTCTGCTCTTTAGGAGATGCCAGGGAGCCTCAGGGCCCCCCAGTTCCCTTTGGGGTACTGCAGACTACTGCAGGAGAGCAGGTGAGATGGAGAAGGATGCAAGTGGCTTGCCCAGAGATGTCAGATATTGCCTAGTAGCCTGGGCAGAGCTGGAGGACTGTCACTGATTTATCTTATTCCATGTGCTTGACTTGCTCAGTGGCTCAAGCCTTTCCAGAGAGCTCGGGTCCTGAAGGGGGCTGGCCCCCATTAGCTTGACTGCCACTGCCTTTCTGTAAATCCTCCTCTGCCTGGCTTTCTTGTCTGCTTTGTTATAATCCTTATCTCTGACACTAGCAAGAGTCAAATGCAAGGAACCGGACTATCTCAGAGGGCTCTACCATCTCCCTGGGGGAGGACATCCAGCCTTCCTTGGAAAGCGTGTCCGAGGACGTCAGTGAAGAGCAGTCATCGGAGGAGGAGGAGAAGCCGGATGAGGTTAAGGTGAGCAATGTGCAGCGGCTGTAAAGACAAGTGCTCCTAGCTTGCCTAAATTCTCCTGTCCCTGGGGCTAAGCTGCTTTACCTCTGTGCCTGGCCTGCCCCATGCAGCCACCCAGCGCTGTCCCTGGCCACTTCTACCAGGAGGCATAAGCGAGGCTGGGAGCAGGCTCTGGTGGCTTGTGGTATCTCTAGTTTATCACTGTTTTTCTACTGGTTTCTTTTTGACTATGAAATCCTGTATTTCCCAGAGCTCGGGATTCAGATGGTTTGGCTGGTTTCGGTCGAAGCCCTCCAAAGCCACATCCGACACGCTGAAATCTCAGGTAACAAGAGAACTAATGCAGGCTGCCCCATCCTGGGGTGATACCCCTGGGGGACACCTAAGAAAAGGGGTGCTGTAACTCTGCCTTCACCTGCTGAATCTCCCATCTCGTATGCCTGACTCAGCTCTGCCCATAGGACAGACTGCCGCTCCTGGGCGAACTGGCAAAGGAGACTGGGGAACCCTTTCAGCCTGGAAGTGAATTCTTTATTAATAATAATTGTGTATTTATAAAGCATCTTTGATCTGGAAGGTTCTCAAAGTGCTCAGCATACTCTGCAGGGATCGCTTGCCCTCCGCTGAAGTGGAAAGCAGCAGCTGTTAGCAGCAAATGGCAATGCTCCAGTAGTTTTTAGGAGTGGAAGTGAAGAATAACTTCTGTAATTAGAAATACAGCAGAGGTGGGAGAGCAACCACATGCAGCTATTCCTGATCCTGGCTGCATCCTTCTCGAGACATGTATATCGTGTCTCCGTGGCCAGAATTGTTGCTTTTAGAGGCAAGGAGGTCTCTTTCTCACTCAGAATGACCTACAGTCCCGTAACAGGAGATCTGGGGACGTTCTTCTCCTAACAGTAAGAGACAAGGAACCAAGGGATACAGCTGGCCCAGGTAGCCCCAGCACTGCATTCCACCAAGGGGCTCGGTACCCAGCCTCTTACCTACTTTTGAGCTTTTCCAGCTGTGTGCCAGATGCCCTTACCTTGCGTGTGTTCAGCGCTGGCGTTACCATGGACAGGGGAGATCTTCATCAGGACCGGGACAGACCTAACTCCTCTTCAGCGTGGAGCTGTTCCCTTCCGACCATGCAGGGCCTTTAAACCAGTGGTTGTGGTTCCCTCCTCAGGAACCGTCGCCCCCAGCCTCTCCTCTTCCGGAGGCCGGGATGAGGCCTTCAGCTCAGCCTCCTGGGAGTCCATCTCCCACCATGTCCAGCCCTTCCTTTGGAAACCCAGGTAAATGTGGCCAAGAGCACCTCTCTTCTGCCCACGCTCGGCCTCCTAGAAGCTGCTCCTTTGTATTTTAAGGGTTGCACATCCTGGCATGAATGAAACCTGATGCCCATATCGTTGTTGTCACCCCAGTGTCTGTTGAAACGGGAGGCTCGTGGGGCCTGGATGACGAGGAACTGGGAGCCTTTCCCGAGGCTGGGGATCAGGTGAGGAGAGCACGGGGATGGATGTGTCTGTGCCTTGTGGTGTCTTTGCCCTTTTGCCCTCTTTTCTCAGAGCAAAATCATAAGTAGAAACGCTTCTCCGTCCCCATAATGTTTCAAAGCCGTCATCCTATTTTATGCCATTTGCCAAGGGGACAAAGGCCTTAGAGTTGCTATGATTGTACAAAATTCACGGAGATGAACTTGGTAGTTTTAACAGACACCAAACTACAGCCCAACCTTGAGGTGGGGAAAGCACCTCGATCGTTCTTATTGTCCCTCGGGGGATCCATGCCAAGGATGTGGGGCCGGGGTGGCTGCTCTGGGGGAGGGCGGAAGACGCCCCCGCCGAGCGTATTCTGGTGGGGAGCCCTTAGTATGTGGGGAGTCCAGTCCAAAGGCAGCGGGGGCTGCTCAGTTCCTCTCCGTCTGCTCTTCCAGGAGGCTCCGTGGGGCCCCGGCAGCCGCCCGGCCGCCCGGCCGGTGGGGGCCGTCCCGCTCTTCAACCCCATCGAGGTCCCTCAGGTGAGGGGGTCCCCGCGGGCCGGAGGGCTGGCGCCACGCGGGCCGCCCGGCTGGCGGCGTGCCGAGGGCATGGCCGGCGCTCCGGGGACGCGTCGCAGGCATGGGCCGCCTTCTCAGGGGTGTCCGTCCTTCCCAGCTCGCTGCTGCCAGGCCCAGCCAGCCCCGGGCGCTGTCGCAGCGGCGCTACCCCAACCTGCTGTGACTGGGCGCAGGAGGAGCAGCCAGCGGAGGAGCCTCCCCGCGCTGGAGGCCGACGTGGGAGGAACCTCCCCGCGCCGGAGCCCGACCTGCCTGCGTTGACGTCCGCAGGAGCCGCCTGCCCCCCTTGCACCCTGTGGCGTCGTGCCCATCCCTTCCCTCTTCCCTGTGGTAGTTTTTCCTCAAAATCCCCCCTCTTTGTTTTTTTCTTTTGGTGTCACACCCATCCCTTCCCTCTTCCCTGTGGTAGTTTTTCCTCAAAATCCCCCCTCTTTGTTTTCTTTCGCTGGAA
>WBNA01000297.1:486617-503528 GCA_013398345.1 Nothocercus nigrocapillus
GGTGAGGTGGCTCAGAGAAAGGCAGGGCATCCTCTTGCCTGGTGTCACGGTACTGCCGTGCGCTCTGCGAGGGCGCTCGGCGCTCAGCCTTGCCATGGGAATAGTGAATTCACAGACCTGTGCAACTACACTGAATGTCTTGGGGAAACTGAGCACCTGGGCGGCTGCAGGGGAACATCTCCGTTTCAGTTTGCTCATGAGTTGCTTTCCTATGGTCTTCCAGTGAACTCCCAGTAAACTGGGACTAGGACTCTCCTCCTCTGCTCCAGAGAACACTAGAAATACATTAACCTGACACTAATTGTTGTCCTGACTGATAACAGCAATTAGGGCCTGTAATCGGAGATCAAGCTGCTGCTACGTGGAGCGTTGCAAGTGCTGCCCGGGGGAGCTCCGTGAACTGCCCTGAGCTGGGGCGCCGGCTGTGCTCCCAAGGCAGAGGTGCGTTCCGGAGGGCTCCGTGGGGTACGGCGCTGGCTGCCTCGTCAGGAGGACCCGTGAGAGGCTGGGAGGAGGCAGCTGAAGATGCCTCTAACCGAGGCCATGCTCAGACATGGATCTACATCTCCGTGGTTCCTCTATGACCTGCCCGTGGGAGCTGTTTCCTAGCAGAGTGAAACAGCAGAGAGTGGCAGTAGGTTGGATACAAAACTGCTAGGGATGCTGGAGGGGGAGGCTGCGATGTCTGTCTGCGCTTGATCCAGAAAGTCTGGAAGTTTCTGTAGGCAATAAAGCATCTCAGCTGTGCGTCTGTGGCTCCCTCCCTGCTCGGTAGTGGTTTGATGCTGCTCGGTAGTGGTTTGATGCTGCTCGGTAGTGGTTTGATGCTGCTTAGTAGTGGTTTGATGCTGCTCGTCTGATGGGTTGAGAGGACCCAAGGGATGGTGCAAGGAAGACTTTGTCCTCCAGGGAAGGGCCCCTGATCAGTGAGGACAGTCGCTGTATTAAACACCCACCACTCTAGGGGTGGGCTGAGGTGTAACCATGCCAAAACACTGGCTTGGGCATATTTAGGGATTGCAGACCTGCTCTCGTGGTGATGCTGCTTCACCCCTCCCGCTGCATGGCCCTGTGCCACAACCCGGCCCGTCCCATGCAGGGCTACCGAGCACAGCTTGCGGTGCCGGCATCCACTTCTGGGAGGCTTCCAGTCCCTGTGTGTCCCCCTGGGTGCAAGGCCACGCTCATTTAGACTTGTTATTTATTGAAAGAAGTGCTGGGTGATGACCTTGTCCCTGCCCCTTCAGCCCTTGGTGACATCTGTGACGCAGCTGGTCTTAAGAGGTCACTCGTTTTCCCCCACTTAATGATCTGCTGTAGAAAATCAGCTTTTGTTTCTTGCTTGTCCCTGGAACATGAATATTGATGAAGCCTTGGGTGTCCTGTGGTGCTGCTGTCACGCAGCCATGGAGGGCCCGTTTGGAGCCGCCGGGCAGTGCGGGGAGCTCCCTGATGGGGCTTTAACAAAGTGCTCACGAGCTCTGCTCTCTGAGGCCCCGCTCAGACCTTGGAAGCTGCAGGGTCCTGGCGCAGCCAGTGCTATGGGCCCTTGCATAGCGGTGTGAGCACTAACAGGCTCGCAGGGTGCTCCGGACACCCCCGTCCCAGGACGGGTTGTTGGCTGCAGCGTCGGGTGGAAAATGGCCTGGTTGGTGGGAATCGACACCATCTGAGGGTTTGAGCTGGGATCGGGAAGTGGAGGGGGGGGGCAGATGCAATGCAACATCTATTAAACTGGCATCTTCCTCCTGCTGAAACCAGCTGGGAATCAAATACAGGGTTTGGGATGCGTGGCCGTTGTCTGTTACGTGCACGAGGAACGAGCATCATTTTGAGCCTGTGGGAAGCAGCCTTCTGCTGTGTTAATTTGGGCCAGCCCCTTTCTGCTCCTGTTTTCCTCTGTTGACAAGCAGGGGTAACGACTGAGCCCTTCCTGGTAAAATAGATGCCTTTAGAAAAACTAGGCTTCTGCCTGTGCACTTGGAATATGTGAGAAAAACGGTGTCCTGTGCCTTTAAACGGTGCGTGTTTAATATCCGTGCTCTGCAAATAGCATGAATGGCAGGAAAAGTGCTACGCAAAAGATGAACTGGAAGAGACGACCCCAGAGCTAGGTCTCTTGCTCAGAACGCCGCAGGTCTCCCGGAGCAGTCTGGGGTGGGTGCTTGGTGACGCTGGCTTGCTCATCTGTGGAGTGCAGCTGCTTTGCTCCTGGAGAAAGAGAAGACTGGGGGGCAGTTTAGCAAAACTGCCTTGTCCCTCTTCAGTTACAGCGATTCCTTTTCCCCCCAACCTGGAGTTCATTGCCCAGAGAGGTTCTGGGGCCACCGGTTTTGCTCTTGAACATCTTCCCTCAAAAACCTCCTGCATCAGCAGGTGTAGGAACTTTCCCCCTGCTGAATTTCCCCAGGCTATGTTTGACAGCCTCCTGCTGCAGAAAGGGGCTTGGAAACCCGTTTGTGATCAAAAGGAGCACTGCCTTTCCTGTGTATCCTCCCAGGTATGGCAAAACTGCTTATTTGCTTTTAAAAACCGGTGAAAGCTGGCCTGTGCTTTCTCCAAGCTATGGCTGTTGCAGGCTGTTGTGTCTTAGCAGCATTGAAAGCTTTTAGTTCCCAAAGTTTGTTGCTCACTTCTTTTCTGTCTCGGTCAGCTCTGTATTCTGGCTAGGGTGGCCTGGGTGGGCAGCAGCAGAAGCAAAGGGGCATTTGACATAGCAGGAAGACTAACCAGGTGCATTCAGGAGGAATGCAGCGTGCTTCATACCTGCTCTTTGCACAGAAATGTGGAGGATCTCTAACCTCTTAATGATGGTAGGAAAGACTGACCTAAAAATCCTCTGTGGGCCTGTGACCACACACTTTTTTTTTCCTTTTTTTCTTTTTACTTCTAGAACATAATTCACGCAAGTCAGAAGCCAGAGGGGCTGCACTGCCTGCCCGCCCTGAGTACCTCTGCCACTGCTCTTGGACGTGCCATGCACTGCATTTGTTGCATTTGTGGTCATGGATTTGAGGCTGTGGATTATCTTCATGGAGAGGGGGAAAACACACACACAAAGAAGAGCTTTAGAAGCCTATGACAGTGTAGGGTAAAAGCATCACCTTTCTTGACATGTTTGTCTTGAGAAGGAGACTGTATCTACCGAGTAAGATGAAGAGAAGTTGCGCACTGCCTGGTGTTAATTACAAAGGGAAAAACACGTAAAAATCAAATGAAATTGAATCCCCCTGCACTTGATATTCCCAGAGTTGAAGGCCTCGGTGCATCTCATTAGTTTAAAAACTCTGATGGAGAGAGCTCAGCTTCGAACAGGGAAATTGATATGACATTGAGACCTGGGAGAGGATTAGCTGCCTGCCTGTGAACTTGTCCAGAGGAGTTTAACATGTAAATGTTCCAAGAGAGCAGCTCCCTGCGAGCAGGGAGCCTGCCTGTTAATTAAGACCCTTGGGACTGCACGGTTGCAATGAGGGAGGAATAAGGTCTGTGTCCGTGGAAAAAGCATGCTGCTGTTTCATCTCTGCTGTTAAAATACTACATGGGCTGTATAAGCAGGCCCAAAGCTTTGGACGTGCGGGCTCTGCTTGGATGCTGATGAAAGAGATGCTTTGTGATAGTTGCTGTTGGGCTTTGCAAGTGCTAGAGTTGGGCTGAACTGCATAGAATGTGGTGGTGGGTGATTTTTAGGACTAGTATTTTAGTCCCTTCATAGAAGGGGTTTAAGGAATGTGCATGGCTAGGAGACAAACCTGGATTTGTCCTACAGGAGATATAGGGGCTGCCTTTGTGGCAAAGAGGCTAATTCCAACTCTGGACTCCTCAGAGGTGCTGCAGGTGCCACGGGGATCCTGTGCTTGGATGCCAAACATGCCTAATTGCCGTGTGACCCAATGTCTTTGTTCTGGTGATACGAAAGCTATAACCAGACTAAGGCGATGTCCTTGCTGTATATAGAAAGCTGCAGCTTTTTTTTTTTTTTCTCCCCCCTTCAATGCTTCAACTGATAAGAGACATTCTCCAGGGAACAAAGACCATGGGGTACATCATGCCTGTCAGTTTGTACCTGTGATCCTGTCTGCTTTGAACCCTGCTGGTTCTACCTTTCTGATGAAGTGTTTTGTAACAGCAAGGTATGGAGAAAGGGACGTTTCCCATTTCCTCCTGCAAACGCCAGCCGTGCTGTGTGCTGTCTTAAAGCCAGGTGATAATGATGAAAAAGCCAAGACTCAGAGGCACACCAGGGTTTCAGCAGCACTTTGCTCCTTTTGAAAACGAAATGTGCTCTTGGGCTGACTGATCTCTCTGGCAGGTGAAGTTTTCGGGCCACACAATCATCCTTGTGCTTCTCCTGTATTTAGAGAGCAATTTCTAGCTGAAACATTGCTGTGACCCTGGTAGGGTTGCTAGAAGGAGAGCTGGTGGTGCCCTGCGCTTTCAGCTGAGCCATGCAGGCTGTGAAAGCCCCCAGGGCTCTGGCACCAACATGATGACTCTCCCTTGGGCAGAACCCCTGCCCCAGTAGCCCGAGGGTGACAGGCTGCGCATCCTTCCAGCGTGGACCTTTTCAGGGCAAAATTATCAGGCTCTGCTGAAGAAACAGTGGCCTGTGGAAAGGGTCAGGGGTGCCTCTTGCCTATCCTGAACATCTCTTACTGTCTGTCCTCTCGCCTGCCCTGCTTAAAATGAACAGACCTTCAGGTTCTTCACTGGAGGAAGAGCTCTGCACCTCCAGGAAGGAGCCACGGGGAGCTGCTGTCCCAGCGTGGTGCATCGTTCCTGCTGACGTGGGTGCTGGAGGTGGTAGCTGGAGTAGGGAGCTGCGTTTTATGCATCTCTAACATACTGCAGTGCAGAGAAGTGTGCAGGGCTGTACCATGTCCTCAACATGGGAGAAAGAGCTTCCATGTGAGGACAGGCTTGACCAGGACTCACCGCCTTGGAAAAGGCACGAGTGAGGAGGGCCTGTGAGAGGCTATAAAATGCTGAGCAGTGCTGAGAAGGTGATTAGGAAATGATTGTTTGTTGTTTCCTGTAGTGCAAGAAGCCAGGGCTCCCTGCTGAAACGTCAGGCTGCAGGTTTAAAACAAACAGTGCTCTGTGTGTGGGGAAAGTAATTCAGCCGTGCAACTTGTTGCCCTGGGATGTTATGGGGGCCAAAAATATCACGAGCCTTTAAAAAGGAATTCGGCAGTTTCATGGCAGGTAACTCCTTGATAATGGACCTAAACACAGCCCTAGAACAACTTATAGCTTGGGAGTTTATAGGGCCTGGGCTGCCATGAGCTTGGAGGAACGACCAGGAAAAGACCATCATGTTCCACCTTCTGTTAAGCTCTTTCTATTAGCACTGGGCTTGGCTGCTGTTGGAGACCGGATGCTGAACCGGAGGGACCTGTTGTCTCTTGGCTCAGGACTGTTGTGAGTGACCAGTTGGGCACTTTCTGAAACGAGATTCTTCTTTTGGGGAGGCTGTGGTCAAAAGAGCCATTTCAGTTCCAATCCCAGTAAAGGGTGTTCGTAGGTACAAATGTCTAGGTGACTTTTCTCCTTTCTATGCAGAAGTTGAGGTTGGCCTTACGGGGTTGCTTGGTGACAATTCTTCTGGGTAGGCTGGGTTATCAAACAGTAAGTAATCAGCTAAAAGATTAATTAAAACTTATCAATGTAAACTTACGTATGGCTTGTCTTGAAGATTATGAAGGAGCAGTTAACAAGTATTTGCAATCACCTTTCCTACGTGGGGATTTTCTGAGAGCAGTTGTTGCTGCTCAACAGTTGACGCTGGTCAAACAGCCCATTCACTTCCATCGTTTTATTTATTTTTTTTCCTTCAAGACAATTAAGATGATTTGCTTAGAGCTGTCTCCCTCCCTACCCACCGTATTCCATTTTACGAAGGGTGTGCTTGGGGTCTGGCTTCCGGCCTCATTCTGAGCTGCTAGGGCAGGTGCTGGGCCTAGTGTTGGTTGGGTTGCTCCCTGCTGGAGATGTCAACAGGGCAGGAGGGCAGCTCGGGTGCCAGTGAGACACATACCCAAAAGCCAGCACAGACAGCGTCAGGAGCTGCTTCCAAGAGTTGCCTGAGCATGTTCTGTTTGGAAACAGGCGCTGTACTGGTCACAGGACCTCTTGCTTTGGTATCTTTGGGAGCAGAGCACTTGCTGGAGCACCACTTTCTGGTGAGGAACTGCAGGACGTTCCTGTTTAGTCACCTCTCCGCTAATGCCCGTGGCCTGTCCTGGTTCTGTCAGTGCCAGTACACATCCCCATCCTTGGACACAGATGGTGTCCAAGAGGTGGACACAGATGCAGGTACTTAACTGCTGCTTCTAGGCTGTGTGGGGTGGATGACTGTCTTCAGCTTTTTGGAGCAGTGTTTGTTCCTCTTAATAGACAGGAGGTTGTGAATGGAGGTGGCTGGTTCCCAGAGAAATGATTTGTCTTTCTGGAGATTGTAGGTGAGTCCAGGCTGGGGCAGGAAGAGGCTGAGTCCTCATGGTACAGCTCTAATGAGGACATGTTTATCTTGGTCCTTGCTCATGTGAATGATGGACCTGGGTGGCTTCCTGGAAGAGCCCTGGCGTTGCAGGCAAACCTTCTTGTTTGGGCCTCCTTGGCTCATTTTCTTCCTAAAATGTCACTGTTCTGTTTTTGAGCCTGGTCACCTCCCCAGCAGGGGCTTGAAAGGTTGGCCCCAGAGTGGGAATGACTTTGTGCCCAGCCCATTAATAACTGTAATTTATCCTTGACTGAGGAGAGATGACAGATGATGAGCTAGAGCATAATTCAGCTTCCAGGGCACTTTCTGCGCACTTCCTTGCAGAGGTTTCTGTGCCAATATTGTGCTCCTGCTCTGCATTTCCGCAAGGCCCTTGGAGCCAAGAGCCACGTTCCTTGTGTTGTTCTTCCTCTTCCCTTCCTGTTTCCTGGGGTTACTCTCTATTCTCCTCTCTGAGGATCCGTCTGGGCTCTGCTTTGCAGGATAACTAATAGAACTGTCAGTCCTGTTGTCCCAACAACATGAGAAGATAAATGGTCCAACATGTGCAGCAACCTTTGCAGGTCCTGGGGCCTCAGCAGGAACCAGCACCGTGACAGATAGGCTGACAAGCAGCGTTGACACAATCGGGTCAGTGTGAATGTCGAAGGGGTGAAAGCAGCGTCTGTCTCCCCTCCGCTCGGCACCCCAGTGCCTCGGGGCCAGACAGTTGCCACTTTCCACCTCCTCCTTTGCTTAGCACTGTAACCTGGTGGCAAGAGCCTCATCTGGAGGGAAGACGTGAGTCCTGGTCCGAGTGTTGCTCGGTATTGAGCAACAGTATTGGCCAGAGAGGTGGGAGGAGGGAGCGTGATGGATTGTCCCACCAAGTCGTTGTCTCGTGTAAGCGGTGAGGTTAATGCACCATGAGTGCCTGCGAATGGTGCCAACACCAGTGTGCGTGAAAAGGGTCCCTCTGGCTGCCTGAAAGGCTGAGCACGGGCGCGTTGTCCCTCTCCTTCCTCCTCTTGAGAGAGGAGTCTGGGGACTGTGTTTGTAGGGGTCCTGGAGAGCAGGAGGAGGCTCCCCCAGAGCTCAGAGGCCTCTCTGCTAGCCTGAAGAACGAAAGCCGTGTCAGACACCTGTGTGTGTGAGTGGGGAAGTCTCCCTGTCAGAGCAAACTTGCCACTGGCTGTGCAAGGCCATGTTCTCGCATCTCTTCCTAGAGCATCTAGTGCAGTTTTTCTTCCTCCCACGCCGATCTTTGCTTCCTCCGTCTTGGCTTTTCCTCTTGTCCTGACATGAACAGCCTGGACGCAGCAAAGCTGGAGAGCCCAGGAATCTCCCAGAAGGTGACACAGTATCGGGAGCTGTGCTGGGACCAGGCCCCTGGTTCAGTAGTGTGTTACTTACTGTTCCTACCCCTGCCCTACTTCCTTCCGTAGCTGTTGGGCTAACCTGGCACCCTTCATACGAGGATTCCTCAAAGAGCAGGGGTTTTATGTGTCCAAGGGTTACAAAGTGACCGTGATCCCCTCAGGGAGGTTTGAGAAGTGAGAATCTTGTTTCTGTTTGGAAAACTATGAGAAAGCCTTGAACTCGAGATGACTGTGTGTGTCTGCGTAGTGCAGGACATCACTGCTTCACAGAAGGCTAGTGGAGAGAGAAAGCTCTTGCGTGTGCTCGAAAGCTGTTTACACACAGCGTCCTTTGGGCGCTCGCACGTGTCGTTGACGGTGGCGTGTCGGTGCAAGAGGGACTTGCTCTCCAGCAACCTCTGAGGTCCAGCTGTATTTCTTATGAAAAGGCCCCTTGAGGCTAGAGATCTCTGCCCCTCCTAATGAGGGATGAGTCCATCAAGAACGTCCTGAGATCCTGGCCTGGCTCTTCAGGAGCCGGTTCTTCAGGTCCAGCCTCCGCAGAGCTCTGGCATCGCTGTGTGCCCGTCCTCCCCTCTGCTGCAGGGCCGGGGGGCCTCTGCGTACGGACAGCCCCTCGCTGCAGGGAGGGAGGGCACCTGGAGCGGCTTGGCAGGCCAGAGGCAACTGCTAAACGAGGTGGCTGCATCTGCTTGGAGAGGCCTGTGCGGGCATGGGACAAGGGCTTCCCCCTCGGCGGGTGAGTGCAATTTGGCAAGCTGTTGTAAATGAGTTCCGTGAACGTCCTGGAGCAGTGAGCCGTGCGCCGGTCATACTGCACAAAATCCCCTGGCAGCCAGCGGAACTGCTCCGGGCTCAGCTTTTAGTACCTGTTACGAGCCGAGTCGGAGTCCTTAATTTCTGTCCCTTACTGTTCAGATGACTCAGGCATTTCTTTGGGAGGCTGCTTATTCCTAAGTCCTAATGTTGCTTATTCCTAAGTGCTGTACAGCCATGCGTCTGCTGGCCGCTATACTGCCCTTGGGGACGCGCGGCTCGGCTTGTCCCCAGGTCAGCACAGGCTGCAGGGGAGGCTGGTGCTGTCACCTGCACGTTGCTACCTGGCTGCTGGGATGAAGAGGTGGTTTTGCTTTGCTAGAGGAGAGCAAATGCTGAGGCACATCTGAGGCTCCAATGGCTGCAAGTTTAACAAGATCAATACCACCTCTGCAAAAGATTACATGGTATACTAGGCAGCAAATAGACCACTTCTGCTGGATTTGGAAACCATTTATAGAGTCTATTAGGGATGGTAAGATAGAAGGGACCTATCCAGAGTGAATTGCACAGATACAGTAGTTCAAACTCCCACGTTCAGGTTTCTGCAGTCTATTAAAGAGTGGAATTAAAAGCAAAATAAGTGAGAAAATTGTATATAAGAAGCTTTACCTCCAGGCGCAGCAGCAGAGGAGGCAGAGCTGGGCTGTTGCACCCCTCTGCTGCTGGCTGTAGAAAGGCCAAGCCTCATAAAGCACTTTCAGTGTTTTGACTCTGCCTAAAAGACTAAAGCTTCGCCTCGTAAGCAAAGAAAGGAGAGAGAATAAAAGCAGCCACCCAGAAGACAAGGGCTTGCTGGCCTGTGCTATTGGCTGGTGGCACCTCTGTGAGGCCTTGGAGGGGCTCCGAGCCCTGTGCCGTTGCTGAGAGCATGTCGAGGGATGGACCTGGCTGGCATGGGGATCCTTGTGCTTCGCTGCTTCCCACCCACGCAGTGGGTCAGTGAGTCCTGTGAGCCCCTGGCTGGCCGGTCAGACCGTGTCTGGTGCTGCGCGGAGACCCCCGTGCCCCGCTCCGGCCTCTGAGCCGAGGTGCCTCCTACGGAGGCTCGCAGCGAGGAGGCTCGAGTTGGGGCGAAGATACTGGGAACAGCCTCTCCGGGACCCGGCTGCTCCGTTGGCCTTGCCTGATCTGCCCTCGCGTTGCTACCGCCTCCTGCGGTGCCCTCTGAATAATTAATTCTAATAATGTGTGAGCAATAGCCTGGCTGGTCACCCTGTGCCTCCTGGGGAACAGGGCAGGGCAGTCTCCTCCCATGATTTCTCCAGTGCCCTGTCCAGTCTCATTTGAAATGTCTTGCAGGATAAATTACAGTGCTCCAAGGAAATCTGCAAAATAGGATCACAAGCCAATTGAATCCATCTGCAAAGTATGGGAGGATAATATGTCACCCCACTGATGGATTTTATTCCCTCTTTTTTATTTTAAAAGACTCTTGGACCTCGTAAGAACAACAAATGCTAATGAAACAAGCTCCGTGCTGTAATGAGCTGAAGAGCTGGGTCAGGCTGTGCTGGCCGAAGGCAGGCAGTGCACAAGGGAAGGTGGCAAAAGCAGGACAACGCTCCAGGAGGCTCCAGGGATGTGTCATGGGCTAAAGTGTCTTTTTGTGCTGGGAGAGGCAGGAGCTGGAGGGTGTTTAACACCCATGGGAGGCTTTAGGGACAAATAGCCTGTTGTGCAAAGCAGCGTGTAGTGACTCCGGGGGACCCTGGGGCACTCTCCTGTCTCCAGAAGTTACAGGCGCTGTGCACGTGGGCACATGTGGAGGTCATGGGTACCACGAGTCATCTCAAACAGCAGCGTGGGTTAACAGTGGGGTAACCAAACCAAACCCTCACGGCTGGAATTTGGAATTCCTTGCTGCCTGCCCTGGATGTGTTCTGGGAATGCGGCTAAGGTCTCTCCTCTTGGCTCTGGTGCGGGCGGACTGCGGAGGAAGGAGTTAACCCCCTTGCGCTCTGGGTAGATTGAGGTTGGCCTTACGTTCGTTACTGAGCCTCCCCTCTCCTAGAGCTGGGATGCTCCAGTTATTGCCCGAGGGGGAAGGAGAATGAGTTAAACCCATCTTCAGACACGTTTGTATTGATTCTGTCACTTTCTTGCTGCTTGCTGACAGGTGATGGATGGCTCATAATGCGACCGGCACAGTACATTACGTTTCCCATCCAGGGACTCCTAAATCATTTCAAATTTTCAAATTCCCTAATCAATATTTTATCAGTAGCAGAAGAAAGCAGAACGGGCCCATTTCTCAAGAGGCAGAAGTGCGTGTGTGTGTGTCTGCGTGCCTGTACATGTATCTTGTAGGCATGTGAATTTGTACATTTATAATAACACCTAGCACACCGTTAATATGACAATTATAATACGACAATCCAAAAAAATAAATACAGAAGCAGCAGGACTAGGAGAAGATGCTTAAATTTAAGTAACCTTGTGATGAAGCAGATCAGAGATTTGGGTTTCTGCTTTGAGCATGCAGGAGTAATGCTAGTGGGGCTTCAACTGATCTCTGGGCTGGTCTTCTCCTCCCTAAGCTGGGTGCAAGTGGTGGATGGAAACATGCCTAGGCTTTGGAGGAAGTCTGGCTTACAACCCCCTGAAGTGTAATGGGGATCTGTCCTGAAGCAGTAATGTGGAAAGGTCCCTGTTGGGGCTGTTGTCACTCGCTTTGCACGCCCCGGGCAGTTGCTTGCACGGGAGGCTGCCTGGTCGGACAGTGTGGTGCTGCTTTCTTGGGACCAGAGGGAAGCAGGCAGTGAAGACCCTATTGCTACCATGAATTAAGTGACTCCCAGTAGAGATGGATCTCTGGAGGACGTGGTGAGCACGTGCTCCCAAGCACTACAATGTGCTGGATTTGATCCCAAACCAGCATCCTGTGCCTTCTTCCCCTTCTGCTGGTACCCGCTGTTGTGGCCGGACATGGACCAGACCCTCGTTTGGGTCAATTGTACTGCAGTGAGGGAGGCTTGCGAAGGCGCCGATGCCTTTGGGCGCAGGAACGCCCTGTTGGGTTAGGGTGGTAGGGCTGTATCGGAGGCCCCGCTCTAGAAACTTTGCGTGCCTTCCACACTGGCTACCTGCATCGAGAGCTGTCCAGTTCCTCCCTGGCATCTGCTTTTCTGCCCAGCTCAGAGGTGCAAGAGCTCAAGGAACAACAGAATTGCAACTGCTGAAGGAAGGCGGTTGTGAGAAGCAGCAGCAGTTACCCGTGCTCTGGGGCTGTTTTTCACTTCCCAGCTTGGATGCTGTTTCAAGTGAAAGATTTATTCTTAGTGTGTGGGTGTTTTTTTTGTTTTTTTTTTTGAGAACAGCTTCCAAACAGCACAGATGCGAGGCTAAACATAACCCTCACTGTTACTGTCACCTCTCCTTAGTGTGTTCTTGGGTGATCTGGTGTCGTCCTCGCTCCCGAGTGTTGTTTCACAGCTCGGCTGTAACTTGCTACTGGAGTATGCAACACGGTGGGGCTCGCAGCACAAAGCTGGGCCTCTGGTTTCTGCTCTTGGGGCCCTGTGGCTGCAATGCCAGTGTGGTGACACAGGCTGTGCAGGAGGGGGATCAAATATTTTAAGTAAAAAATTAGTTGTTTATAGAAATGGTTCTTCCAGCCGCCCCTCTTAGAGGGAGAAATTAATATTCTCCCTGCCCTTTCTACGGTACAATAGCTGTTTCTTGGCTTGGCAGGGGAGTTGGGTAATATCATATGATATTTTAGAGGCAGCGCTTTCCTGTATGCCCAGGATTTTTACAGTCTTGACCTCAGGGTTTGGCTTGCTGGTGTCTGTGGGGCTGAGGTCAGTCACAACACCCTCCTCTCCGCAGCCTCGCACAGGGAGCAGCAGCTTCTGGCTGCTCTGAGCCCTGTGGCAGGGACGGGAACGGCCTCTGCATCTTGGGTTGTGCTCTGCAAATCGCTCCCTTTGCAGAGGTGCTCTGCGTGGTGGGAAACGGCCCTTGGGCTCGTGGTTGGTCATTGCAACAAGATGCATGGAAATAAATGATTTCTCTCTTCTGAAAGCCTGCACCTCGTCTCCTAGAGCAAGAATCCTTATGAAGGCCTCGCATCAAAGTGCTGGGAAGTTTCTCCAAGCCAAGCACTGGCAGAGCTCATACAAGCCCCTCCTACAGAAGCTAGAACGGCTCCTGCTTCCTTTGTGTTGATGTGCACACAGAAGGCAGGTTGTAAAAGGCTGCTTTTCCTTTTTCCTTAGTTGAACGAGGAAGACTTAGCTGAACCAGGGACTATTTGTTGTGGTACATGATGGGATTATGGCTGTTTTGGGTTGGGTCTCAAAGGACTGTGATAAAGTTAAGCTCTCTTTCAGCCATGCTCTTCTGGGCAACTTGTCTGGGACTTGGAGCAGAAGAGAGAAAAGAAGCCACTGTGCATCCCAGAGAGGAGATGTTTGTCCTGTAGCTGTCATCAACCATTGTGCAAAGCAAATTTGGTCACTCAGGCTTGTCGTCTTTCGTGTACAATAGTATGAATAGTCCTTTTGTTTTTAAGTTTTCCTTCAGTGTCAATGTCTGCTGAACTTATGCCTGTTCTGATGTTTCCTGAAGATGCATCCTATGTTTCACTGAGTGGGACAAGTCAGGCTCAGACCCCCGGACCTTGATGCTCTGAGTTGCCATCCTTGCCACATGTGTTGGAGTCCCTGTCAATAGCTGATCCAGACAACTGCGGCTGCACTCACCTGATAAATTCAGTCCTTTGGCAGAGGAGATGATAAAGCTCATCACTTGGGCTTACACAAGCTAAATGTTCTCCCCCAGTGACAGAGATTCCAAAAAGGTGCTTGCTTGAGAGAAAAATGTGTCTTTGATATCTGCAAAAGATAGGGAGGCAGGGAAACCTGCTGGCAATGGTACTGAGATACAGGAGGGGAGAAGATGAACTGGCTCCCAGCAGGACAGTGCTTACCCCAAATTTATTTTTGGGGTAAGGAACACGCTCAACCCTGAGGGTCTAGGACAAGGGTTCTGTTTTCCAGTGCTGTGTGGCTCTCAAAGCTGCTGTGGAATCGTGAAGAGGCACCAACCATTTAATAGCCAGGTTATAGGAAGCGTCTTTGTTCAATTCTTTTTTTGTCTGTGCGTGTGTAAAGAGGTCTGGGGAGGTCAAATTCTCCAGCCTCGTCTGGGTCTAATGGACGCGGATCTAGATGCTGATCAGCAGAGAGCTGTTTCCTCTGCCCCCTGCAGTCACTTCTGCCAAGCTAGAAATAGCCTGCCTGAGCTAGTTGACCACAGCAGTATTTCTCATTCAAAAGTTAATAAGCTTTGAAGTTGGGTTTTAATCAACTAATCTTTGATCCTGGGTACTAGAGTTGGTTAGGCGGGTCCAGTAAACCAAGTTTCAGCTCTGTCTCATGTTGTCGTCTTTGGCTCTTTTGGCTCTACTTAGCAAGGAAAGGGCTAGGGGATATCTTAGAGGATGTGCATGCTTTAGGATTGATGTTGCCCTAATCTTTTGATCTCATCCATTCCGGGAATGGTGGGAAAAACTGAACTCTGACACATGCTCTCCCGAGGCTGAATACTGTGACTTTTAACAACTCCTTTTTAGGAAAGTATCAGAGCTCTTTGAATCCAGCCCTTCCGTGGAAGTCGGAGGAGGCGGGGCAGTGCGTGGGAGACTTGCTGTGGTGCTAACCACATCCCTCCTATTCCCAGCATCAGAATATTGTGCAGTGCATCCTGAGGCCAACAGAATCGCAAATAGCTGAGGCTGGAAGGGACCTTTGGAAATCATTTAGTCCCTCACTGAAAGCAAGGTCAGCTAGAGCAGACCGCCCAGGACCGTATCCCACTAGCATCTGACTGACTCCAAGGACGCAGACTCTGCAACCTCTCTAGGCAACCTGTTCCGGTGTTCACCACCATTTTAGTAGGAAAGACTTTTCTTAGAATTTCTTGAGTTTTGGTTTGTGCCCCCTGCCTTTGGTTTTGTCACAGAGTACTGCTGAGAGGAGTCTGGCTTCATCTTCTTGACTCCCTCCCATCAGGTATTTATGCACATTGGTAAGGCCCCTCTGGGGCCTGCACTGCTCCAGGTTCAATAATCCCAGCTCTCAACCTCTTCTGGTATGTCACCCTTTGCTGGACTCCTCACTTGAGTGTGTCCATGCCCTTGCAGTAGGGAACCCAACACTGGACACTGCATTTCAGGAGCGCCTCACCAGCGCTGAGTAGAGCGGTATAATCACCTCCAGCAGCCTGCTGGCGATGCTCCTGGGCCTGATGCCTCCCAAAATGTCGTTGGCTGCCTTTGCTACAAGGGCACATTGGTGACTTAATGGTCACCTGCTTCCCAGCGAGTCAGCCCCCAGCATGTACCGGCACAGGACATTATCCCTGCCCGTGTGCAGGACTTTGATTTCCCTTTGCTGAACTTCATGAGGTTCCTCTTGGCTTCGTCCTCTCCTGGGCTTAGTTACACTTCCACTCAAGGAAGGGATAAGATTCTGATCCATTCAAGGATGGATCAGAATAACAACTTGCCATGTTGTTATTCAGGCTCTGTATAAATCTGAGCAAACACTTCTGCCTTGGTTGACCCCCTGAAGACTTTTGTCTTGATCAGGTGGACTAGAGGCTGATTTTATTTTTTTTAAAGGCTATATTTAGTTTCTGTAGCACAGGCAACTGTTTCCTACAGAAATGCTAGCTTAGTGAGCTCTCCAGGGACCAAACACAGTTCCTTCCTGTGTTTGTGTAGTGGTCAGATCAAATAGGAGAGGTTTTATCAGGCAGCAGATTTTTGTCAGGCAGCAGAGGCGCCGCTTCTTGCATGTGGGGTTCTTGTTATCCCAAGACTAGTCACTGGAACTGCTGATCCTGTTCAGGGTCAGGGCTGGGCTTGCTCTAATCAGCAGCTCTTTCCTGAACATCTCAGATCTGGGCTGCTGAGAGACTGGTTGTGCCATTCCTGGCATGGGCTTGTTGGAGATGGTTTGGATCTAGCACAGTCTGCCTCTGGTGCAGTGCTGGGCAAGCTGGATGTGCTGTCTCTTGAGTCCCTGTGTGCCTCTCCTTTATTTTCCGGTCCTTTTGTTAGCCTTTATTTGGGATGCTGTACATCTCTTGCCCTGGGCTATGAACAACTGATTAGATATTTATCATCTCCTGCCTGAGAAGGACAAGAAAAGGAGTGTAATGGTCCTTCCAAATACACTTTACAACTTAGAATATCTCTATCCAATATAAAACTGCACAAATGGGCGGCTTTTAATATTTCCAATACTTTTAAGGACAGTTAAGCCCTGTGATAAAGGAAGAAAATTCTGGGAGCTGCTTCTCTGACAGTACTTGCTGGAAAATATGAACTGTGATATGTTTAGGGAATCTCTAGCCTGTGCCATGTTGACAGGGAAGGAATCACCTTGAAGAGAAGGTGATTTACTGTAGAGGACTTGGCTAGCCCTGTAGAAAACAGGACGCTTAAGATAAGTCAGCCTCACCTGCAAATGGCATTTCCAGCCAGCCTGAGTTAGAAAAGTTAAAAATGACACTATTCTAGCAAGCCCAAGGCTGCCACAGATGGCAGATTGATTGCACCGGGTTGTTAGCATCCGCTGGGGGCTTTGGATCTTGCAGATCCTTGGAATACCAACCCCTACCTCTTCAGCCTACACAGAGGCTCTAGGGGCGCTTAGCTGGGCTGATCCTCTGCGGGAGCCCAGGGCGGATCAGATGCCCCGCAGAGCTGTAGGCAAGATCTCAGAAACCTGCTCCAAGGAATACTCAAAGCAGAGGAATCTTACTCTTTATATTCCCTGGATAAAGAGGAAATGCCTCATCAGCATTTGGGTTTTTTTGTTTGTTCTTGTTAGCAGGAAAAATGGTCTCACTCATGTGGCATTTGGAGGTCAATTATTTTGCCGAGCTTTACAGAGCGAATCTGCCTAATTCCATAACAGCAATGAAGAGTCTCAGGGGGCTAAAGGGCAGCATATGAGCTGACTTGTTTTGCAGACTGAGGAGAATGTGTGGAGGAACAGTGTTGGTGGTGGGTGCTAAGGTTAGATTGCACTGCCTCTTTTGGAGTGCATGGCTCTTGTTTTAGCCTTCCATGGGCTGATTTCTGGCAGGTTACTGAGGGCCTGTTTCTGACAGGTTTCTGTGGGGCCTGATTGCTGACAGGGTTCTGCATCTCCTAGCTTGTGTTTCCTGTGTGTATTTGCCCCAACTGTCATGGAATCATAGAATTGTTATGGTTGGACT
>WBNA01000297.1:506588-590304 GCA_013398345.1 Nothocercus nigrocapillus
TTTGTAAAATACCTGATCCCACCAGGGTGAACTCTGAGATCTGGGGGTGGAAATGCTCCCTGGGAGACGGGTGTTACGTTATTCTGCTGAAAACAAAAGTTCTCAGCTGAGCACTGTTTTAAAGTAGCCAGGCTAGACCATGTGTTCAGGCGAGGCTTGACTAGACCAGAACGTTATTTCCTTACTTGATATTTGGTATATACTTGATATTAAATGGAGGTTTCCAAAGGTGGCTAGCATTAGCTTCGGGAAAGCTTTTTTTCCCCCCGTGCTGTCAGACTGCGTGGCCAGCCCGACACCCAGCCCTGGTGACGTGTCCAAGAGAGGCCAGGCGAAGTTGTTGTCCTCGTTGCTTTCTGCCTTTCTAAACGTTTGCGATCTGTGTCCAGCTCGAGGACGTAGCTTTTCCTGCATGCCCTTGCCTTGCTTCGGTCTCCGCTGGTTTCTTCGCTGCTGGGGTGGGCATATCTTTTCTGGCTGATAACATAGAAACCTTACGTAGCCTGGAAGGAAGCGTGCGGGAGCTTGTTGTGCACAGAGAGTCGCGGCACAAAGGCTTCCAGAAACGATCCTGTTCCCTCTCGCCGACGCAAGCGGCACAGCCAGGTGATTCAGAAACACGACATCTGCAAGTCTTAAAAGGAGTTTTGCTCGGTTTGACTGCAGCTTAAAGCAGGGGGAACAAGGGAGGGAGAAGCTATTCAGGAGTCTGGTGGTTTTTATAAGACCTCTTGCTTTCCTCTGTCACAGCTGCAGAAGAGCCCGTGCGGCTCTGCTAATAGATTCCTGCATTTGAGCTGGCGCCGCAGCCGGTCTGTAGAATTAGCAATCAAGGCTTTCTGGGGCAGCATCATCTGGAGGCCCTGGCTTGAGGGGCGCATTGCTGGGTCCCCAGGCAGGCTCCGTGTATTAGCCCCAGAACGGCCGCCCTGCGCTGCCGAGTCCCGATGCTCAGCAAGGTGGGGTATTCCTGGTGTATGGGAAGGGGTCGCTTCCCCCTCGGGTCGTTACAGAGCACTCGTCCCTTTGCATCCGCACTAAGCGAAGGGTTGAAACGCCCCTGCAAACCGTTCCCTCCAGTCTTGCAGGACAAAACATTTTTCCAAGCCGGCAAATTAATGTCCTAGTGCCCTACGCTGATACCCCAGGGCTCGGTGAACTCGTCCATCTCTGCCTGAGTCCTGTTTGAATTCAGAGTTCCCCCAAGTGGGAGAGGAGGAGGCCTTTAAGGAAAGGGATGAGCAACTTTAAAACAGTTTGCGGAGTGATGTTTTTCACTGTTAGCATCTCTGCTTTGCTTCCTTTCAAAGCCTCCTGCTTTGACTTCCCCTTCACAGTTGTTTTTCTGGCAGCCGCTGGAAAAAAAAAGAAGGCGGCGAGGGTTAAAGAACAGCTGTGGGAACATAATTAATGCTGTGCAATAATGTTTCTTACGGCCTTTAGCACCTTGTGGTGACCCAGCCTGTAACATCTGTGCGTTGGCAGCAGCCAAGCTGTAAAATTTTCCCCCTCCAAGTTCTGTGCAAAGCAACTGTCGCCTGCCCAAGGCGTGCAATCAAGGCAAGAACATAACAAATCGGTACAAAAGCCAGGCTGCGATGCAGGTGGCAGCTCCTTTGGTGCTGGGGTTGGCAGTGATAGGGGCCTTCCAGCTGCTGATGCTGCTGTCCGAAGGGAAGGGGGGAAAACTGCAGCTTTTCCAGGGATTTGATAGTAGAAAGTGGACACGTCCAGATCTGTGTGCAGTAGGAGTCCCTTCCCAGCTGTTGAGTGGATCCAGGCTGCAGTCTGTGCACAAATCCTGCCTGGGGCACTCGGGCTGTGTGGTTATGAACCCCAATAGATTCTGCACGTGTCCCCGTTTGGATCGTGTTGTTTTAGCAAGGTCTGTCTTTCGCAGCAGTTTTCCCTTTGTATTGCTAAAGGGCACCTTCAGGGCATGCCGCCCTGATTTTTATACAAGCCATAATTCAGTGTAAAAGAGACGCCTAAGTGGCTGCAGCTCTTGATGGCTTCAGTTTGAGTTATCCTCTCAGTCCCAGCAGGGAAATCAGAGCCGGTGCTACTTTGGTAACCAAAGAGAAGATGAGCTCAAGTAGTGGTTTTTTTGCCTGTTTGCTTTTCGAGGTAAACATTCTTCTCTTGGCACATCTTTGCTGTTCACTGCAGCCAAGCCCCCTGAGTTTCCAGCCTTCCGAGTCCACTGCAGCCTCTCTGCCCCATGGTAGCTCAGCTCGATTTCCCCGTTGGATTTGCAGCTGGCTCCCTCCTGATGATTAGAATCCGATGGGGTTACTTTGGGGGCAGCAGCTGGGGAATTGGCACTTTTGCTCTGAGCAACTTTGCATAAAGGAGGATCTCTGAGGTTCTAAAATACAATGTAAATAACCTCTAAACCAGGATGTCCCGGTACGCTTGGTGAGCCCTACAAGCCACGTGGCCTTTTTGCAAGTGGGGGACCTCTGAGACATGCCTAGTTTTGCAGCGTGATGCGTATTTTTTTGTTAAATGGTGTTGTTAAATGCCTATTTCTTGCTCCTCTCTGTGAAGAGGAATATGGATTGCTTACTTGATGAGAGGCAGCGTGGCTGTGCCTGTGTTTTGGTAGTTAGCCTTCCTTTGCTTTAGGCAGGTATTTGCAAGCCGGCATCGCTTCCTGGTGCGTTGGAGTCCTAATTCATAACCAACTCTTCACTCATCAAACAGCTTTTTGGTTTAGGAGATGGAAAGAAGAATAAGATCATTAGTTTGGGGGCTGCTTGGGGGCTCCCAACACTACTTGGTCCAGGGGTGATCCCTGCCGGCCCAGAGAGTGGGGCAGGGATTGCTGGCCGCCCCAGCGGCTTTCGGCTGTGGTCCCATGGGGGTGGAAGCAGGAGGCGGCTTGGGGGACAGCAGTGAGCCGGGGCTGAGGACCTGGGCCCTGTTTGCCGGCTCTCAACAAGATCCTGTGCCTGCTGAGCTCAAATGACACGAGCAGTTGGAGATCGGTGCTTCCAGCTGAGTGTTCCGCAAGGGCTGCTGGTGGAGTGAGGCTCTTCCTTTCCGTTTCTTTCTGTTTATTTCTCTCTGCAGGTCCCGCTGCATGCAGGAAGCCTTTAGCTCGTGGTAGAAGACCTGGTCTCCAAAGCACCGGATTGGCCTGGGTCAAGGAACAGCCATGGAAATGCGGGCACAGAAGAGGCCTCGTACCCTCTTGAGAGGATGGTGCAAGGAACAGCAGGTCTGTAGCAGCTCTTCTCCAAGACTGGGGTCACAGAGGACCCCTTTCTGTGCGGCTGGGCACGTCTCTCATCACAGGTGTGCAGCTCTTCCTGCAGGAGCTCTCGTCTGTGACAGGGCACAGTGCAGTGGCCAGAGAGGGAATGACATCTGCAAAGAGCCTGATTGCGCTGGAGGAGCCAGGACCGTCTTCCTGCTCCCTGTTTTCCAGGTGGGACAGAGCAGCTCTGAAAAGGAGGCCTGAGAGATGCACAGCCCCCTCCTCTCCCCTTCCTTGCTGTCCCAGTGCACAGTGTGAGACACCAGACACGAGACCCAGCGTGTTTGCTACGTGTTCCGCTGCCTCAGGGCTTCCCAGCTGCTTCGTAGCCCTGTGCAATGAGTTTCTTCAGCCAGCAGCTGACTGATCAGGCTGGATGCAGGAGCCTGACCCGAGCGCCATTGCTTTTGGGTGGGAGTCATCTCCTTTTATTGCTTGGTATAAATCTCCCACGGGGCTATAGGCAGAGATAAATACGTCAAGCAGGTTGCGGCTGCGCCGTGCGAGTGCGTGTCTGAGGGTTTGCTTGGGTGTTTGCTCACGGTCTTATTGCTATGGCAGGGTGCAAAGGACTAGTTAATCACACTGGAGAAATTAGGTGCCAGCCAGCTGTGTTTTTTTCAGTTGTCACCTGGAGCTCATACAAAAAAGCCACTTGGAGAGCCCTGAGCACTCAGTGATGTTTGACAGTGAATTAAGCAGCGGGGCCTTGTTCTCTGCTCCTTTGCTCTTGTAAATTGGGACTAAGTCCTCAAAAATCACCATTTACCTGAGTGGGGGAGGAGGGAAAAACAGCTTTGTAGAATAAAATGAAACAGACTAGTAATTTAATTTTTAAATCTTGTCTCCCTTGGGCTAATCTCCTCCAAACTGTTCTTTGCTCAGGTCAACTGCTTTTAATTAGCAAACTCCGCTGATCAGGGCGGGAGTGGGAGCTCGTGGCTTGCTGTCCGGGCCTTTTTAATTTAGAGGCTTTTTGGTCCTGCTGAAGGGAGGGTATTACCCAGAGAGGAGCCTGGGATTGTCTGAAGGAGGCTGACCTGCAATTGCCTTTACTGCATCTCTTCTGGCAGCGTCAGATGTTGGCTAATTTTCAAGTGGAGAAAGGGAAAGAAGAGAATTATCTTGACAGCAGGTTTTGCAAACACTGGGAATTACTGTATGGCTCTAGTTGCAGACAGGTGTGTGTGTTGTCCTAAGGTTTCTGCCCTTGCTAGGGAAGGGAAAGAGCCGAGAACTGATGCAAAGAGCGCCGGCCTCCCCGCTCTGGGAAGATGCTTTTCTCCAGGCTGCTTTCTCAGAAACGGCCACCCAGCAATACGCGTGAGGAAGGAGCATCTTTGTGAGAAGGAGCATGAACAGTACCTGTTCCCTGCTGTGGGATGCGATTCTCTGCAGTCTAATAGGACAGCAGGTCTTACCATGGCTTCTCAGCCTCTTATTGTGGTTGTCTCTCTTGGGTTCGGTAGTAGGGACTGGGCTCAGTCTCTTTGCACTGGAGGTGCTTAACTGGCTTCTCTGTCTGCTGTTTGCTTAAGAAACCGTGCTAAAATAAACTTGGCAGCTAAAAAAATCATAGAATCGTAGAATTGCACTCCCAAACTCTTCCTAAAGGAGGACACCTCATTGTTCTGCTTCTCCGTGTAAACGGAGAACAGCTACGTACCTGCTGTTAGTCCATTTTTATTCCATCACCAGAAGTGGTTGGACCCCTGTGTATTAAACATGCTAGACGAACCTCTAGAGTAGATACAGCAGGAAGATGTGGGTGCGCCAGCTTCTCTGTTCTCCACCAGGTTCTCACAAGTGCTCCTGGTAAGGCTGCAGCGCAGCCCAGGGGACATCTCGCCTTTGAGATGAATTCTGTCCCATCCAGTGGGTTGTGTGATGGTTGCAGATGTGAATCTGTGGGCTGTTGTTACGTAGTCACTGTCATTGCTCGTTCTACCTCTGGGCCTCTTGCAATTCATAGTTAAAGAAAATATATCTCATTAACACTACTTTGCTATTTTATGGATTTGATCTACTAAGCTATGAAAATTCTGAAATGATGTTCTGTTAGGTAAATCAAACAGAAAGGAAGTGGCTTTAGATCAGACTATTGAATTAATATAATTATCTTATTGATTAAATCATCAAATAGACCTACCGCTGCTTTATCTGCTTTACTTAGCAGTTTGGGAAGGCAACTGTCTTGTTTAGCTATCCATCCCCAAAGCACCAATCTTGATACCATCGGATACCTTTATATTCCAGTCGAATAGCTGATCTAGCCAAGGTTGCAGTGATCTCTGGCAGAATCTCACATACAGAGCCAAGCTCTGATGTCCGCTGGAGCTGTCAGCCAAAATTTTAAGTGTTTGGGTAAGAGCTGATCTCTCGCACCACCCACACAAACACAAATCACTGAGCCCGACTTGGCATGGCAGTTTGTTACATCCCAAATTACAGAAGAAAATTGCAGGTAAGTTGTGACCTTCCAGGGTTAAACCTGCCCCAGGAACATGCACGCGTGATCTCATAGGCCAAGGGCTGCTTATGGAGCTGGGAAAATGCTCTTGAGATCTTCTCTGATGCCCAGCGTGGCTTTTTCTATGTGACAGGGTTTGTTCTTGCGTTTTGGAGAAAAAAAAAAAAATAGTGTTATCCTTAATAAATACTAACATGGGCTAAGTTAGGGACATCTCCTCAAAGAGCTCAGGTTTATGTAGGATGGTCAAGGTATTATTTTGCTACAAGTAGTTTTAACTAGTGGTTTTAGTTGCTTGGCCGCTTAATTTCTCCGACAAGTGAGCTGGAAGTTGCTTGTTTAGATCTGTCAGCATTGAAACCCTGTGAATCCTTCCTGCTTTTTGGTTGCTGATGGAAAAGGGCGGGGAATAAACCAGCTATGTCAAGAAAAGATGGCATCAATAAGGTAGAGTCTGGCAGCTGTGGTGGCAGCTCTACAGCTAGGGCAGTGGGACTGATTTAGAGGGGGCTTAGGCTGCGCTGGCACCGTGACACTGTTTTTTTGAGTGAACCCAGCAGAAATACGGCAGGTGCTCTGTGATCCCTGGCCTCGAGTGCCCGGCTTCCCACCCAGCCCACGGTGCTGCTGCTGTGGAGCTGTGGAGTGGGGAATGTTCTCCCACTGAAAAAAATGAAGCTGTAAAACGTGGTCTTGGCTTAAAAGCAGAATACAGTTGGAATAAGCAAGATCTCAAGCAGCCAGGCAGTCAGGAGCTGGGTCTGATTATTCAGATGCTTTGATCAATGAGTCCATGTGTACTGACCCTGCGGGACTCCCAGCTTGAAAACATTGAGAACTTGCCACATGTTAGTGCTAGGATTGTCATTCAACTCCCAACAATATCTCTGCAGGTGAATGGAAGAGAATTGTAGTTTCTGCGAGCAGATGTTTAACTCATTCGTAGGCTTTGAAGCAATGCTGAGCTCTCCCAGGACTTTGGCAAAAGGTTGGGGCTTTTCTGAACATCCTCTTTTGGGATTAACTTCCTTCTGCAAACCTCAGTGCAGTCACCCTGTTGGTTCATCACTGATAAGTGATGCAATTTCATCCTTATCATTCTAGCTGGCAACTGTAGAGATTGACTCATCACCAGCTCTTGCTATTTGAGTATAGTGTCCGATTGTGCTGTAAAAAAGAAGGAGAAAACAGGACTGGCTCATGAGGAAGGAATATGTGTTTCTTCCTGATTAGGGTCAGCGTCCCGTTAGTTCAGACACTAATAGCATTAGCAGTCTTTCCAAAAACTCCCACCTAACACGCCTCAGTGGGGCAGAAGCTGTAAAGCAAGAGGCGTGAGGCAGCTTTGCCTTTCTGCTGTGCTCAAACTTTGCTGTAGTTCCTCCTTCTTCAGGAAACGGTCGCTCTGCAGGTGAGGTGGGAAATGTATCCCCTGAAAGAGGCTGTCGCAGCCCGGGAGGGATCTGAATAACCTTGTGCTTGTATCCGTCTGGGAGGGAGCTTTCCAAACTTCCTTGGATGCAGTTTCCCAGGGGCGATGCTTGTCGTCCTGCATGTGATATTTGTTTGGCAAACTGCCCTTCGCGCTGTGTATTGCTTGAGATGAAATGCCCGAGTGAAGTAAGTCCTTTGCACTTAGGAAAGTGGCTGCATAACCAGACTCACCTTGAAATGCTGGAGAGCTCAGAGGGGCCAGTGTCTTTATTACCCTGTTTTGTGAGGGTTGGTGCATCCGTTCAGATGAGAAGGACTAAGGAAGGACCTCGCTTTCTACTGGGGGTGGCAGCAAGAGATTGAGCTGCCTGAGGGAGGACACAAAGGAGACCTAGGGAAAAGAGGTGGTTCCATCCTGAATTTCTGGGAGTCCAGTCCAGTATCTGAGGTTGCATTCTCTGCTTGTGTTCCTGTTGTGACCTTCCCCTGCCATGGTTTGTCCCAAGATGCAAAATTTCTCCAGGTTCCCTGCCCCAGGAGCTGTCATAGCACCCATTGCTGTTGGAGCCCTGGAATTGCAGCTGGTGGGACCCCCCTGTTGCCTGTAAAGCTTTGCCTTCTCCTCGTGTTGTGACGTGGGACACCTCTCTGAGCGCTCCACCGCAAGGGGATGCTTCCAGTGGAGTGCCTCATCCCTGGGACAGATGGATGGGAAGGGCCAAGGACACAACTGGTTGAGAACGTGCAGGCCACGTGCTGTGAGAGCATCTTTGGCCTGAGTCAGACTTCGTGGCCCTGCACCCCCAAAATGGTGATGAGCGATGTTACTGCAAACCCTCGAAGGGTGAGGGAGGTCTCTCCGCTGCTGAAGATCTCTTGGTAGCAGATATGTATTGCTCTGCTGGTGCTGGGGGCGCTTAGTACCGCAGACCTGGTGTCAGCGTTCTGATTTCTGGCCCTGATGGTGCCGCAGCCCTGGGGGACACTTTGTGCTGACAGCTCCCCTCCTGCTCTCGTGCCTCATTCCTTCTCCTCACATATGGTAAATGCCTGGACGGCATGTGTTGAGGTTGAGCTGCCCCAAGCAGACGCGTCTGTCCCCCTGTCCGGCACCAGAAGCCTTCCCTTGGTTTGCATTGGCCCCTCAAGGTATGAGACAGGGCAGTGCTCCAACTGCTGCACTGTATTGGGGCCCCCGGGCTGTGCACGAGCTGCAGGCAGGAGGGTGCCCCGAAGTGCTCAACGCCTCCGCTTTCTTTGCACCTCCACGTGTGCTCTCTCCAGAGGATGCAGTAGGAGTTTACTCCCCTTCCTCATCTCTATTTTGTGATGCTCAGCCAGAGCCTCCAGCCCAGCGCTCGCATTCAGTGCTGGTGCTGGCACCGCTTGTGATGTCGGAGCTGGGATCAAACCCCCGGGTGTTTGCAGCCACCCTGTGCGCGGGGCTGGGGCTCCGAGGCGCTCCGGCCAGGCGGCTGCTCCCTCCTGTCCCGCTTCCCGGCGCTGCCCTGCGCGGCGTGCGGAGCCTGGCCTCTCCCTGCCTGCTGCTTTCTGGCAGAGCAGCAACCTGTGCTTAGGTCAGCTGTAGTTTAATCAAGCGGTACCAAGGATTTAGTGCACCTTGCTGAGGGAAATCGCCTCGGGCTGGACAGAAGCGCTGCGCGTGCCTTTCCCTCCTCCTGCTTTGGCCGTGGCTGCTGTTTTCTTCTCCCTCTCTCTCCACGGTGGGCACCTCGGAGGCAGTTTGCGTCTCCGTGTCTGCCTCCAAGTGCTTCTTCCCTAGCAGTGACGGATTTGCTGTATAAAGCCCAGAACCATGATTTCCCTCAGGGTCCCTCATAATAATAATTTCTGTAAATAAAGGCTGGAATTGGGATCCCCGTTGTAATAGGATTTTGTTTGTGCAGGGGCTGGGAGCTGCGTCCTTTGGATACTGCCCTGTAATAGGATTTGGGGCATTGCAAGTCGCTTGGGGGGGGGGGGCAGGGGTGAATCTGCCTGGCCCGGATCAGGACACCCCGGCGGGGAGGGAGTCGGGTAGGAGAAGCTTTTGGAGACGTGTTGGGATGTTTGCGGATGCGGAGAGTCTCCGGGCGTATTTCACCTCTCTGTGACTCTCGATTTGTTGAATCGTGTTGTGCCGGCAAAGCGTCTGGCCCGTGTTACTGATGGGCTGCAGGGGTCTGCGCAAAGCAGCGGTGGAGGAAGAGCCGCCGAGCCCTGTGCGCCTCGGAGCTCTGCGCCTGTGGCTTCTGTCTCCAGGCAGCTCTTGCTGCTCTCGTAACTGAGTTGATCCTTGGGTAGGAAAGCTGCAAGCCCTGGGTTCCTCTCGGGGCTGCTCGAGCTCGCCGTGCTGTGCGCTGGCTGCTGCACGTGCAGAAGCAGCAGCCTTGCTGCAAGCCCGTGCCTATAAAATGCATGTTGGTGCGAGAGCGCTTTGGAGCCTTCTGAACGGAGGGTGCTAGAAAACGGGGCCCTTAATTACGGCTGCTTGGGAAGGTGGGTGAGGAAGGCATGTGCGATCACAAGCCCAGGGGCTTCTTGCACCTTTTTTTCTCGCCTCCTTTCGCGGTAAGAAGCGCATGGGTGCGCGTGCGGGGGGAGCACACGTGTGTTGGCGCGTTCACACGGCCACCGCTGCCAGGTGGAGCAGCTTTTGGGCTGCGGTGAGTGGAGGTTAAGCTCGGCTTTCCTTGAGCTGCAGCACCGTTAGCTGCGTCAGAGGTGCTGGAGCATCTTCGCTCCCCGGCCGCGCTAGCCCGGCGGAGGGGGCAGCGAGAGCCGAGGAGCCCAAGTGGCTGCGGATGGAGACGTTGTGTTTCCGACCTGCTCTCTGCAGCTACACTGGTAAATTAAGATTTCTGTTTTTGTGGTGGTCCTGTCCTCAGTCTGAGCAGGCTCGGTAGCACGTGGCAAGTGAAGAGCAGCCTCCCCGTTGCAGGGAACACAGGGGCGAGGGGCTTTTCCCAAGGGAACGGTGATGGCAAAAGGCTCCCGCGGGGCGCTGTCGAAAACACCCGGGCACCGAAGCCGTTCGCCGCCGCTGCGGTGCGAGGGGGTGCTGGCCCTGCGCGTACCTGGAGAGCATCGTGGCGAGGCTGAATTTAGCTCCGACAAAGCCCGCGTGCCATTCGCAGTGTAATTAGCACCACAAGCCTCGCTAATTGCTGAGGGCTCTGTCCCCCCTCACCCTCCGTCTCCCCGCTCCTTTCCTCCAGCACAAAATTCTGCTTGTTATCTTGGGTTATCATCACGGTAGACAGCGTGCTAAGCCTGGATGCTCCTTCAGAGGGCTGGTGTCAGGAATAATTACTGCTGTGGTAAGCTGATCAGCCCTTCATTATTAGCTGCTGTTGTTGTTACCCGACATTGATTAGTAATTTGTAGCTGCCAGTGCTTTCCTCTACCCTCAGAGCAGAGCGTTTGCTGGTGCCTCAGAGCTGTTCTGCCAAGGACAAATGAGCAGCTCTTCGCCTGCTCCCCCTTCTCCTTCCTGCCGCTTCCCTCTCTGCACTTGGCTTTTTAAATGCACCGTTCATTGCTTGGAGAGCGGCGCTAGCCCCGTTTGAACGCTGGCTTTGCAGCTGAAAGTCACAGTGGGTCCCAATTGTCCGTGATGATGGAAGATCCCTGTGATGACAGAACCAGTGGTGGGACAATAGTTGTAATTTCAAATTGAGTGCCTTGCAGCGTTCCCCCGCAAACACCAGTGTCCCCAGCTCCTGCCAGCTGGAGGGAGCAGCAGAGGCTTCCCATAAGTGTTAACTGCTGCTGCAGAGTGTTCGGTGATGGTTGCGGGTGGCTGTTCAAGTGCATGCATGTCGGGGCTGGGGAGCAGCCCCGAAGGGATGGGGAGGAGGAGAAAACACCGGCTAGGCCTTCGCTGCTTATCTTCGCTTCTAGGTCTGTCTCGTGTGCGTTTTGGCCGTTCCTGCCTCGCTGTGTGAGCCACGTGCCATTGCTCACCCTTTCGACGCGCACACCCGCTGTGCTGCCTATCTGCCCCTTCATGGAGCAGGAGAAGGCCGAAAGTCTGTGCTGGAGCCGGGAGGGAGGTTTGGGATGGTGGTGTTGGGATCTTCCGTGTGATCCGCCTCCCAAGCGTGCAAGGCTTGAGGTCGCTTCTTGGCGCTGCACGGGGGCGGTGTTTGGAGGGCCCTTGTGGCGTGCAGAGCACTGCCGGCGTCCTCTAGCCCCGTGTCTGCCGCAAATCCAACGATGCAGGGGAGGAGGGCAGCGACCCGACCGTCCATCCTGGGGCTGCTGCCCGCCGAGGAAAGGAAGAGGAGGCTCCAGGAAGCTTCCGCTCTCCGTCCTCGTTGGCATCTGCAGCTGAGTCTGGGGTGTCGTCCACTCATCCATTAGCAGGTAGTAACCAAGGCTCCATCCACAAGCACAGCACATTAATAGTTGCCTGGCTTGCACTGGCCCTAATTAAGTCTAAATAGTTGTTGCTTTTCAAAGCCCTTCTTCAAGTGTGTTTTTCCAGTCTCTCACCTTCCAGCCTGAGATTTCAGGGGCTCAGAGTGAATGTTTTTTTTCTTACTGTTAGCAGTTTCAGTGGTTCACCAGTTTAAAAACGTGACAGAACTGCAGAAGACCCAACCAGAGTTTGTCCCTGATCAACACATTGAGAGGATTTTATTATCTTTTCTTTTCCTCCCTGACAGCTCAAGTGCCAAGGTAGCTCAGGTAGAAAGCTGCAAACCGCAGGAATTAATCTTCGCTGGCAAAGGCTTCCCTGCTAAGGACTGGTCTGGATTTGAGCATGTGCTTGCAGCTGCAGATCGGCTGCATGGGGGTGCTGGCCGGGAAGCCCGCGGGGATGCGGTTGCAGCGGGGATGCGGTTGCAGCGGGGCATGCGCCAGCCCTGCGGGGGCAGACTGCAGCGGGCTCTGTGTTTGCCGTTGGCAGGGTTAAGGTTAGCTAGGCCTGTTTTCCAGGCGTGACGGTGCACGAAGCAGGAGGGCGGAAGCTGGAAGGGCAGCGCTCGATAATACGCATCTCTCTTCCAGCCTGGAGTCTTCCAGCCTCTAGCTTGGAGGCTGCTTGCTGCAGTCCCTGTCCTCAGCCGGTGCCAGCCAGGCCACGGCCGCTGGTTTCAGTGGGTCAGCCTCAGCGATCCCAGCCCGCGGCCGGCTTCAGCTTTGCCTTCCGTTGAATTCCCTGGCACATCTCTCCCTTTTGGTTTGCCTGCCTCCCTGCCTTGTTGACCACAAACTTCAAGTACAGCTCTTATGGCCATCGTCTCAACCAAAGGTCTTACGCCGGGTTCACCTGCTGACTAGTGTCTTTGGAAAAGAGAGAGTCTGCCACTCTCCCTCTTCCTCACGCTTGTTTTGGCTCCCATCAGATCTGGAAAGGGGGCATCTTCTCTGTTATTGCACGCTCCTTGGTCCCAAAGGCCTGTGCAACCATTTGTGGCCTTTGCTCAGCCACCTGTAGCCTCCCTTTCCATTCCATAGGTTTTGTAGTGCCAAGGCTGGGGTTTTTGAGGCCTTTGGTGTACATCTGATATCCACAGCACTGAACGTGCCCGTGGAGGACACTGCTGGTAGCCTTACAGGGCACATTTATTCACCACCTGGGCTATAATCCTGTCTGGAGGGCCTGTCTGTCTGCTGACTGAGAGATGAATTGGCTAGGAGGAATTTGCTGAAACAGGCTTGTGATCTCTAAGTGGCGAGAGAAGATGCCTCCATTGCATCTGTGCAAGAAGCACCTTCCTGCGAGGAGAGGAGGGGGTTCTGTGGTTCTGGCCTTGGCTATCGCCCCTTAGACCTGCTGCACCATAAGCAACACTGAGGGATGACGCAAGGACTCTTGAAAATTACAATATAAGCAGTCTTGTTGGAAGGATTTACATATCCAGCAAAGCTGGTAAGTGTGGTGATCAAGACTGAATAGCGGATTGATGGCCCCTGCTCCGTTCAAGGTCTAAGAAATCTTTCCCAGATCTTTAGGGCCAGCCCTAAAAGTCCTTTGTGGCAACAAATTGTAATTTCGTAGCCAAATTGTCTAATGCCAGGCTGGACCTGTAGAGAGGTCAGACTAGCCACAGCTGCCCTGGGTGCTTCAGCAGTGACTCCCTTCAGAACCATGTGTGTTCAGTGCTACGGTGGGGGAATTTTTGTGGTTGCCCATTTGCCCCCGTTCTTAGCTCTGCTTAACGAAGGCCCACAGGAAGGGCTGAGTGTGGTGGGATAAGCCCGGGAAGTCTGAACACAGAAGAATGTGTGTCCTCTCCTGGAAGGTGATGGGAAGCAGCACCTTGCTAGGACCTTTGAGGAGCCTGTCCCGAGGCTGCACTTCACCATTTGAAAGCCTTGTGCTCGAAACCCGAGACATTCACCTCTGTTTTGACACGTCAGGCACAGCCTTTTACAGCCTCTACAGATTATTCTTCTGGTTTCCTATCCTTTGCTGACGTGGGAGCTGTAAGGAAGTTGCTGACCTGATGAACGTGCAAGGCTAATGATTTGATTTGCACTGTCCTCCTCGACATCATTGGACTTTGGAGCTGAATTCTAGTAGAAGCCTCCTGAAAGCTGCTGCTCCAGCAAACCTTCTCTGATGGGCTGCATTGGGTTGGTTAGCCCACAGCTCTCCATAAGACAGTTTCTGCAGCTGCTGCTTGTCTTGTCAGCTCCGAAAGCCTGGGGCTCTGATTTGGCTGGTATCTCCAAGTGCTGTCCTGTTGCTCATAACCATCGGCTGCCCTCTGGGGCTGCTCTTCCTGGCCTGACCCGTGGTGGGTTTGTTTGCATCTCCGGATCCACAGCACGAATGCCAGTGTTTGCTTTGGCTGGAGGGATGTAAGGGGCCCAGAACCCGGCGCTTCCCTCCCGTTCTCAGACGGCCGCACAGGGCTGCCCTGGCTGCATCCCCTGTGCTCGCCGCCGTGCAGGGGACGGCACGAAGCCCCACCAAGGGCCCTGATGGGCCTCGAGGCTTTCGTGGTGGAGCAGGTAGGTGAGTGGGTCTGTTAACTTGGAGAGAGGTGCGGACCCATGCTGTGCTTCTAGACATCGGGTCCTCTGTCCCCTCAGCGATCCCCTTTATTCCACATAGCAAACAGTGGAGGGTGGAAATTCTTCCGAGTTCTCCCAGGCCTTTCCACGAACAAGGCAGGAGGGCCTCTAGATGGCAATGTTACCGTTCAGGAACCCGGTTTCGGAGGTGCCTTTTCCCCCATGCACCCAGCTTTGGAGAAGCGCTGAGATTTATGCGGGGCTGAAGTGGGCGGCTTAGCGCCCTGCTGCTGCTTAGTGAAAGTAGCTTGGGTTTTGCACCTCGGGAGAGCAGTAGTTTAGCAGGCTGGGCAGCAGTTTTCTGGCTGCTTTTCTGCACTCCTGGTTAAATTAGCTCAGGCTTGGTTGCTGCGTCCTGGTTTTTCTGTCCCATTGGTATGGGAGGTTCGGGGGTTTCTGGAGGTGACCTGAGGGGAGCTGCTGGGGAAGGGCTGGCCCTGAGTGATGTTCAGGTTGTTTCCCATGTCATGGAAATGTCATGCCACAAGCTGGAGGTGGAAAAACCTCTTGAGCTCGGCTTGTCTGTGCATGGCAGGGTGCTAATGACTGACCTGGGCTCTGGGGTTGCCTTTGCTTTGCTCTTTGGGCTTGTTTTGGGCTAACTCTTGCTCTCATCTCCTGGTTGTGCCTCTGTGCTTTAGGCCTGGTCTGAGTTTGGCATTGTTTGGAAAATGGCCAGGAAGGCCATTATTTCTTCAGCTGTGGTCCTTAACCGTTGGAAGATTGAAAGTCAGCGGGTGGTAGGTACAGGCAAAGGAAGCGGCTGCTCCAGAGGGTTGTGGTGGTTCCTCCTTGGAAAGGCCGGGAAAGCCGAGCTGCGTGGGCACCGCGGGAAGGGTGAAGGTGTGTGGACAGGGTGCCCGACACCCTGGTAGAGCGGGGAGCACCCGGCCCTGCTCCTTGGCCTCTCCCCGGGCTCTCCATCCCTCCCCTTTCCCCTCGCGTGCCTCGGCTGGCCCTGGCTGCTCGTGCCCGGCTTTGGCAGCGCTGCAGAGGCAACGGGAGCCCGTCCCGGCTAGCGCAGTGACCGTGCGGAGGAGCGCAGGGCTGCGCGTAAAGCCTCGCCGGGGCTGCTGATCGCTTCCACGCTCTGTCAAGGCAGAGAATTCCTTCCTGTTGCTTCGTGCTTCATTTTCCTCTGCGTAAAACAGACAGCGATCCTCTTTCTTGCCCTTTTGAGTTAAAGGGGAGAGACCGGCTCTTTTTGGGTGCTGTTTTTTTCCCCCCTATCCTTAGCTTGGATCGTGAGCGCCTGGCGCCCTCGCCCAGGACGCTCATCCCCCAAGGGGCCTTGGACCCTGGCTAACGCGACTGCAGACGCCGCTCCGCTTCCTCGGTGCCTCTCGGTACGTTCAAGGCCGTCTTAGAGCTATCTCTTGTCTCCAGCCTATGCAGAGCTTTTTCTGCCAGCCCTGCACCTGCAGCACTGTGAAGGCGGCTGTAGTCATGCTGCAGTGGGCATGGACAATTGATTATAACTGGTCATAGATTACCTGGAGCAATGCTATTAAATTTAATACAGTTCTCCGCGGCCTCTTTGGGCACAGCCTTGGGTTGTGTAACTGGCATCTCGTTGCAAAGCATTTCGGGGACATCGCTAGGGGCGTGAGGCAAAGAGATTCAGCTGCAAAGAGATGAGTTTCTGTTGAGATTTATTTCCTACCCAATAATTGCCCAGAAAGGCTCTGTAAACCCTCTCTGTTTGTGGAACAAATAGTGCAAGAGTTACTGCTCTGACCTTTTTTCCCCCTTTTTTTTTTTCTTTTCCACTGGACAATTGTCTGTGCCCTTGCTGTTCGGAAGCCTTGATGTGCTGCTGGCAGATTTATGCCTTGCTGCAACCCACCTCTTACTGCCTCTGGACTGATTGGAAGAGGGGAAACTTGTTTGCTAGAACATAAACCTCCTGCCATACGTCCCACATGCCGGGTTAGGCTTGAAGTTTAAAAGCACCGTTTGGAGCGTTGACCTGTTTTCTTGCTGGCTCCTTGTCCTCTGTCGTCTGCGAAAGGTGGACGACCAGCTCCAAGCAGGATCACTGCTGGATTCAGGCAGAAATCGGATTCCTTGTTCAGACCCGTGCTGCGAAGCAGCGAGGCCACCGCGAGCCGTGGGCTTGACGTGTCCCAAGGGGAAGGAGTGCTCAGTGCTTAAATCCTGCCCTGCCTCAACAAAAGCTTGTGGCAGGTCCCCATGTGAATGCTCTCGCATTGATTTGGTTGCTGCTAAATTTGGGAATAAATCCACCTTTCTCGGCAGCGGTGGTAAATCTGATGAGGCTTGTGCAGCAGAGGCGCGGAGCCCGCTGCAAAACGCGCTCAGCTCGTGTGTGGGTCAGGGCTTGCCCGTGCTGAGGAGGAGCTGGCACTGAAGTCCTCTGGAATAAACCTCAGAGCTGGAATGCTGTGCCTGGAGATCCCAGCAGTGCGCTGGTGCTTTCTAGAGGCTCTCATAGCTCTGTAAAGCTCTGGAAGTGGTGATAAGCAGCCCTCTGCTCTTGGTATTGGCACAGAGCTCGTAAGCCAACAGGGTTGTGCGGTAGCCAGATGGCCTGGAGCGGCTGCACGAAGGCCCCTCGGAGTCACTGAGCTATTTTACAGGGTGTCTGAGCGGAGAATCAGGCCCTGTTTGCATGTATGTATGCATGCCCTTCCTGCAGGTGACAGGAGAGCGGAGGGGGTTCGTTTGAATCGGCGTGTGGGCAGCTCTGCTGATGCTGGTTGTCAGCTGGAATCCCGGCACGGGGCTCTGCAGCAGCAGTCGCGGGTTCCTTCTTGCCTTCTGTCACATTTGGAGGGAGGGAGGATGTAGCTGAATCTTGCAGTAGTAGGTCAAAACACGCTGCAGCGCTGAAGATCAGAGCAAAAGCTCTCTTGTACAAGCACATAGTTTTATTCATCCTGGTGTTTTCTTTATCAGTGCTTGCTTGCTGTTACGGAACGGCGTTCTGCCCCTGGGAAAGCTGACCTCTTGGAAGAGCAGCTGGGCTAGTGGCTAGAGGGGGTCACGGTTTTGGAAGTCTGCACTGTTATTCCTGAAGTCTGACCTTGGCAAAAGTCACTCTGTGTCCCTGGCCTCTTGTCCCTCTGATATCTCGTAAGATGGTAAGAAATGGAGAGGAGGGTCTTTCATTGCATGTGCGTAGGGCACGTAGCCTGGGGGGAGCCCCAGGGCATCCCTGGCACGGCAAGAAATGCCAGTCATGGCACCAGTGCTACGAGCCGGAATTGCAGTGCCGCTGGAATACAGCTGTTTCTGGCTAGAGTACTTGAGCAAGCTGTTTTATCCAGACAAAGCACTGCCTGGGAATCTTAAATGCCCAGACATGCAGACAGCTTATTTTTAAGGTCTCATTTGAAAGACGTCAGCTCCCCGTCCCTGCCCTTCCCCAGGCAGCAAGAGCAGGAAGCTGAATGTCTGTGCATGGGGGCAGAGAGCTGGAGTAAAGCAGCCAGGCCCTGCTCCGGCTGTGCCGGGCAGAACAAGGGGCACGCGGCTCTGTGCCCGGCTGCGTCGAGGTGCTCGAGGGGCTGCTAATGCTGCTGCGGCAGTGGGAATTGCATGAGGCTTCCTACTGCAGCTGCTGGGTTTCAGGAGATCAGAATTTCCCGGGAAGTTTGCCTTGTTGGATGGCTTTCTATCTGATTTAGTCCCTAAGGTGATTTATTCTTTGCATGTGACGCAAAAGAGTCCCTGGGCTTTTGGAGAGGAAATTGGTGAGGCATTGTGCACCTCATCCTCCTCCCAAGACCACGCGAGGATCCCGATGTGGAGAAGTGTCTGGGAAGAGCCCTTGTTACTTAGTGACTTGAATATACCCTGGCTACCGTATAGATGGTTGTAAAGGACTCAGTAATGTAAACTTGCTGCTAACCTAGCTGGCTGGTGGTGCTGGCCCGTGGCTCCCTTGTGGCCACGGTGGCTGGCGCAGTCCGCAGGGGTGTCGGAAGGGTCTGTGCGGCACTCGGTGACAGCCCTGTGTGTGCCGGAAGCAGGGGAGGCTCCTCAAGACGAGTGCCCTCCCCTGGGTGGCCCTGTGCCCGTGGGACCCCCCCGTCCTGCGTTTCCACCTCCTCCTGAAAGCGGAGCATCCGCCTCTGCCAGGGTGCTGCTAATGAGTTTCTTAAACAGCAGCTCCTTACCGGAAACTCTTTTCCATCCAATTAAGATCTTGCAATGTGTCAGTTGTGACAATAAAAGTGAATTAAGTCTCATTTCTCCCTTTTTATGATGTTTATTAGAAGATGAGGATGCTCGTTTAGAGGAGCTCGTCATGCTTATTTATATGTGAGCACCAAGAAGCCCCCACTCACACGAGGGACCTCTTGTGCCATTTACTGTAGGTACCCACAGGTGGAAACAGAACCTGCCCCACGGAGGGGTCCGGCCGTGCGGAGGGGAGGCCGGTTGAGGCAGCCAGACTCCCACAGCAGCACAGCCCAAGCTTAGGGCCCCGGTGGCAGCATCTACTGCTTCTTGAGGGACGTTTTGGGAGTCCCTGAAGCCACAGGACCTTTAGGGCTCTGTTGCCACCACCCTGCTCAGCAAAGATCTAGCAGAGCAGCAGAATCTTTCCTTTGCCTCCTTGTCTTGCTCCTTGTAATAACTGTAATTCTGGGATCAGCTTTCGTCCCCTGGTCCCAGAATGACTGCGGAGTGGGTGCTGGGGAGACAGGTGGGCAGCCACATCGTAACCCTTCCTTTTGAGGAATCCGGCATGGAAGTGATGACAGAAAGCTTTAGCCTGGAGCACAGCAGGCAGGGTACATTGTGTTGAGGGGCACATCTCAGTGCTGTGGATCCCTTCTGTTCTGCACCAGCTCTGCCTTCCTCACCCCAGGCTTTTGTTTGCAGGCAAGGAGCAGGCTTAGTTTGTCTTCCCTCCTGAGCTCTTTTGATTCAGGAGCTTGGCCAAGACTTAAAGGAAGCTTTTACAGGGGCCTGGGCAGCTAGTCAAGATGTTTTCCAACATGGCTAGCAGGGCAAAAGAGTTATTATTTTATTGCTGTGAGGGAGCCAGGCAGGAGGATGCAACAGAAAAGGCGTGTAGGAAGATATAGCTTGTTTTCAAGTGCGGGTTGTGTTTGTGCTTCTCAAAACAGGTTACATCCGTCTTTAACTCATCAAGCTTAAAGATATAGAGATGGAAGAATACAGAGATGCTGAACTGATGATCTTCCCTTGCTGTCTGTAGTGCAGAGAACTAAGACCATAGTCAACCTCGAGCTCTCCTTACTGCAAGTAAGTGTCTGGTTTGCCCTGGGGTTTGGCAGGGCCGCATGGGGTGGGATGCGTCTCAAGCAGACTTCGCTGGGTGTAGATTTAGGGGGGCATGTTGAGGGCATGGGGCAGAGCTCTCCTGTGGATCACTGCTTACCCGTGTGATCGGACGTTTGTAACGGAGCCCTTGGGTGCTTGACTCTCTCCCTGTACGTGGTCACAGCAGACACCCAGAAGGAGTCGAGCAAAGACCTCCTGGAAGTGGCAGACAGCCTCTGTGCTCTGTTTAGTGCCTCATGTCCTGTCTCTGGTCGCCGGCTCAGCTCTGATCTCATATTCATGGATGTGATCCTGCTTCCTCTGACCTTGTGCTGGACGAGCTTCCAGTCTGGCCTTGGCCTTTCTCCCAGTCTGTGTGTTGCACTTCAGCCCGTCTGATTCTCACCCTGGTCCTGTCTGTATTTCTGCCTGCCCCTTGGGCTCCTTTGTCAGGACTTTTTGCTCTGTGATGTTCAGTCTCATGAGTGCAATCCTGGTTCATGACCCTCCCCTGGCTCTAGCCTGGCTTAAACACAGACTTGGGTTGCCCAGGAAAGTCACTGTAAGGAAAACAAAGAGGATGGCTATAAAGATTACATTAGAGATGCGGCTATGGAGGGCTGCAGTGGGATGTGCTGGCTGTTTCTCCAATTTCCTAAGAAGCTTTCCCCTCTTTTTCCAGCTTATTTGGGTTGGGGTGAGCAGCCAGCAGCCACATGGGCCTGGTGTCTGGAATGACACTGTCTCCTGGGAGAAGAGCACGTGCCATCCCAGCCCTCCTGGCTTTGCATGAGTGGAGACGGGGTTGAGAGCGCTGGGATCCCGAAGCAGGACCAAAGGTCCTCGAGCTGGGCCCTTGGTCGGTACCACGTGGGCACTTTGCTCCGTGAGCCTCCTTTGGGCCAGCCACGCGCCCGGCCACGTTAGACTGGGCCGAACCTCTGTAGTGAAGGCAAAGTGTTTGACATTGTTGTTCTTCTTCAGTCCCACAGCTGTTGATGGTTTGAAGTTAAGAAAGCACTTAAATTATTAGGGGAAAAAAAAAAAAAAAAAACAGCCTTGGTATATCCAGGGAGTTTCTAATGAGCTGAAGAAGGGGGAATAGATGCAGGAAGGGCAGCAGAGACTAAGAGCCTGGCAGAGCACTTGTCATCTTGACAACGCAATAAATTTCAGATTGGGCTTGCTGCTGACACTTGCCTGGAGGGATATTTAACTAGTGCTGGAGATGGCGGAGTGGACGTGCGCACCCCTGAGCGCGAGGAGGCCACGGTGCGGAGCTCGTGGGGTTTGGAGCCGCCGGGGGATCTCCTCTCCTGGGGCTGTGCAGGTTCAGTGGGGGCCAAAAAGGGGCCGTCCCTTCACTCCTAGCTCTTCCTGGAAGATGAACGTGTCGCTTGCCCGTGCTCAGGAGGCTGCCGGCCCCGGAGCCGTCCTGCCGTGCTCAGGCTAATCCCAGGCTGCCTCATCCAGAACCCTCCTTGCTCCAGAGCTGCTGCTTCGCCTTTCCCCCCATGCCTGGAGCCACGGGGATTTCTGAAGCCTCCATATAGGATGCGCTTTCCCTAAATCTGCAGATGGTGCCTAAAGCCCCGAGCTCGTGTGTTGAGGCTGCATTGTATGAGCGTGGGAGCGGAGAGCATCCGCTCTGGGAACTTGCCCGCTACGGGAATAGCCCACGGGAGCGGGGGGCGTTTTACTGCTCCCTGCTTGTAGGGACGGTGAGGGGGGTCTGGCCTCGTGTAGGTGACGCAGGCAGTGCTGTGGAGGCCAAGCTTGCTTGTATTTTGTGCCTGTGCTCCAGAGCTAGGCAGGTGCCTTGGAAAGAAAGGCCCAAGGCAGCATGGCAGCTATTGGAGAGGTACCCAGCAGCCGGTGTCTTCTCATGCCGCCTTCGAAGGCGGATGCCGAGAAGGGCTGACTCCGTCCTTGCACAGGCTGGCGAGACGCGGCCGTGCCGTGAGCACAGCGGGGCAGTCTGGGGTTTTCCTCCCGCGGCTTGTCGTGTCCTCGCGCATCTCGTGGTGCATCGGCCGTCCGTGCAGATAGACGGCAGGAACCTGCAGGAGGGGTGCTCTGCTTCCTGTGCAAACACCATCCCGGGATGGGCCCCGGCTCATTCCCTCCCTCTAGCAAAGCCGGATCCACAGGGAGGGTATGAAGCTGTTCTGAGCTGCACAAATTGGTCCCTTCTCTAAAACTTCACTCCAGAGCTGCTTCTCTTGCTGTCCAGAGATGTTTCATGTAATGGGTGGGCTCGCTGAAATCCATGGTGAAATAGTTCGTCTTTAAATCTATTTAGCAACCTGGTCTGAGAGAGAAAACAGACTGCAAGGCTCCTCTTCCCTACTTCTTGTCTCACTGCTGACACTTATTTACTAGGATATACCCTAGTTGTTAATAAAAACCCTGCCAATCTGAGCTTGCCTTACCTGTATGTAGTAAAAACTGCCCTTGAGCCCTGTCCAGGAGTCTTCACTAGAACCAGGTGTCTGCGGGTATGCGGGGAAAGACACATTAGTGCAGGCTTGTCTCTTGCAGCACTATGGCTCAATCTTCCTTTTCGGGCTGATTTAAAGATACGGGGAAATGTTGAGGCTCTTCCTGCGCAAGAGACTTGCCGAGGTCCTTGAGTGGTGCTAATTGGTCTCTAACCCACCCTGTGGGGACCTCGCTTCAATAGCAGCCTTCCCTCCAAAGTCTGGTGTGATGTGCCTTTCCTGCAGGTGCATCCTTACCCCTTTGCGCCACGGAAGCAAAGCAGTGCCAGCCTGGTGTCGCCTCAGGGCTGTTTGTCCCCTGCCGTGTCCCAGCCCTTGTGCCCTCATTCAGAAAACCAGGAGTCATCAGCTTTCTGCTCCACGATGCTGTAATTCCCCCCTCCTCGCCCTCCACCCAGCTGGGACCAAGAAGCGAGAAAGCAAATAGGAATAAATACCTCCAGCCATAAAAGCGAAATAAATCAATACCTCTCCTCTGAAGCCAGAGATGCTTAATAGGCAAGGATCACTGCCAGATTGTAAAAAATGTGTTTAATGCACAGCTGGGGCAGGTTTAACCCTTGGACATAAACAGCTGAGCAGCTTCTCTCACCTCTGAATTAAGTAACTTTAACTGTGGAAGGCTGTGATTAATAGAGGTACCTCTGGATGGGATGCACCATGTATTTTGTGCCTCTGGATCATCCGGGCGGTTGCCTGGGGAGAAGTGGCCATCGGGCCCCTCTTGCAGACACAGTGGTGCTCGTGCAGCAGTGGGAAGGGGTAGCTCTGTTGGCTGCTAAGGCGGCTGCTGAAGGGCTGTGCTGAGCTGGCAGAACTCCAGCCGTCCGGCTTTTATGGACAGTTCCAGATTTCCAGCCTCCTGTTCTCCGGTGGGAATGCAAGGAGGAGAATGAGAATGGTAGGTAACCCTGTCTAAGCAAAGGCAGTTCTGACCACGGCGAAGAGCTGAGGGAAATTGGGTTGTGTGGAGGTGTGTCTGGGGGCTTCTTCCATGCGCAGGATGAGGGTATGAGGATCACCATGCCGAGGGCATGAGAACAGCTGCTCCGGAGGGATAATCCACTTCAGGAAGGTTTAGGAATTGAGGTGTGTGTGTTCTCCTTTCCAAGCCCATCGGAGATCCTGTCCCAGAAGGGGTTTGCTTCCTCTGCAGCTCCGCATGAAGCCGGAGCGAGGATGAAGGAGGGAAGCTGCAGCGAGGTGTTGCTGAAAGGCTGCAGGAGTGTCAGCTAGCGCTGCTAGCGAGGTGCAGCGAGGCCCTGGCCCCGCTTCCAGCAGCGTGGGGGTGGTTTCAGGGATGGTTTCGGGTGAAGCAGGACAGGACTGAGTATGTGACGTGTCTGCGGCTCTGCTCGTGGATTGGGTGCAGGGACATGGGGTTTCTTGCTGCTCTTGTTTATGGCAGTCCGTGAACCTTTTGATGGGGCTGTGAGCTCAGGTTGCCAAAATATTTCAGAATAGGACTAGGGTCAGTTTCAAGCAAAGCCTTCTTGCACCTTTATAAGCCGTTTGGTCTCCCGTCACACAGACTCGCGCACGATTAAGTGCTGCCTGGAATGAGACTGTTTTTCTGAATTAAGGCAGAAGTGTTTTCCTGAGAAGAGTCCTATGATGAAAGTTAATCGTGTACTGAAGAGCAGTGCCACTGGGGGCATCTGGCGCAGCTCTTAAAAAGGCGCCTGGTGTCCCTGCTAAAGGAAGGCTGTTCTGGCTGTTCCAGGTGCTCCTGGAGAGACTTGCCTGCGTTTTGCTTTCTCCCCATGCTTGGGACAGAGCAAAGCTCATGATCATGCACTTGTGACAGTCAAAGGTTAGATGAGTTTAGTTCTGACACGAGCATTAGGAAAGGCTGCTTGGGATGGGCACGGTTTTGCTCCCCTCCCGTGTGAGTGTTGCCCTCGTCTAAGGTACGAGAAACAGATATATTGAGGTGATGTTGGACATGAAATGGGCAGGGTCTGTCCCATAGCTTGTGTGAGGCTGCTGTATGGGCAGGAGAGCAGTAACCTATCCCTTTGGCCAGAAAAAAAATCACTTTTACTTACTCTCGACAGCTTGCCTCCCCTTGACCCTGCCCCGTGCCCGTGCTGGGCTTGGCAAGCCCCGGCCTGGAAGTCCCTGTGGTTGGAGCGTAATCCCTGGGAGTTCTCCGCAGCTAAATCCGCCCCGTCCGCAGGCCTGGACCCCCACAAAGAGGGTTTGGGGAAAAGATGCTCCCTCGTGCCCACCAGCTTGGTAGGGCCTGCGGGGGCTTGGTGGGCTGCGGGGACGTCACTTGGGAAGGAGCCGTCACCCCACTGGTATCTCCAGGGAAGGAGGCTGGGAAGTAGCTGCCAGGCGGGATCTGGGAAGGGGGAAGGGAGAGCCTTAGTTTTTTCAGCATCTGAGGGTGGATTAAGCGGAGCGTTCCTTGTTAGCTAATTGAAACAGTCAAAATGTCAAATGAGGCATTTCAATAATAGCGATGGTAGGAGCTTTAAGTTCTTATTTCGCTCCCTCTCTTTTGTACTGTGCCTTCAAGACATGGGGACATAACTCCCTGCCTCTACAAAAACCCTCCTAAAGATGGGTTTCAGGGGGGCTGGGGCAAGGACAGAAGCAGTTTTAATCCCCTCCAATTCCAGCTTTATTGTGTTTCAGCAAATATTTTGCAAAAGGATTTTCGGGCTGAACTTCAAACAGGCATATGCCTCACTCCAGTGACTCGAGGAGCTTTGCAAATTTAGAAAAGAAAATGAAGATTGTTTTAGCTGACATTTAAACCTCTTCTCTTCCTTTCCCAGCCTGCCAGGAAGCTTCGTACACTTTGGGTCAGACGCCCTTTCCCTGGAGAAGAAAATGATATTTATAGCCAGATAGGACCATAACAGGGAAATGTCCAGGCTGCAGTACCTGTCAGATGAGGTTACTTATGGGCTCAGTAGTAAGAGGCAAAACGGGATCTACTGTAAGGAAGTAAAAAGGTGAAAGTCCCAGCCCGTGGAGACCCGGGGAGCTGCAGCCCAGGCAGTCTGGCCTGGCTCTGCAGTGGTAGGAGGAGGGCTGAGCTGGAACACGGTGCTTTCCGGTGCTTTTCCTGTAGGGCTCCGCGAGCTTTGTCACCCTCCGAGACCTGGAGAGTGCGGAGGGGATTTATATGGAGAGACACGGTCTGGATCCGTCCCGTGGGAAGGCAGGGAAGTGGTTAGTTGGATATGCAGAAGCCAAAGTAAAGCAATTTGCTGCACAGAGAGGCTGTGGCTCTCTTGTCCTGTGTGGTTAGGAGCTCCTGGGCGGCTAATCGAGGCGCTTCAAGGAGCGTTTGAAACGTTGGAGCTTCGCTCTGTGATTTGAGTCCAGCCAAAGGGCACCCGTTCCGCTGGGCGGAGCGGGGAGAGGCTTTTTGGAAGGCGGATGGGCCGAGAGCGTTCGGCTGCAGGTCTCGAGCGCCCCTTGCTCCCTCTCGGGCCCTTGGTGCTGAGCAGGGAGCAGCAGCCTGGGCTGTGGTTGCAACGAGGGGCTCGTAGGGCTCGCAGGGGCTGGCGTGTCGTTGGGTAAGCAGAGCTTGCAGGGAAGAGCAGCGTGCCCGGGAATAGGGCTGGAGGAGTAACCTCACCCTCTCAGGGACCACCTCTCGTGGCTGCGGTGGGGAGACGGGCCCCGTTCCTCCACCACACGTTGCAACGGGGACCATCAGCTGCTGTTGCTCTGCGTATGAAGCCGAAGGTCTCTGTGCTGGCTGATGGCCTGGAGGGCATTAGGCCAGCAGTCCTGATGATGGTGCTGCTGCCTCCTCTCCTCTGTCCCTTCCGATACCCTCTGTGGCAGCGCTGTCCTGCAGCCGAGCCGCCCGGGTCCCTGGGATCCCTGCAAACAAAAGCAACAAATCTGGTGTGCGGAGAGGTTTTCCTGCCATCTGCCCAGCCCGAGGGATGTTAACAAGCTAGTAGATCTAGACCTGCTGTGCCTTGATACAAAGATTTATTTTTAGGACCTTGATATTTAAAACGATCTGTTATAATTTCATGCTTAAATAACACTAAATAATGTTCCCTGTTTGTGCAGTGTAATTGGAAGAGGCGAATAAACCAAACAAACCAGCTATGACTGATCTTCCTTAGTATTTTCAAATTGAAACAAACAGGAAAAAATCCCAAGGGCCTGGCCAAGTTAACACTTTGAGAGTATTTTCTAGCTGGCACCCTACTTTTTCATTTTCATGGGCCAAGAAACACACGAACTTTAAAGAGCCAATGGCTTCTTGCCAAAGAAAGCTCAGTTGGTCATACATTTAAAAAAAAAAAAAAAAAAAAAAGAAAAAATTCCAAGTGAACTTATTGTTCTTTAGGAACTGGCGTGGCTAATGACTCTAGAAGTGCCAGGGGATTTTATGCAAGTGCGGGAAAGACTTAGAAAATATTCAGCAAGTTCATTTAGCCTCCTTTCATGCTTCTCAAATCCTGAAGCTTTTTTATTGCTGCTTTATGTCAATTTGACACTGCTTGATTTCACTGTCGCTCTTGATTTTACTGAGATGGAATTGCAGCATTTGGTGCCGAGTGTGGGTCCTGCACCGTTCACAACTGTAACATCTCATATAATCTGTGTGGAATTTTAGGTGATTGAATTAGAGCTCCTGGATTCAGGTGGCCTTATTTGGGGCTAGGAAGTTCAAGCTGAGCTGGCGTTACCTCTGTGCAAAACACCTGCGTATCATTTAAGAGCAATGAGATTTTTGCGATTAGTCATGAATGTGTTCTGTGTTTCCTTGTGGAAAACCCCAAATGGGCAGTGAATATAGCCTGGGCTGTCCAAGCCTCTGCACATCGGCTGCTCAGTGCATCTTTACCTGAGGGATCCCTCACGATAGGAGGTGAGAATAACTCTTCCTTCTGTGTCTATCTGCCTATTTGGTCAACGTAAAAGGCTTCCCAAGCTCCAGGCAGTGAAAATGTTAGTGCTCTGCCCGTCCATGCCAAGCCCTGGGTCCCTTTGGCTCCCTGAGGCCAAGGCAGGGGAGCTGCCTCGGTGTCCTACCGCTGCTTGCGAAGGCGTGAAGTCCTCGAGGAGCTGAGAGCACCCGTGGGATGAGGGAGAGCCAAAGGGCAGAGCCGGGAGCAGCCGGAACGCAAGGGGGACATGAGGGGTGCCAGTGCCGCTGCCACCTCCCTCCCCGGCGTCCTCGCGGCCACCGCCGTCCCTGCTCTGGGGTTGCTTCTCCCTGCGCTCGGTGTCCCCGCCGGGAACGTTGCGCTGGGCTCTGCGCTTCGCTGCTTCCGCCGTCCCATCCTCCCTCGCCGCCACCGGGCTGCGGGAGCGCTGGATCCCTGCCAGCGCTTCCCTCCTTCCTTCCCCCTGTTCCTCTCCCTCCGCTTCCCGCACCTCCCCGCTCTGCACGGGCCTCGGCTCTGTTTGCGCCCACATTAGCATTTCTGCTGACTGCAAGGATTGCTTTAATTTCATGGGTGTCATTTCCTTCAAGAAATCTCTCTCTGAGCAGCAGCCCGACGAATGCCTGATAAAACATATTTTCCTACGGTAATGATTTTATGGACCCATAAGTCATGAATTTATTATGATCTCAGGCCCTGCTGCTGATTGCTGTAAAATGCAAAGTAATTAACAGCAAGCGGTAGCAGCTATTCCCACCTGGTAGCGTGTTCTTTGGTACGCTGATGGCTTTGATTAAAGTAATGGCTAAAGTGTAGCGCCCGGCTGTAAAATATTAGCATGATTAATGCAGCATCCTAAATAAGAAACAAAACTAATGGGCATGGTTTAAAGAATTAAAAAAAACATATATACATACATGCATATATATACCATCCCCCTTCCTCCCTCTAGCTATTGTTCTGGCTCATTTATGCTTTCTTTTCTGTTAAATAATGTATGGGCTTCAGGGCCAGGGGGCAGGCTAGAGATGCATATTGCAGTTTCATAACATCTTAAGTGCTTGTGTTAATTTTTCACTCCTCCCTTCTCTTTCCTCTCAACCTGCCATCTCCCAGTGGGGAAGGGGGAAAGTTTTTGGAAGTTGGCTTGGAGGCAGATGTGGTTTCATTTGGCTTGCAGAGAGCCAGAGGGGGCAGCTTGGCGAGCTGGACTTGCTTGCTGGCCTCACAGAGTCAAAATCCCCAAATTGTGCTCGATGTGCTCATCACACTTCCATGGCTAGGGGTGATCTTAGTTCTGTGTCAGAAGCCTGGAGCCCGAAAGTTTTTCTCACAAGAATAACACCCACGTGCCTATCCAGAAGGTGCAGTGCTTCCATGGAGAAAAGAATGTACTACTTCTTTCTTCTCTTTTTTCTTTCTTCCCTCAAGCTCTTAAAAGTCAATAGGTGACTTGCTTTGAGTGAAAAGCTAGCTAAAATAGGGCTCAAGAGGTACAATAGCCTACGATTTTTCTCTCTCTCCCTCACCCTGCTACCTCCTCCAGCAAAAAAAAAAAAAGGTGTGTAATATGTTTGATAACTGTTTACATGGTGATTTTTTTTTTCAGTGGGAAAGATCAGAAATTACTTGGTTTCTGTGATGAAAGTGAGCAAATGCTAATATTTTTGTGTCACACACCAAGTGAAATATTTGGAAATGGGAAAATACCTGTTTGCAAAACGGCTCTTTTGACCTGTGCATTTTGATCAGCTCCTCTCTTTAGGCTTCTCAAAGTGCATATACCAATGTCATCTAATTCCCTCTGATCTGCCTCTAACTTCTCAGGCCTATTGATCTGCTCTAGTTTACGAAGCCGCTTGACTATTGGAAAGAAGAGTTTATAAATAACAATGGAGAAACGGGCTTCCATATCACAGGAGCTGCAGCCGCGTGGCTTTTGTTTATCACACAACACACATTTTTGGAACTTTTCTTAACCGGGAGATTGCAAGGGAACTCAGTGTGCCAATGTCACCGGGAATTGTTGTGCTCTATTGTATTGTGCAAAAGGCATTTTCTCTTTCTCTTGGGATGGAGAGGTTTTCGGGTTTGTTTTTGTAGATAAGATATAAATTCTGTAGTGGTTCTACTAGTGAATACAAGTAGCCCCAAGCTCCAGAGTGTGTTGTGTTGGCCCTCCCAGTAATTTGACAAAGGCTTCTTCCAGCAACCTTGTAAAAGCACAACGTAAAAAATGCTGCTGTTGCTTTAGCAGCTGAAATAGTCATGACACGGGGATGCCGGGCTCTGTAAATAACTGGTGCATGGCAGCCCGTTCGCTGCAGATGTTTTAAACGTTTCACCCCTGTTCAGTGATGGTCAAATGCATAAATGGGCATAAATTATCAGGAGTGGGAAAACAAAATTGGCACAGAGATTGCTGCCACTGAAGCTGTGATTGCCTTCTCTTGAGAAGGGTATTAGAAACCTCAAAAAGATGCAAACATCAAAGGTATAGAGGAGCTTCTAAGGAAGGAGAGAGATTAGGCAGATTGGGATGCATCAGTTCGGGAAAGAGACAGCTGGGAGAGGGCTATGATCAAGATGTAAATAGTCCAGAATGGAACAGAAGAAGCGAGCACAGATGATTGTTTGCAATATCTTGTGATTTGAGCTCCAAGGGTTACCCAGTGAACTCATCAAGCAGAAGGTTTAAAGCAAATCAAGGGAAGCTCATTTTCCTGAAGTGACTAATTACGCGATTCATTGTCACGGGCAGCTGGGGAGTCCGAAAGAGTCGAACGGATACGAAGAGGGAGCAGGTCGCTGTGGAAGGGGGTCCTGTGGGGACGTTGGACACAGCGGTGGTGTTTACAACAAGAGGCCCGTAAGTATCCCCTCACCTGTTTGCTGCTTCCCTCCTGCCATGGGCAAGGCTGCGGTTGTAGAGCAAGTGATGAAAGATAAGCTGATGCTGCTGGGCCGCATCGTGGTCCCGAAGTGACACATCTGGGCTCACGGAGGTCAGCGGCTACAGTCAGCAAGGCCGCGCGGTTGTATGCGGACAGGAGTGCGCACGGGTTGATGACGTTCGAGGAGTGGTTTCTGCGGGAGACCTGGGAGCCAGGCAGCCCTGCAAATCAGACCATTAGTGTCTTTAAAAGATAGACCCAATCCGGCGGGACCTGCTGGCGCCTCTGGAGAGATGCCAGAGCTGTATCGCGGGTTGCTCTGCCTCTCCTATTAGATCTTTCGCTCCCTTGTTTTATCTGCTGGTTTCCTTCCCTCCTGGATAGGCCTTCTATCCGCTATGTTTTAGTCCCCCAACCATACCGTGGGGCATTGCCTTCGGTGTTACTCTTGCCTGGCAGCGTGTGCAAGGAGCGGAGGATGTATTTTTATTCCCTCTCTCTTTTTGGAGCTAATCGCCCTAGTGAAATTGAGCTGTAATGCAGCTGGCAGTGGTCAGATTGAGCTTAGCACATAGCCGGGTTCTTGCATCAGTAAAAATGAGCACAGACAGCCACGAAGCGAAAGAGGCATCGCCCGGCCTCGTTTAAAACACAGTGAACAAAACCTGCCCCTCTCCTCCGCTGAGACGGGGAGAGGAGAAGCTATTGGACTTGACGGGCAGTGGAAGAGGACTGGGTGGCAGGGTGAATCAAGCCTCACATTTGCAATGTCTTCCCCCTCAAAAAAGAGGGAGGCAGGAGGGAATGGAGGAGGCTGCTCTGATTTTATGTCTATATTCTGCTCTGTAATCAAGGTGAGCAAAAAACATGCCAGCCGGGGGAGACGTTGACTTGAGCGTCTCTTTGGTTTGGCTTTTGCCTCCCTTTCCTGGGCAACCATCGTGGTCTCCTCTGGAGGGAAGGGAAGCCCCGGCTGACCAGCACTGGACACTGTGTAGACAAACTGTTCCTGCTCCAAGCAGGTTAGAGAAAACACCTGGGACACCCGTCTGCCCCCATCCTGCCCTTTCCTGATGCGGCCCCGTCGTGCGGCGGAGGCGATGGACGGCTCTGTGTGGGTAGGTCAGGAGGGAAGAGGACGAGCGGCTGCTGTAGCTTCCTCTGCCCCAAAAGAGAGCGGAATTGGCCCAATATGTGCAGTCCGGAGCTGAGGCTGTTCAGCCGCAGTACTTGCTGGGTCCGCGTGCCGTAAGCGCAGGGCAGCAGCATTAAAAGTCCTTGGGTGCCCAGAAGCTCAGCAGAGGGCAGGGAGTCTCTGAGCTCTCCGCCAAATTTCTCTTTCAATGAATGACCATTCAATTTTTCTCTCTGCTATCAAGCCCTTAAACAAAAGCCAATTGAAATCAATGGGGGAGGCTCTCATCATTTTCAGGGTTATAGGCGCTAGAAGAATTGGATACTGGAGGAAAGAAGAGCAGGCAGGGGAAGGGGAGAGGGAATAAACGCTGATGTAACGTTATGGTTTACAATGTAAACAGATGTGAGAGAGAAGCTTTGGTGATGATTCTCCTAGCAGCCACAATTCAGCGAAGCTGCGTGTGGAAATACATACAGCGAGCAGCATTCTTGGTTATGTAAACTGCTCTGGAGGCCCAAAGGGAGCCGGTGCCCCTGAGATTCGTTTCTCTGCGTGTCCTATTTCTATATGTAATTAAGTTCTCCGCTCCCCTCTCGCGCTGAGGGTTCTTGTTAGTGGTAAGCAAACGCTCCGCGGGATGGCTCTCGTGCACGGAAAGGCGGGAGGAAGCCCTGCCTTCTGCCGTTGCGCTCCCAGGGACCGGCAGGATTCTGTGGAATAGCTGGAAGAGGGGGAGGTTAATATCTCGTCTGGCTGCTTTTGATAAAATCCTTTGTCCAATGGCTATGAAGTGTTTTGCAAGTATGGAAGGGTGAATCCTCTCCAGACAGGTATTACGTGGCATATTTTTTACAGCAAGAAATGATTCAAATTTAAGGAAATTTGTGGCTGAGTCGAGAGCAAAGCTGAGAATTTGCAGTCTTCAGACGCATTTAGGCTGCTGTCCTCACCTTGTGATCTCCTCAGCTGCATGAATGTGTCAGGAACAGCCCTTTTAAAACCGGGTCCTGGTTGTAACACAACCCTCCAATGAGCCTGGGCAGAGCTGGACCTACCCGACCTCAGCCGCTCCATCCGTGTAACTGCTGCGACAATCGTCTTTTCCCCAGGGTAAACATTTTTATTATGCAATGCTGCCAAAGCACCTTGCAAGCGAGAAGACCGACAGACAGGCCTGCCTTCTCGTTTTGGATATATCTGTGCGCCTGTTTTCTGCTTTAACTGCCGTTCCCTTGCTTCGCCTGCTCATTAGTTCTGCCTGAGTGCGGGACCTCTCCAAAAATGCAGTGTTGGCAGCGGGCATGAATTCTTAACGACTCCTGTCTCTAATGACAGCAGCCGAGGCCAGGCAGCCGGTTTGCTTGCTGCGAGCAGGAGGTGCAGAACAGGCTGCGGTTTGCTGCTGATTTCCCCTCATAGTCGGGTGAGTCCTCAAATCACAGGAGGATCTGCAAAATGCGCTCAGGTGCTGGCCTGCTGCTCATGCCGCAGGAAGAACTGGTTGTGGTGACGGGTGGGAAGAGGGAGAGGTGCTGCGCATTCTGTGGACGGTATTGAACCCGTTTTTAATGCCCCCTCTCTGCTCTTCTACCCAAGAGATCAAGAGCAGATCTTTGCTTTTGATGCAAAGCTGCAGGTCCTGAGCCTGCTTTGCTCGGTGCCCTGTTTTGCTGCCCAACTAAATGCAGAGGGAAAATATTAAATCACTAAAAAACAAACCAAGCAATGCAGTAATGAAAGAATAAATGCCAAGGATTCCATTTTGCAGAACAATTGAAAGACTTGTTTTAATAGGCACTTTCCTGTTCATTTTTTAGCCATTCCTTTTCTTGTGTTTTGTTTCCATTCTGTACCTCTATTGAAAGCTTCCTTGGCTTTTTGCAAACAGTTTTCCACATAAGTTAGCTTTTCCTTTCACAGATTACATCTTCTTTCAAGAAAAGAGAAGCCTTAACAAGTTAGGGTAAGTGGGAATGGAAGCTAAACCCCGCCTAGGTGCCCTTCATTGTATTTCATTTAGTGGCAGCCATAGGAAGAAAAAAAGGTAGAAGAAAAGCACGTAGGTCTGTCAGTTTGGCTAGGGCTTCTCTGCACAAGGTGCAGAGAAGGGCAAGGAAAGAGCCGGGGCTGTCCGATTTGGGTGTGAAAATTCCTTTCACTTCAGGAAAGATGCAAGTGATAGGACTGCTTAGCTGGAGAAAGAGCAGAGCAGTAGAAACTAGAATTGCCCAGTATCTGGGTAATCTTCAGGGTACTGCTCTTGTCTCGCCCTGAAGACTTAAGAAAGGTGCATGTTCTGTTTAGGGTAGTTGATTTAAGTCACCCATTTTAATCATGATTTAAATCAACAAGCAGGAAATCTTGATTTAAAAAACACGTTTTAATCTTGTGTTTTAAAGTTCATTTCCTAATGAAACGTAGCTTCTCATTGGTTGGCATAATTTGGTACTATTTTTGGCAAAGCAGAAAGGGACGCGACACCCATACATATTTATTGGCACCACTATATAGCTTGACATGTATCTATTCCGATTTGGAACTTTTACATTATTTTTATCATTTTGGAGAAGTGGCAAACATGTAATTTCTGATTTGTTAGACTTTTTTTTAAGCTTCTCTCAAGCTAGACAAGGATCGAAATTAAAATGCAATTCAAAACACATGCAGAAGGCATTTTGAAAGTTTGTGTTTGCACCGCAGAGCTGGTGGAAACGGCTGCGGATAATCTACTCTGTGCTTTGGCACTGAAGCAAGATCAATTCCACCTTTCCCCTCCTCACAGGTGTTTGCTTAACCTTTTCGGGGATGTCTCCAGTAAAAAAAATTCTTCAACTCCCCTGATCTCTGTTCAAGTTAAATGATTTCTTCTTCTTTTGCCGCCGTGAACACAGAGAACGATTGACTGCTGTCGTAATGACCTGCCAGCTATTGCAATCTTGTTATGCCTCTGTGCCTTGGTCTTTTTCAGACTGAACAAACCTGGTTCATTTAACCTTTCCTTGCCAGGTCTTTCTCCTAAGCCTGGCAATTATTTTGTTTGTCCTTCTCTAGCGCCTCCTGATCCTTCATTTGGTTCTGCATCTTCCCTGAAATTGCTTTGTGGATGCTTCCAAAGGAGAAATTGCCTCCTGTGAGCAAACTTTGGAAATCCTTGCTGTGGGATGTTGCGGATGCAAAAAATTAAATGCGTTGGAAAAATATTTAATGAGTTAATAAAAGATGTTCCTGAGCTCTGATTTGCTGGAAAACCTTGTGAAACGGGGACAGGGAAGACAGAGAGGGAGGAGTGGCAAAATGCTGCTGCTGGGGTGATTTCAGTGTTGTATTTGGGGTGCAGCCCAAAGAGCCCCTGTTGGGGTGCCCCAAGGGTGGGAGTGCAGTTACAGGGACTCGGTGGGTCATGTTGGTGGGAGGTGGCTGCTGGTGGGCTGGGGATGGGCAAGCCAAAAGGCTGCTCAGCCTCTTCAGGGTGGCGCTCCCGAGAGGACGGGTCCGGAATGGCCTCGCCACAGGTCCCTTGTGTTCCTTGGCAGACTCCAGCGCTAAGTGACATCTTTGTTTCCGGGACTAATGGAGCTGGGCAGCTCGCAAGCCGCGGGCCTGCGCTCGCCACCCCCCTGCTCTTCGTGCGATTTGGCAGCGCCGCTGCTTTCGCTGGAGTTTGGGGTTTTGTTTTTAACTCGTTGTGAAGCCGGAGAGCAATAACCAGTTTACATTCCGCATGTGGGCACGGCGCGGTCACCAAAACGGGCTCCTCCTCTTTCATCTCGAGTGCTTAAGGTGGGCAGAGCTTTTTAGCAGACCCTCATTCAATCACTACTTAATGATCCCAGAAAGCCTCTGTGGCACAGTTGATTTTATCTTATTTGGAATTGTAACCACCATCCTGCTGGCACCGGGTTATTGCTCAGCCCATTCTTGGATGGTGAAAGCTGGGCATGGTTCCCTTCCCCAACCCTGTTTTTTATCCACAGGTTTCTAATTAGAGATTTAGATGCGGAGAGAGTCCTCAGCTCCAGCTGTGAGACAGCACAGGGAAGATTCCCCTGGGCATGGGGATTTAACCACTTCTGAGTGCCAGGACACGGGTGCCTGGGGCTGTTGGCACTGGGGTCTCTGAGACTGCTGTGATGAGCTGACTTCATCCCGGGCTTTCTACCAGCTTAGTGCCTTTGTGGGTCTTCGTGGCTGCTGGTGGCTAGTGGGAGGGTGTTGCTTTGATGGAAAGGGTAATTAAGGTCACCAGAAAGGATCATTAGGTCAAGTTCGGCTTCCTGCGTGGCGAAGTGGGAGTGCCCAGGAGCTTAATGGGCTGCTCCCGTGGGCAACAGCTCGTGCATGGTATTTATAGTGCTTTGAAGAGGTCCCGTTTTTTAGCCCCTCCTGCTGTTCTCTAGCTAGGGCTGAGCCTTGCTGTTAATAAGGGAAATGCAGGCATCGCTTCCTAGCAAAGGCGAAAAATAAAAGCCCTTTGCTTCCCTTCTTATCGGGAGCACCCTGCTGCTCCGCTCTGCTCTTTCACAAAGCAAGTGGATTCTCGGTCTCTGCTGTTCCCCTTGCTTGAGGATTGGGTGCTGGGCCTGTCCACGCAGCTCTGCTGTATCCCTGAAGCAGGATCCTCATAGCAGACAGGAAGGAAAGTGCATTGGCTTGGAAGAAAAGGGAGAGCCTGGAAGACCCAGGGTTAGGTGTCTGTTGTGCTTTGGATTTACCACGTAGCGTTGGGAAATGCACTGCTTTCCATGTCCGTTCTCAACCTGTAAATGAGGCTGCCTGCCTCAGTATGATCTCTTGGACTCCTTTAGTATTAAACACAGTCATGCGTCACTTGGAAACCTTATTCTGTCCACGGAGGAAAGCACACGAGTGGTGAAACCAGGCTTGCTTTGGACCTGAGGCCCGGATTCCTGTATTTCTCACAAGCTCCTTTCGGAAGTAAGACCCATGATGTTTGTTATGGGCTAGAAATACTGCAGAGGGCTATTCTGAGCCCTGCTCGCTTCACCCGAGATCCTGGCCCCTACCATTATTTGCAAAATGAGTCCAGCACCTTTCACTGTGTAGTCTGAGTGCAAATGTGCCCCTTAAGCCTTCTGCCTGTGCCTCAGGTAAGTGTTTCCCTTTCAAGGCGGGTGTAATCTCCGTCCCCAAAAGAACAGAGGGTCTGGCTCTGAAGGACTGTCAGGTGTGTGTCATGATTGTGCTCTCATTATCTGCACTGTAAAATCACCAGCCAGAGATCTCAGAGGAGAAATGTTTGTTAAAAACTCAGATGGACCCTTGCTGTTAAACCCCCAGGAGAATCCACTTGCCCGGTCTCCTCCGGTCTGTGAGGGCTATTGGGAGATTTATTTATTCCCATGGAAACTTGCAGGCTTAGAAACAGAAGCTCTTTTCTTGGGCTAAGTCGAGAGGATCAACTTCCATTTGATTTCCTTTGGGACTGGAGTCAGCTGTGTCTCCTCCTCTGCTCAGGACCAGAGCCGTGGGGAGAAGAGGGACAGGCAGAGGAGCCAGGAGCGAGCAGAGGGCTCTGTGCCGGGCGGCCCCGACCTGCGTCGTGCTGGTGATGGGCAGCAAATCTCCCCTTAACACTCACGGTAAAACTGGTGCTGCTGCAGTTTCCTGCCAGAAGGATGAGCCCTGTAGGAGCTGGTGCTGCAGCATCCCTTGTGTAGGTGGGTGGATGAGGACAGGGTTTGGCTTTGAGGCTGAGGATAAACTACGTAGCTTTGGTGGGGGGAGGCAGGGGCAGCTTTCCTGGCCTGATGCAGCGTTTAGAAGAACAAGCTGGTGTTTGTGAGGCCGCTGGTTGGTACCGGCAAGTTGGAGACAGCTTTGGGACCCTGGCTGGCACTTGTTAAAGCGCTGCGTGTAAGGAAGAGTTTGCAGGGCTTGTTGCAGAACTGAGAGAGGACAGCTGGGTTGGCCTCATTCCCTCTCATAGGCGAGATGCTGCTCATCGTGGTGTTTCTGCTGAACCCCAGGGGAGGTTAGATACAGGGTAGAAATGGAGAGCTGCGGGCCTGGGCCACGCGTAGCTTCTGTCTGCCCCCTTTTCTGGAAGGTTACCCAGATGAGCTCTGTGTTGGCTGAGCCCCCGGGAAGCAGCTCTGTCTCATGGCACTGCCGTGCGCTAGCAGGGCAACGCGGGGACCCTGGAGATCCGCTGGGCTCTGAGCAAAAATTCAGCCCATCTGCATTTCCGAGCTTCTCCATAGGAAGCTTCTTCACCCAGCTGCTGCCAGGTGCTTTTGGTGACCCGCGGTGTCCCGTCAGTGGTTACAAGCCATTAAAATGTTTGTTTCTCAGCCTATGAGAGGCTTAACTCAATCCGCGTTCTCTCCTGGCGCTCCTCGGAGGTGAGCGCGTCCCCTCGGCAGGAATCCTCCGCTGCTGCTAATTGACTTGAAAGTATCTTGTGTCTCCTCGGAAATGTCACCCGGCCCTTTTCAAGTGCGATCGGGATCAATACACGTCTCTGGCGAAGCGCGTTAGCAGGTGACGCGCAGCTCTGCGGCATGGGCTGATTGAGGGGCCTCCAGATGCTCATTTCTCTCTGGTCCCCGCAAGGGGTGAGTGCTCGGAGCAGAGCCGTTGCACGCGCGGTGCTTGTGCAGCATTCAGAGCACTGGCTGGCACCGTGCAGGCCCTCGAAAGCTCCCAGGTCCTTGTGCTCCTGCCTGGGATGTGGGGAGGACACCTGCATTGCCCCATCTGCTGCCTCATCGTTCCCTGGCCTCATGATGCTTCAGGAAGGCAGGAGGTGAATTTTCTGCCTGTTTTAATCGGTTCAGCACTTGGTTTGATATAAGAAAAGGTGTCAGCATATTTTTACTGTCCCTTTTACACAGAGAACATCACTGGTGTAATTCTCCCCCCTCAGATCCCAACATGTTCTTACTGCCTGGAGGGCTCTGGTCCACAGCAGAGGACTTCTCTTGCTCTCCTTATGCAACATTGGTGTTGTCCTAGTGCTCTTCTGAGATAACACTTGAATTCTTGGTTTCTGTGGTTCAGCAAATATACATCCTCCATCTTTCATGTCTTGGAAATGTTTTTGAGTTTGTCTTCCCAATAACTCTGTGAGGGAGGAGTGTGCTGCACTCTCAGCTTAGACATAGGGGATGCAAGTCATAAGGAAAGAAATGAGAGGAGCTTTCAAGACCCCATGACGCAGAGCTTCCTTGAGCGAATGAGATTTGGGCCCAAGGGCCTCCTGCTTCTCTTTCCACACCCTTAAAAGGCTGGCACAGCCGCTGCACCTGCGCTATTTCTTTATCTGGAGAGAACTCGCACCCCTCCTGAACCCCACTTGTGCTGCTCTCCTTAGGTGGGAGAGCGGACTTCCCCCCTCCGTTTGGGAAACACTGACCCGGGCGATTTAGGAGCAACAGTTAAGAAGCAAATCAAAGAATATTTCTGATTTTCAGGTAAAGAAGCAGATGCTGAGAAACCATGCGATATGTCCTCATTGAGAAAATAATCCTCAGTTGGAGGGGATAAAATTCTTCCGAGTCTGTGCCATTCTTCCTTATGGCTATTGCTATTCCCAGCTCTCAAAAAGAGCTGCTCCCTGGCATTCCCTGGCATTGAAGGCGAGAGCTGCAAGGGAAAAAAATCAGGAGAGCAGCTTCCCGGGTGGCAAGCATGAACACAGTAACAGGTACAACAGCGCTGTGGCGCTGGGCGAAGTTTTGAGGGCTTCTCTGCCATGCCATGAGTTTGAGGCAGCTCAGCTTTGTGCCCTGTGTGCTTAGTTAGCAAGGAGTTAACGTGCGGGCCCTGTGAAGCAGCCAGAACAAGTGCATCCAAAACTCTTGCAATCAGAAGCAAGCAACAATTATTAACTCCTCGGCATTTAATGTGGCGGATCGCTTACGCCCCCAGTTATTTTGTGTGCTCCATTCCAGGGCACTCGCAGTTGTCACTCAGCAGGTCCATAGATCACGGTGACCTTAGCATCATGTCAAGGGGCTTCACTCCATCAGGGATAATGAACATCTCCCACCGGCTTCTTCCCATCATTCATTTGAGATCCAGAAGTTCGTCATGCAAATGACAAACAAAGTTAATTTTCTGCAAATAATTCCTCCAGATGTCCATGGGACTCCAGCTCTCTTTGCCCAGAACAGTAAAATATGTTTGTCTTCCTCCCTATAATTCATCAACAAGCCCACAAATCTCCCCAAGCTCTCTATAAACAAAGCAGGAGGCAGAGTGCAGGGTATATTAGTTCACTGCAGACATGGCTTTGTGGGAAAAGGGGTGGTAGAAGAGGTGGAGAAGTTTCTTCTCAGCTGAGCTTTGCACTCAGTTACTGCAAATACAATAAGTGTGGTCATCTTAGCCAGGTTTCACGTTAAACAATTCAGCGTGGCAAGAAGACTTGGGAGGAATATTTTTGGAACTAGAATTTAAGACTGGGGTGCAGAAGCAGCCCAACCTGGAATGAGAGCTGATGCAAACCTAGGAGACCTTCCATCAACGTGGGCTTTATCGTGGGTCTGTACCAAGATGTGTTTTCAGAAGAGTACTAAGGCAAACAGGCAGTTTGCTTGGTTTTCCCAAGCCTTTCTCAGCCCTCTGAACTCTGGGTCCAGCTAAAAACACATGAACGTGGGAAGAGAGTGCAAGTACAGGGAGATGTGAGCCGCGAAGCACAGCTTGGCTTGGGCAGATTTGAGGGTATGAGTTGGAAATTGGCTCCGGCGCGCAGGGTAGCAGGTGGACGGGTTGAGTTTGGAAGGAAGCTCTGGAGATGGTCTAGTCCAGGGCCCCTGCTCGAGCTTTGTCGTGTAGAGCATGTTGCCTCGGACCCTGGGTGGGTATCATTGGAATATCCCCCTTTGCTGATGGCCCCGCTGAACACTCTGCGGTGGGCGAGTGACTCAACTGAGAGCAGTTTTGACCGCTCTTGGGGCATCCTCTCGGCTTGAGCGGGGCTCAAGTGCCCCAGGTGACCGGCCCTGGCCGCCAAGGAAGCTCATGAGGAGCAACCACGGCAAGGGCCGCCGCGGTGCCTTGATCCCCACCCGCGTGGGGCTCTACCGGCTTTGCTCTGCTGAGTGGCTCTTTCTGCTCTGTGTTTCTTCCTTAATGGCAGGTGCTCCCTGCCCGCGGGTTATTTTCAGACTGGAAGGGCTTTTGCAGGTCCCTCTGAGCAGCAGCAGCTGCTGAGTGGCTCTTGGTTCTTTACGACGAGCTGGAAATTCGTTTCTGGGCTCCCCGTTGCCCGTGCCGCAGCGCACGACGAGCTCGTCGCTCCCTCGGTGGCCTCGTGGCTGAGCTACAGGGTCCCCTGTCGCAGGGCACTCGTGATGGACCCCTGAAAACGGCCGTGCGCTGCGGAGGCCAGGGCTGGAGAGGCCGTCTGTAGCTTCCTATCTGGTGTCATGTGCCAAAGAGACCCAGCTCCCCTGCAGACCCTTGGGGCAGGAATTTAATGTAAATATGGAGGGTTTTTTTTCCTTTCCTTTTGCTCGTCTGGAGAATGTCTCTGCCTCCTCTTCTGCAGATTTAAGCTTCACAGATGCCTCCCACCTTTCCTTGACAAGTGCACTGTATAGATTTCCAGCCATCCTTGCCTGCCTCCTTTGGACCGTCTCCAGTTGTTTTGTATCTGTCATGGAGTCACGTTGCAGCTGAGATCTCAATAGTGCAGAGGACACGTAAAGACACTTTGGATGGGCTGTGCATGACATCCTTTGCTGCTCTGATCCTGCTGCCCTTGAGGTGACCTTGAGCCTGTTTTGGGGCAGGCGGGTGCAGTGTTTCAGTTGCTGTCTGGGACACCCGTTGCGGTCTCGCTGTCACTGCGCAGACACTAATAAGACCATCTGTTGTAGGAACCTGTGTCTCGAGCCAGGGATGCTTGAGTGAGCCAATGTGAATGGACAAAGGGTGCAGAGTCTGTTTACGGGAACTGGCGCTCATTAACCCCTCTGTGGATGCTCTCCATATAGGCTCCTCCACGAGACCGTATGGAGGGCGGGTGAACACGCGTGAGATGCCTGTTAATGTGCGCCCTGTATGGAGTCGCACCTTAGCTGACTCGCCGTAGCTTTCCCGAGCGTTTGCTTGCAGCCAAACCCGTGCAGTAAAAGTTGCTTGTCTGGCAAGTCTAGATCCTGGGACCTGGATGTAGCCCTTGCTGCTGAACACGTTGCTTTCTCTCACCTCCTGTTGCTGGGACCAGGAGAATCCCTAAGTGCTCCCATAGCCTTGCTTCCCTCCCCGTTCCTTCGTTCCTGCAGGCTCTCTGCTGCCTTTGGCTCCCGGCCTGTCCACCTTTTCCCAAGTTTTGGAGGTGGCTGTAGGGGAGAAGTCGGTTGTGGCTCTGCCTGGGCACCTCCTCAGAGCTGCAGAGGTTGGGTCAGGCCCAGGCTGTGACATCAGGGGCTTTGCTGCCTTTTTAGTGTTGCTTCCATATGACAAAAAAAAAAAAGGTGGATTTGTGCCTGCTGGAATGGTCTTCTAATCACGGAGCTACGGAGGAGCCAGGAGGAAATAAAGTCCTAGCTCTTCCTTCATTCCGAGCTCTTTGTCTTTTAGTAATTTCTCCTTACAGCCATCAGAGGACTTGTGTATTTTTAAGCCCAGCCTCTCTTTGGTCCCTTTAATGAGTAATAACATCTTAACAACACTCTCCCAGTAAGGCTCTTCCCCTGGGAGAGCAGCATCTAATCCTGTTTTATTGCTCGGTCAAATAGGTCACTATTTTTACTGGATGTGCAAGAAGGGCATTTTAAAGATCCAAGTACAATGCAGGGGTTGGGTTACGTCTGCTGGAGTCAGGTGATTATATGAGACTTCCATTTAAATACACTTTTTATCATTTGTGGGGGGAAGCTACCAGATGTCATCTTTAGAGGCAAAGAAAATAGAACCAACATTTTGTAGTCCAGAAGTTTCATCATTTTCCAACTAACGGGCTGATTTTGGATGCTGGGGATGGGCAGTGGCACTAAGGGTCATTGCTGAGCCCAGCAGAAGCAGATCCATCGTGTAGAAGCCCACAGGGGTAAAATGAGCATTTCTTGCACCGCAGGAAAACTTGAATTCTTGAAGTCATGTCAAAGATTGGGGCGTTGTGGGCCGTTTTCCTTAGACCCAGACTTCGTGGTAGATTTCACTGAAGGAAAAAGTGTGTCTGAGAAGTTGCTTGGTGCTGCTCTGTCCAGAGTGCTTTTTCCCAGGCTGGATTTGCTGGGGATTATCTTAGATTTTCATTTAGTTCTGAAATCCTGCGTATTGGTTTTATAAACTAAAAGCCCTTCACAGCAGGTTGCTTGTTCTGTATTGTTGTTTTAGCCAATGCATAGAAAAGAATTTAAATATCCTGAAAGGACAGGCCCAGCTCATCACTGGGGTAAATCAGCGTGGTTCAAATATTTGAAGGCAGATGCATCAATCCTGGCAGCTGAGGATCTAGCTTGCTTTGATTAATATCTGATCAAGATTACTCAGCCTTACCAAGGGACTTGGATTACCAGTCTATAAAAAGAAGAGTGGGAGAAGAGAGGACGTTAAATATAAAAATAATCCAATGAAGGACTTGAAGCTAAACTCACTGCAAATCAAACAAATAATGAAAACATCCTCCTCAAACAGGTGGAGGGTGGTGGGCTTGCACACAAGAGCAGGGCTTGGAACTAGGTCCGAATTAGAAGTGTGTTGCTCTTTGGTGTCTGGTGGCCATGGCCTCCTCTTTTAAAGACAGTTTTTTCTCTATAGGAGAGCTTTGCTCACTAGAAAATGCCCAGGGGAGTGCGCAGGAGGAGCTGTAGGTGACAAATCCTTTGGAAAATCCTTGCTTCTGCTCCCCTAGGAGACGTGGGCTGGTGCCAAACCTCACTAGCAAATTGCTGATTGCGGCTGAGGAATGAAAAGTCAACTCTTACGTATTTCAGTATCCGCACACGTATTACGAATTTCAGTTGTCTTTAAGGTTTGCTACAACGGCTGAACCTTCGTCTCTCCCCTCCCATTGTGATTTTTTTTTTTTCCATGTTCTTCCCCACTTTTAAAATGTGAAATGCGTTTGGAGCTGCTGTTATGCCATGTAATTAGACTCGAGGGACTTGATACCCCGTTGGGGCAGCAGAGGTTTAACTGTTCCCTTCAGATCAAGCCTCCTGGAGTGCGCCGGCTTGCTAAATGCAGTTGCGGCCCTTCCTAATTTCTGCTAAAGATGCTTGGACATATTCTGCAAGAGTTGCAGGCCTGGTAGCAAAGGTGTCACTGGCTTCAAGATGGGTCTAGGTGAGCGAAGTACCTGATGGGCTCCCTCATCCTACACTTGGTCTGGGGCGAGGGAATGATGCTTTGATTGTGTTGGAGGGCACTGAGATGCGAGAATGAGGCTGCATGGCTTTAAGAATACTGGTGACTTATACTGGAGCATCTAATAATGCCTGAGGAAAGGAGAGGGGGTCATTCTGAGGCTTCCTGGGCAATTATGTACATGGATACATGGATACATAGCCCTCCTGCCGCCGTTCTCAGTCCCATCCTTTCCCAGGTTGCAAAAACGGGGGTGCAAAAGGGAACGCCCCGTGGCGGGGCACTCCGCCTGCCTGCGAGGCCGTTGTGCTTTGGGTCATTTAGGCTGGGTTTGAGACGGTTTTCAAAAGCAGATTTGCTAGTTGGAATGCCTTGGAGAAGACGTCTTAAAAACATCTTGCGCTGCGGTCTCAGAGACGCGGTTATGGTCCATCTCTCCCAACTAGCGACTGCAGGGAGAGGCCGAGGTGCGGAGCTCTGACCCTGCCTAGACTACCCGGGAGTGAGTTCAATTCTTATCAATCTGAGAGTGTCTGTGTGAGAGAAAGCAAAGAAGAGGAGGAGTGCGCGTGGGGCAGGAGCTGGCACCCTCCCCGTGCCTGCCGGGCACCTGGGCGGTGGTTTTACCCTGAAGAAAAGTTGCTTTCCCTGAGTAACAACCCCTCGTTGCAGCTTGGTCCTCTGGCTCCTGCTCTTCTTGTCTTCCTGTTCTTTCTGCAGAAAGCTGTTCAGTCAAGGGCGTCTTGGAATCCATCCCTGTACCCTGCTGTGAACCACCCAGCTTCAGGGAAATTTATGACTGTTTCCGTCCACACCCTGTGATGGGTTTTGTTGCTGCAGGAGTGGGGGGAGTGCTCGAAAAAGTACTTTAACGACGTCTGATGGTTGCATCTTGCAGGCTCGCCCTGCTAGGGTTCTACCACCGCTCCCTTTAAAGCCCATCCTTGACAACACAGACATATTAGCTTGGGGCTTACTGAGCACAAAGGAAAATTCTGCTCTTTCGCTTCTGATGTCATCCCGGGGTTGTGTCTTCTCTCTCTGTCCTCCCTCTGTGGTGTCAGCGTCTCCCCCATGAGCAGTAAAGTGCAGTAAAGCACATCCTCCGAACCGCAGCTTGGCCTGGGTGCACGTTCAAATGACAGCAACTCTTGTGGCTTTTTCTGGCTCTGTTTTGTTTTCTCAGGCACTTGGGACCACTGTTTGGTATCTACAGAGCTGCCTGGATGTTTGTTGGAGTGTTCGACAGGCAGCAGCTCCCCGCCTTAGACCTCCCTTTCTGAAATGTTCAGCATGCGAAAGGCAGAAACGTTGAATCTGCAGCATGGGTTGTAGGAAGGAGAGCCCTGCGTGGAGCAGGACTGGCTTAAGATTGTTTTGCATCGCCATTCTCACTGAAGACTTTTTGATTTAAGAGGAATCTTCATCCTGAACACCCAGAATTTCTCAGTGTCGGGAAGTGTTTGAGTTCTTAAGACTCAGCTGTGTTGTCTCCGCTTGACGTAGCCTCTGCTAGAGGTTAGAAGTGTTTGGTCGGAGAATCCTGGATGCTCTGAGCCTGCTGCATTGTCTTCCTACAGACACAGGGCCAACTCTGCTCCTCCCTTCTGGCCAGAATCTGATGGATTAAGTAGGTAAGTAATAGAGTGGTAATGAGATAACCACTGACACCGAGCATTAACATGGGGATAAATGAAGTTACCATCCAGAACTAATGGTCTGAACTATCACTGGGCTGTAATTAATGGATGTGGTGGCTGAGATTTACAAGGATATTTTAGGATGCTGCTTGCATGCAGCTTTGGTTTTTATGGCTTAGTTGGAGAGAAATCAATTAATGCCAAGAACTTAATGGATGGGCTGAAGCTGTTCTTTGTTAATTTGTAGTGCCCCTTCTCTGGAAGAGGCGAGACTGGTGTGGAGCATCCTCCTCTTCCTTGCTTCGGGATGGTAGGAGCAGGTAGGATGCTCTGGGCTCTGTCTTGTTGGATGTCTCACTCTTCAGTGCTGCAATATTTAGAGATGCTGCAAAATATGTAGGAGATCTTTCCCAGGAGTCTTCATGGAAAAGAGTGCATTTTAAGTGAATTCTTGCAGCAGGCTGCTTACGTGTGACAGGCCCGTGCTCTGGAGACCTTGTCTGGAGAGGGATCTCCCCCAGCTCACGTAGTTCTCTAGACGTGTGACCACTGTCAAGCACTTGTGAGATGTATGAATAACTTTTTTTTTTTTTGAGGTGATTGCTAGACTTCTTAGAAAACGTAGAAGAATAGTCAAAATTCTTTATGTTAATTGGTGGGAATAATTCAGACATCTCTACTGACTGTTGCCTCCTTGATCTTTCCATGTCAACAATTGCTGTATAGAAGCCTAGGTGCTGTTGGTAGGATATTTTTGGATTTTTGAGCCTTCTGTCTCCCAGATCACTCCTGGAAGCATGCAGGGAGCATCTATAAGACCTTGGGCATCATGTGATATGTCAGGTAACTTCCCTTCATGCAACCACATGCTTTTTCTCTGCTATCAAAGAGAGAGAAAAAAATCAGAAACGTATGAATTGAATCCTTGCATTTCTAGCTGTTGCCCTGTTTTTAGCTGGAAAGAAGGGTATGTGGAGACAGAGCAGTGAAGTTGACCTGAAAACCACACAGAGCAGCCAAAAGCATAAATGGAGCACAGGGAGCACATCTGTTCTGGGTTTTATTTCTTGAATCATCAGACATCAGCAGAACCAAAACAAGAGCTTGAGTCAAAGCAGACAACTTATCTCTGCAAACCTGGGCCAGATTTCCTGTGTGCCTGGATCACTTATGTCAGTAGGAAGCCAAGAGCAGGGTGTCTATCGCCCTTCCCAGGGCCGAAGCCACCGCGCCGTTCCGTAAGCGGGAGGAGAGAGGGCTGCAGCACATGGAAGCATTGAGTGGTCTTCGCCTCTGCTCCCTGCTGTGGGTGCCCTCGTGTGGGACACGCCGGACGGCTCAGGCCAGGGCGCTGTCCCAAGCCCGGCAGAGCCGTCACCGCGGAGCAGGTTGCTGCTGCTGAGGACCGGGCATCCTGCCATCCTGGGCCCGGGGGGTCTCCCTAAAGCATCCTCCATGCGTATTGTAGCCCTGTGTCTTTCCTTCAGGACTCATTTTACTTTTAGTTTAGAAGTACCTTTTAGTGATTCCAGGCAAAGCTGAGCCACAGACGGCCAGTGGCAACCCGGCCCAAAGGTGCCCAGGCTCGCGGCAGGGTGCCGCTCCGGCTGGAAGCGCTGCTTTGCCTCGGCGCAGGCTCAGGAGTTCCCTCCCATCCTGAACCAGCGCAAGAAACTTCCACCGGCGCGATCGGCACGTGCCAAGAGCAGCTGATGGATTAGGCGATATTTAAATCCCGCTCCTTCATCCTTGGGAAGTTCATTGCTCTCCACAGAAGGCACGACGTGGCCCTTTTTCCAAGGGAGCCCAGGCAGCTCGTTACGTGTCGAGGGAAGATTACCCTGTTCTCCAGAAGGCAGGAATTTTCCTCCAAGTGGTTCAGAACAAAGTTAATGCAGGGAAAGCCATTAAAATTAATGCTGGTAAACAAGGATGAAAACCAGCAGGGTTGTAACAAGCCTGGGCTACACTGGCTTTCCCAGCTGTTGTGCCGTGTGCTGTCTCAAAGGCTCAGGACTAAACTAAGCTCGGAAAGCTCTTGCCAGAAAGCCCTGGGGTGGAGAGGGGCCTCGGGACATCCTCTCTTGGTCCAGGCATTTTAATCTGCTTGGGCCTGCTCTGTTTTTCTGGAGGGGGAGGCAGCGGCTCAGTTTTGTCTGCCTGTCCTTACGTCTCGTCTTTATTCAGGTAATGGTTATCTGCTCTCCTCCGGAGCCTGCCCGCAAAATTCGGTTCCCTCTGGGAACTCGCCCGCGTGTCGTTGACGACGGAGCAGCCCAAGACCCGGGTCTTGGCTTGCCTGGGACGAAGAGCCGCTCGGCGCAGCCGGTTCTCGGTGCTGTTCAGCCGGAGAAGCCTGGAGAAGCGTCAGGAATTTGACTGACTCGATGCTTTGAGCTAGGAGGACGTTCTTGGGCCCTGTGTAACCCAACTGAGATTTCCAGCGCTGGGATTAAAGCAACGGCCCGTGTCTTGCTGAGATGATGGGCTGTGCCTGAGTCCCCACGTGAGTGTGGGGGGAAAGAATGGGGTGCTTGAAGTGCTTATTGGCACCGGAGACATAAGGGGAAGTCTGGGCTCGACGAGGCCATTTTTGGGCCTCCTTAGGAGCCCTCGTGCCTTTGGGAGTCCCCAGGCTGCCGGCACGGGGAGCCCTCAGCCTCCCTTCCTCCGTCGGGTGACCCGCAGGCTGCTGCGGCGGGCACGGGGGTGGCAGCAGGCCTGAAGAGACTTCTTTAGCTTTTCATGAGGAATTACCAAAGGTCAGGGAGAAAAAAATACATATTTTTGTGGGATTGGCTCTGTGAAATGCTTCTTCGTTTTGAGTATTTGAAAAGCAAAGCTGTTCATGGATTTTAAAATTCATGTCCCCTCCGGGTCTCTTTGTTTTGTTTCTTATCGCCTCTCCCTTACTCCTCAGAGGGAACCATCCGAATCTAAACAGTGCATCATTTCTCGAGGAAACGCAATGAAATAATTTTCCAGAGAAGCACAGGCTAAAAATGCTTCTGGTGTTTCATTTGTCTGAGAAATTTTAAGAAGCTTGGATGAAATGGAAGGCAGGGTGGTTCGGGGGGAGCTTTCGTGTTTTATTTGAGGAGTCACTTGGGTAGAGGGGGTTTCTCTTTTTTTTTTTTTAAACAGAAAAAGAAACCTTTGATAGACTTTGGGAGAGTTGGGCTCCAGCTATTCTGCTGCACCTTCTCGTGTTCCTGTGGCTGCCGCGTTGCAGAGCGGGGCCTCCTTTCACGGAGCCTTGTGGACGGAGCCCTTTGCTCTCCAGGGACACCGGTTCTGCTCAGGGCACGTCCCAGCCTTGCTGGGCGTTGTACGGAAGGTCTTCCCCGAGAGCAAGGGACGCACTGGTGCAGAGCCGTGTCCCGAGAGCAGGAGGGACCTGCTGCCCGCCCATGGCGAGGAGCCCCAGTGCCACAGTTACAGGCTGTGGCTGAAGCCAGAGGAGCTGATCTGTCGCCTCCCGGGAGCTCTCCCGGATCTTCATGGCTATTCCCATCGTCTCCGAGGGATGCCCACAAGGCGGTTGGATCCGACGCGAGGGGCATCTCAAGCAGAGCCGAGCTGGAGAGTCGAGGGCCCCGTGGAGGCTTCTCGCAGGACGGGAGATCTTCCCGCTGCCGAGCGCTTAGCGAGCTGCCGGCCCCGCTCTCGAGCGCTGGCCGCGTCCCCGGTGCTAACTGCTCATCCGCGGGCTCTGCCGGCGCGGGGCCCCGCGTGCTGCTCCTCCTATAAATAGCCTGGCGGGCAGCGGAGCACAGAGCCACCGCAGATGGCCCCGGCTCCACGCGCACTCATGTGTGACATCCCAGGCAGGGGCTGTCAACGCGCTGCCTGGAGCCACCCATGAAACCTCGTTAAGAACGGAGTCCTCTTCTGCAACCCCCAGCACCCCCTCCCTTCCCACTCCGGCGTTCCCGCACCCTTATTAAACATGCACTTGTAAGCAAGGAGCGCTGACTTCCCCTTAATTGAGGCATAATAATTAGAGCATTAACACATTAGGAGGGTGAGACAGCATGTTTAGCTTTTGTGATTAATTATCTGAGGATTGTAATAAGTTGTTAAGACATTAATTACTCCGGCATGTTTATTGCTCTTTACTGCAGAACAGACACGTCGTAGCAGGAAGTGCCTGGGTGTCTGCAAATACAGCAAGAGGTGGCCTGGGTGGAGGAGACCCCCTGTTTGTCCACGGTAGTGTGAGCTGTTGGTGACCGCGGGCAGGAGAGGACCATTTTCCTCGGTGGACCTCGGTGGCCAAATACAGTAATTTTTCTTATGTCTCCAGGACACCACAGATGGGTAGGAAGGGTATCTGGGTCCCTTCAAACAGGCTGCTCATGGGGTTTTGTTTAGGACGTTGGAAGGTCCTTTATGAGCTTTTCCCTTGGATTTTTCCTTTGCTGCTGCTGCTGTTTTTTTTTTTTTTTTTCTTTTTTCTTTTTTTTTCCTTTTTTCCCCCCAACAAAGAGTTTCCTTTTTGATGGTTTGAGCTTTCCCTCCTTTGGATATTCATTTTCATGAGTGCCGCGTGGCTCGCGCCCTGGCTGGATCTTATGTGGAAGGTTGTCTATCCTGCAGATAAGCTGAAGTTCAGAGTGGCAGCAGTGGCCAAGGAACGGACAAGGACCCCAGTGCCTTCACTCCTGTTCTGGATGACTATTAATCTGATGGACTGGCAGGTAAATTGGAGGAGGGCTTTACTCTAACTGCTGGAGTGGCTTGCAGGGCCATAGCCTGTTCTTTAGAGAAAAACTGTGGCCTTGGTCAACTCCACGGTAGTTGATGAGACTGGTTCTAATGGCGAAGCTCAAGCCCAGCGGGTGGGTAGATCTTGCAGGCTGCTGATGCTGGTGACAAAGAAAAGGAGTACGGCTTTTTCCTCATTAGTCATGGTTCTTCCTTCTCCACGGGAAAGTGTTTGCCGTCCTGGAGAGTCAATGTTTCCTTGCTGTACTCCGAGGAGGGAATGATGCCGTTAACCTGGGATTGATACCATCCATGAGATTGATGCCATCGGCTCTGCTTCGGGGATAGAGGCACCAGCCTCAGTGCAAAGACTTGACTGGGCCTTGCTTTAGAAAATCCGGAGTTTTTCAGGGACGTGTTCTTTGTGTGCTCTTCCTTGCCATCCTTTTCACCCGTTTCCTGTGGCAGCAAGCCAGCATGGGAGAATTGCTGAGGTTTGCACCTCCGGCCGCACTCAACAGCCTAGTGACCTGTGCTCCAGGTCTGGGGAGAGATGAACATCCTGGCAAGGGGTCCCTAGGAAGAGTGCAGGTAGGATCTGGATTCTCAGGGGGTTCCCGTTGCTATTTCCTCGTGCTCTTGCAACATGCACTTGTGTGTTGGGCAGCAGCTGGTGAATCGCAGGGACAGAAACGGGCTCTTTTGCCTCTTAGTCCCGTGTTAGAGTTGAAACGTGTGGTGATCCTATCTAGCCCGTGTTTCCTGGGGCTTGGCCTAGTGGTCTCTTTCACTGTGGCTTCACCAGCTGGAATGGAGCTGTTGCTCTGCTGTCTCAGTTGCTGCGACGGTGCCGTTGCGGTCCAGACCTGGCGTCTTCCCCGCGTGCCCGTGGGCTCCATCCGTGTGCGCCGACAGCGTGGGAGCCATGGCTGCCCTTCCGGCATTCCCGCTCGGGTCCCTCATTCCTGCATTCGGAATGTGCAAAGTGTCAGCCCGGCGTTTCCTGCTCAGCTCCGAGGGACAAAGCAGGTCGTGACTGATGCGTTTTATCATTAAAAAGATAATTTCCTCTGGAGGTGTGCAATAAGACAATGGCACTGACCTGTGATCCTGGCATTGCACAGCATTAATGATTTCCCTTTGCAAGTAATAAGCAGCAAATGTACACATTTTGTGGAGATCTGAATTCTTTTTTTTCCCTTTTAAGATCGCTGGCTTCCTAGACCAGACTTAATTAGCAGACCTCATTATTTCCTCAAATGTAACTTGACTTCCATTGAATGAGAATTGTTCAGTGGATGGGGAGCAGCGGAGCAGTGCTGCAATATTCATATTGTTTTAATTGCAACATTAACATTTCATGCAGCTCTTGGCATATTTTTGGGTGCAGCCCTTTAGCTCAGTGAAATGCTGTGAAAGGTTGGATTAGAACAGTTAGGAGACAGCGACTAGAAGCGACTTTTTACCCATCTTTCAGTCATTTACAGCATGTTTAACTTCTCTTTTTGAGGGGCTGAAGCCCTGCAGATACCCAGGCTTGGTCTGCTGGTCTGAGAGCATCTATCTCCATGGACCCAACCTTTACTGGGTGAACTGGAGAATTCCCCGGATGTGTCTGGACAGTTGGCCATAGTCATATAGCAGCTGGAGAAAAAAATGCCATGTAATGGAGAGTACGGATAGTGAAGGGAGGTTTCTGGGAAGAGGGACTCCAGATTCCACACGGAACTGCCCCGCTAGGGTCTCCTACCTGGGTCACGGGTACAAGATGATCAGTGGAGGCCGCTCAGCGGCTCTAGTAAGTGTCCCCTCGGCGTTGCGCTCCGAAGGCCGTGTGGCACCGAGTGACGCGTGTGCTGTGCCTTTGCTAGGGGTGGAGGGCAGCCGGTGTGGCCTGAGAGGGCCAGATGGATGTGCCCTTGCTGGCCAGCCCTGGGGCACGTTATGCCCGTGGCAACATCTGTGCTGATGGGCGATGAGTTGGGAGTTGTGGGCTAGTTGCCCCGCAAGCCTGGCCCTTCCAGGAGCGCGAGGAGGCTGCCGTGACCCGCTCCGTGCTTCAGAGGAAGGACGGGTTGCTCGGGCTCGCTCCGTCCTCGGGGGAACGTTGGGCTTTGCACCCGCGTTGCTGCCTGCCGCCTCTGCTCCAATACCGGCTTGCGAGTCGGTCCTGAGGCCGATACGTGCGCTCTGGTCTTGAGCAGGCAGGACCTCGTAGAGGGATGGATTCCCTCTCCCTTACAACAACCAATGCCACTAACGGGTGGCTTGGTGTATAAGCGATGCTGCTGTGAGCTCCGTAGCCCCCGGGTTGCATTCCCGGCACTCGCTGGCCGCAGCGTGTGGATGAAACTTCTTGCTGGAAGCTGGAATCTCGGTCCACGTGTTGGAGAGGAGCTGGGAGTGCTGCAGGAGGGAGAAGCTCCCTGCCGTCAGCGCTCCCCCTTGGAGCGGGCACACCTCTTGCAGTTCAGGGAGCAGCTCAGCTCATCTGTGTGGCCGGAATCGCAGCTGAATTCTTTAATTCACCAGTAAAGCTGTAAATAGAGCAGCCGTTCCCCGATGCATTCAATGCCAAGCGATTTAGGCTGGTGGATTCAACACACCAGGACCTCACCATGGTCTCTGGGAGAAAGGCTGGGAGGAAGCACGCAGCCTTTTTCCAGGGGCTAATGTGCCATATGAGAGCTGGCTGCCTCTCATTTTAGCTAAACATATTAAACCCTCCAATTAGTATTGTGTGCAGAGGAATCCACGAAGTCTCATTTCCCAACGATATATAGTCTGGCTTTGGATTCTCTGGTGTCTAGTAAGCCACTTGCGGTGAATGAAGCAGCTTCCCTGGCTGGAATATTTATAGCATCTCCCTCTCCCACGCAGATCGTCTGGTGTCTAATAAGGGATGATACACGGCAGTTTGGAAGGTGCTAATAATCTCTCTCCTCTGTTTGACAGTCTGTTCCCATGAAATTTATCGACTCTGACTATCTCCGAGACCTCTGCGTCTCCGTCAGATCAGGTTGAAATCTGTTTGCGGTGCCACAAGTTCCTGGGGAGGGGACAGGGGACCGGCTGGTGGCAGGAGCTCACATGCTCTACATCTCCCAGGGGACGGGGCTGGACGCGGGGCCAGCCCTGGGGTGCAGCTGCCACTGGATTCGCCAAGCCGGGCCCCGCACGGTGACGGCGAGCGCGACGTCCGCGCGACGCGGTCCCCGCGGACGAGGAAGGAGCTGGCGGGAAGGAGAGCGGAGGGAGGGGACGGAGCTGCACGAGGCCGTGCGTCGCCCTGCCGACGAGCCCGGAGCGCCCTGGGAGACGCTTGTCTGGAGCAAGCGCGTCCCTGCGCGCCGGCGGCCGCTGCGTGCCGGGGTCGGGGATGCACCGTGGGTGCCATGCGGGAAGCCGTGGGCACCCCCGGCACAGGCCGGAGTGCCCCGAGCACAGGGGTTGCCAGCTCTGCCCTGGCTCTGGCTTCCCCGGCACGGGACGCGATCCCTGCGTCCTGCCAGCAGAGAGACCCAGCAGAAAAGCACCAGCCTGGGTAAAAATGCCGTGGGCAGCGAGGGCCTCCCCGGCCCGTCGGAGGCCGCCCGCGTCCCAGCTGGGAGGGCAGGACGGCGCACGCAGGAGCCCGGGGGAGCGCGGCGCCGCGGGCCCGCTTGGTTCTGCTTCACTTGCAGCACAGCTGAGTCCGGCACGAGCCTCGTGCAAGTGACTCTCGCAGTGCGCGGGAGGGGGGCGTTAAGTAGAGCTAATTGGCGGTGATTGGAAAAGCTCTTTTCTTCTTCCCGACTCCGTTGCCTTTCATTTCTCCTCTTCTGGGTTTAGCTGTTGGAAGCTGCGTTCTGCCTGGTCCCTGGTGACCACCCCACGTCCCCTGCTAGCGGCAGGCAAGGCTGGGCGTAGCTGGGAAGGGGAGGAGGCCAAGAAGTGCAAAGCCTTGCACAGAGAGGTGCACAGACCACTGGGTCGCTCCAGCAAGGACCGAAACAGCAGCAGTGCAATAGCAGAGTGGCTGGAGGTCGAGGAGCTCGGTGGGCTTTAGCTGGTTTCAGGTCCCTGGAGAAGACCATTGCTGCTTGGTACCTCAGTTTCCCCATCTGGAGAACGGGGCCGCGGCTGCCAGGGAATGTGAGACGTGAGGACTGAGCAGCCAGCTGGCAGCTCTTCCTTCAGCCTGGCTCTTGCTCGTGTCTGGGAGAAGCCCGAGGGGCTCTGGGGCCCCCCGTGCCCTTGAGCGCGAGCAGGCGGGTACCCAGTGGCAGTACTAGTCCCGACTGCTCCTCCGCTCTTTATGGAAGCGTCTTGAAACACTTTACAGAGGAGACTAACACTGCGGGCTGGGAAACCGCACATCTTGGTTCGGGGGCTCATTCAAAGCAGTGAGAGGAGCCAGGGATGGAGCCTGCAAACGGTGAATCCCCACCCCATGCTGTAGCTCCTACCGTCTGCACTCCTGACCTTGGCGTTTCTACCGGGCTGCCCACACTGGTCAGACTGGTAATAGGGACCTCCTTGAAAGCCAGTCGCGTTGCACAGAACAACGGGAGGACAGGTCCTAAGGATTTCTGAGCCAAAATAGCCCCTTGGAAGGGGCAGAAAGTGTTGAAGTTGTAGGGTCTGGATGTAGCCCAGTGTGGATTCCGTCTCCCAAACCGGCCTCTCTTCGCTTACAACTCCAAGATTCGGAAGGAGTTCATTAACGATTGAGAACATCTGGCGTTTCATCCTTCTTTCGCTGGCACGATTAAACGTCGAGCCGAAGGGAAGCATAATACATGGCTCTGCTAGCGGGCTGCCAGTGCGGGAGAGGAGCCTTGTGCAGGGTGAAGGGCCCCGTCGCCTCCGGGGCCGGACCTCGGCGCCATCAGGACAATGCGAACGGAGCAGGTAGCGCCAGCTGCCGCGTTTTAAGTGCGGTCTGTATCCAGATGTGCGAAGCAGCTGTAACGCAGCTAAGCAGCGCCAGCTCTTTGCAAAGAACCTTTATGTATGTATGTATTTATTTATTTATCTATCCATTTATTATTTTAACTCCCTGAAAGCTATTCCTGCTGTGTTTGCCTGCGATACTACATTAACCTCACCGCGTCTTTGCAGTCAGGGCTCAGCATTCCCAAAGCTCCTGCCTCACAGGGAGCCTCTGGAAAAGGCTTCGTGGCGGGAATGTGAGAGCTTTCAAGACACTCCTGAGTAGGATTTTACTGGGAATCTGGCTCAAGCTCCCGGCAGAGAGGCGATGTAGCCCAGCAGCCAGGGCATTGGTTCGAGACACAAAATCACTCAGCTTCTGGTTTGACTTTGCTGCTACCTGGTTGAGCAAATCTCTAATCACCCTGGGCCTCAGTCTCTCCCCTTTGGTAAAACAAGGAGTGGAAAAAGATGCTGAACTCCCTTCTTGAACTGCTTCAGGAGCTTCCTCCAGGTCCCACAGTAGCCTTCAGCAAGGCTTGACGTGCTGGTGCTTCTCCGCTCCTCGGGAGGGGGTGGCAGCTGGAAACGTCACCGCCGCAGGACGAACCCCTGCGACGCTCTCCTTGCTCCTGGCTGCCGTCTCCCTTCCCTGGGACACGTGTCCCTAGGGTGCCGTGAGGACGCGGGGCTGCCGGCGCCCTGGCGCGCTCGAAACCAGCAGAGCTGTTTGCACAATAAATAGAAAAGTGCAGCTCAGGTGAGTTCGAAGGCACCTGAGCTTTGGCAGCAGGAACTTTGCTGGCCCTTAGCGACTTCGGCTCCTGCGTGTTGCTTTGCAAGGGAGGTGTTGGCCTCCGCCTGTGTTTCTCATTTCAGGAATGGAGCAGATGCGGCAGTCAGAGATCAAAACAAAACCTCCCCAGAGATGCCCGGGACAGGTGACTTCAAAGACAGATTAGTCCTCAGCTCTGGAGAACAGGAAGAGCTACCTGCTCAGTACGTTGCTGATGAATTGCTGCCTCTGCTCCGTGCAGAGGCTGGAAGCCAGTGGAGATTTCAGGTTACAAAGTGGGCTGGGCAGAGTTTGCTGCACTCTCGGCTCCTTGGCGATTTCATTGTCAACTTAGATTTCACATTGAGAGGCTGATGCTGTGGCTGGCGGTGACTCTAACAGACTGTCACTGGAAGAGGTGACATTTTTCCCTCGATGGGGGGAAGAATTTCTCCTTGGCTCATACCAAGAACCCTTGTTCTGAAGGCCAAGCAGGACGTACCCACGCGCTACACAAGGGCTGGCACGTACCGTCGCGGGCAGCGTTGTTCTGGCCGTGTCCATAAGCATTAGTTCCGCGGGTCACTGGTGCCTCTGCAGCAGTGCAGTTTGCTCCGTGGGTGACCCCGGACTCTTGTCGCTCGTCCCAGCTGAACGGCGGCTGCTGGGAGATGCTGCGTTCGCCACCGTGGGCGAGCAGGGCACGGGAGATCCCTCGTGCTGCCAGGGCCCTCCCTGGGCACCGTCTGAGCTCGGGGACGGACGGGGCTCGTGGAAGCTGCCTGTGCCCACACTACCCCAGCATCCCATTTGCCAGCCCTCCGTCCTCAAGGAGAAAGTCAGCAAAGCTTCAATGCTGTCTCGGTCCTGCTTTTATTTTCCAATTCATTACAGAGGAAAGAATGGAGGTGGTGGTGGCTGCCAGGCCTTGCTATAAAGCAGGAGCAGGGGACCGGCCTTTTTGTCCACTTTGAGGTCCAAGAGTTTAATCTGGTTCTGGTTCTCTATTAGCCCTGATCCTGTCTTGCATCTTTTCCAGCTGATGCCTGAGCCTGTCTTTGTTTTGCTTTTGTTTTTCCCTTTTTTCCCTCACCTTATGAAAAATGGCTTTGCCATCTGCATCTGTCAGGAGGCAGCGGAGCCGGGCGTACGGCTCAGTGAATGTACAAACGTGCGGTTGGACCGCGGCCGCCTCCGACGGGCCGGAGCGGAATACCAAGCGCGCGGGGAGAAGAGCATGTTCCCTTCTCCCGCTGCTGCCGCCTCTAATGGATTTGTTTTTTTCCTTCCTTGCTTGCTTTTTTATCCTAAGGAGGCGTGAGAATCGCCTTTGGGAGCAATGCTTCCTTCTGCTCCCGTTCTGCCTTGCTGAGGTTCGCTTCCCTGCCATCCATCATCAGTCGTGTCTTCTCCTCACCCCCGCGTCTTACCGGCTGCCGGCAACACCGAGGAAAAGGGGTGACTGTTTTGCCCTGTTTTTTCCCTGTCATATTTCCTCTTGCATCTCACCTCCCCGCACCATTACAAGGCAATAGGCAGGCTGCGGTGTGAGGATGCTCCACTTCACTTGCTGATGCCAGATGCTTTAGGGGAGGGGTGGAAGATTGTTCTGCTTAAAAAAAACAAGGTTTAAAATACATTTTTGAATAGGATTGTTCAGTAGCGTTGTGCAGGGTTGGAGCCCCCGGGCCTTTCATAGACACAGGCAGAGGAATGTTTGCTTTTGGAAACCCAGAGAGACGTAACCTTACGTGTACCCTGCGGACTCTTTCTAGGCCGTGCCCTGAGCTTGTGCAGCGAGGGCTGAGCAGCTCCATGCGCCATGTGCTGCCAGCACCTGAGCAGCCTTGCACTTCGACGGCTTCGTCTCGCTGGACCCCCCTTTGCTGCTGTGGATGACCAGCACTGAGGGCCAGTCGGAGGAGCCACGTGCCTGGCTGAGGGCTGCTCCAGCGGGGTGACCGTGCAGGGTCACCCAGGCGTTTGGAGGAGGAAATAACCTCCCTTGGCACCATTGCTTGGGCCACCTCCAGCCTGACTGCTGATTTCCTACGGTGCAGTCCAGGAGCCCCTTCTGCGGCCTCGGTGCCTGGAAAAGCTTTGAGCTGGGTCTGCGCGGAGGAGCGGGAAAGCTAAATGAAGGTCTCGATGCTGCTGCCACAGCTATCTGGTCGAGGAGGGGATGTTCCTGGGAGCTTTGGCTGGAGGACGGAGCAGGCAGCTTGAGCTGAGCTGGTTTTTTGACAAGCAGATGGGTGTTCTGCAGGGGCCCAAGAAAACCCGCTCGCTTCAGGCGAGTTGTGCGGCCTCCAAACAGGAGCTTTGTGCCGCCCTGCAAAACGCGTCGCTCCGCTGCTGCCGGGTGTGAACTCCCTCCGTCGGGCGGCAGCAGCCCCTGCCTCCTGCCCCCGGCCCCAGGGAGGAGCCAGCGGCGCTGCCCAGCGCGCCCAGATGCAAAGGTGATGGGCGCCGGAGGAGGAGGAAGGTGCGCGGCGGCCGGCGCCTTCGCGCTGCGGGGCCCTTGGCACGGGAGCGCTCGTCTGCTCCGAAAGCGCTTAGTGCTCCGGCAGGTGGGAGCCAATTTGTCTGCTTTCCTGCCCAGGTGCCATCTGCCGTAGGATTGCCCGTGTGTGCTGAGCAGCACGGGGGCTGCGGAGGGAACGGGCTGCTGGGGTGCGGGAGACGAGGCTAAAACTTTCCCGGCGCCCTGGGTACCCTCCGCGCTTGTAACTGCTGTAGCTCCTTCTCCCCTGCATCGCGGTGGGGAAATCACAGCCTGTCACTTGCTGTTCCTAGGGCGTGATGGGGAGCTGAAGCACTGTTAATAGCAAGCTATCATTTTAATGCTAATTTCCAACCATTAGCTGAGGCCGGGGGAGGCAGAGCCTCAGTGGAGGGAAGTTGTTGGCAGATGGAGAGGAGGGATGTGCAGGGATTGTTCTGCACCCCGAGAAGGGACTTTTAGAGGACAGAGTTAACTGCCACTGGTAGAAGTGGTTGCAGTCTCTGGTGCACATGGGAGGGATGGAGAGGAGCCCTTTGGTTAACCAGTCTTGTCCCCCCGGTGATTTCATGAAGTGCCTTGGGCTTTGTGTTCAGTGCGGTGGTCGCTGTTCACCGCCACCCTGGCTGGTGGCCCAGGGGTGCCCAGAGCCCCGTGGGACCCGCGGTGGCAGCGCGCTTGTTCCGTTAGGGCAGGAGGCAAGTTCTACGCGGCGCTGGGTGCAGCCGCTGCGTCCCTTTGGGAGGAAGGACCCGCAGCTGAAACCTCTCAACCTCTGCCAACCAGAAGGCTGGGCTGGGCTTCCCCGAGGGTGCTCCGTACTGCTCCCTAATTTAGGGAGCGGGTGCAGCTTTCAGCTGGGCAGCCCTGGGCTACTCGGGGGCACCTGGAGTTTGTTGGCCCCCAGTACCATGTCTGCTTAGTGTGACAAGTAGGAAACCAAGCCCATGGCCATTACTGCCAGCTCTCAGCAGTCGCCCAGTATCTCCTTACGCCGCGCTGGGGAGGTTTGCTTAACCCTTCCGTGTTTGGGGAATATTGGTGGGAAGTTCTCCTGGTGCTTCCAGAGGTCTCGGCACGCGAGTGTGCCCGAGCCTGGCTCTGCCTGGGCACGGCTGAGGACGTGGATTGCCATTCCGTGGGCACTGCCCGACAGAAAGACCGGCTGAACACCAGCCTCTGCTCGAGATGCTGCTTAGCGGCGTAGGCGTCGCTGCCGCGGGGCTGCGCGGAGACAGGCAGGGCTTTGGACGCGGTAGATCCCGTTGGGTGGGTGTGAGGTTTGTCTCCTGTCCTAGGCGGGATTGGCACAAAAGCAAAATGAGATCAGATGCCTTTCCTAGCTGGGAAGGACCTGGTTGCCGACTCCTGACGACACTGTTTTAAAGCAAGGGCCCAGCGTCTTCCTGATGAGGCTCCCGAAGACCCACCAGCCTGTGCTGATCCGGACCATGGGATTTAGCATCTCCCACAGCTAAGCCCTGTGTTTCCTATGGAAGCGTGTGGGTGCCTAAAGACCACAGAAAGACCATTTAAAAAACCATTGTGGCGTCTGTGGAGGGACCGGCGGAAGCAGCCACAATAAAGGGGATGAGAAAACCAGCAATTGGTTAAATGGCCAAGGGTAGGAGGCCAGGAGGGGACCGTCCTGCCGGGAGGACGTTAGCACGAGGTTGTGCTAGCACGGCAGCGCTGCTCTCGTGGTTCCCGCCTATCGGATCCACCCCAGGGTGGAGATGACTCACTGTTTTTAAGGGAGCTATTTGCAGCCCCAAACTGGCTCCTGTCTTTTCTAGAACCTCTTCCGGCTTTGGGCTAGGAGAGGAAGAAAAAAAGTGAAGGGAAGGTTTTTCCTAGCTGGGGGGAGATTAAAAAAATACAAAAAAAAAACTTTCTCTCAAGTAGCTAAGTGATGAAATCAGTGCCTTACACCCTTCCCAGAATAATAAGGTGAAGTAGTTAAAGGAGAAAAACAAAAAAAAAACCAGAACGGGTGGCACTGTTGCTTTTCCCAGCTCACCACCCTGAACCGGGGAGCCGCTCCCGGGACACGGCTGCTCCGGGGACACGGACACAGCAGCTTCCCGGGCGGGCCAGTGTCCGAGCAGGCCCTGCCTCGCTGAGAACGGAGCACCATCGACCGCAGCCAAACCCGCCCCGGAGAGCCCGTCCTGCCGCTGGGCAGCGCGGCTGCTGCTGGCGCAGGCAGAGCCAAAGGTCTCCAGCCCCTCTTTCGGACACGGTTTCCTGCTGCCATCAGCCTTGCCCCGGTGCTGTGGGGCTGGCGCTGGAGTCCGTGACAGTTTAATTCTCAAATTCCTGCCCTTTCCATGATGAGCTGTAATTCATCCTCTTTTGCACGGCGCGCGGAGACACCTGGAGCAAGGAGAGTGCCATTAAAGCCACCCGCGGGTCCGCTCTCTGCATCGGGGCGTGCGGCCCTCCTGGAGATGCAGAGGGGCAGATGACGAGGAGGAGCTAGCTCAGGGAGAGCGGTGAGATGGGGAATCACTGCCGAGCGGGGTAAAAGGGGCGCCTGGGCTCAGGCTGCTGGGGGCTGATGTGCAGGTGCGGGGGGAAGGCTGTGCCAGGCAGCCCGCGTGGAGCTCATGAGAAGACATTGCTGGTTTTTAAGCATTTGCTTTCTTGCCTTCTCCTGCTTTATAACCAGCTTTTATAGAGACTGCATGAGGAACACACTTTTTTTATTGCCAGCTTAGGAATGGAGAGTAATAAAGATTAATTTTTTAAATAATTCCTTGCATTATCTTTTAATTTCCTGTGGCAGGGTTTGACTTTTAAATCTGCAAGCAGAGTTAACCACTGATGTGCCCGTGAACTTGGAAGCAGCAGCCAAAGGCGACTGCAGGTCTGAGTGAAGTTAGGAGAGACATCGAAGGGCGCAGGGATCAGCTCAGGTTTGCAGCCCTGGGCTTTGTCGCTGCCCCAGGAAAAATCCTCTTAATTTGTGCTGTGGCTCAAGGTTTCCTTTTTTCTTTTTTTTTTTCCCTTTTTTTCTTGCATTAGTGGCGATGGTGAAGCTTCGCGAGGCGCTGAGGACAGAGGGAGGCCCGGCAGCGGTGCCGTGCGTGTGCCGTCCTTGCGGCGCTGCGCTCGCCGCCGGGCCCCGCGCCCTCCCTGGGAGGCACTTGCATCGTTGTGAGTGAGGGCACCGCGAGGGGGAGCGGAACCTGGGCGGAGGGGATGCCCAGCACGGGTCACCGCAGCCCAGCTGCATCACTTGGTCCTCTCGTGGTAGCCTTTTCCTTCATGATACGGCCACGCTGGCTGATGAACTTGCCCTGGACCTGCGATCCTGTAACTGCCTGGCCCCAGCCGTCCGCTCGTGGCCAGGAATGTGGTTTGGGCTTTCCACTGTGGCTGCGGGCCGAGGTCTCTTCCTGCCGACCAGGTTTGTTTGTGTCCTGCCAGGTCCACGGGAGCAACAGAAACCTTTGGTACCCGGGGTGCCTGCGTGCGTTGGGTGGGAAAACATTCCTCATCCCTCCTCTTGGAGTCTCCATTTACGCAAATCTTTCTTGCCCTCTGCGCTGGTGCCCGTGCCCTGCGCGCAGGGCTGCTCTCCCGCCACGGCTGTTTTGTTCCCGTCGGTTTGCAGGCTGCAAAGGGGTCATTTCTGATTTAAGCCAGCGTGAGTGGGAGGAGGCTCGAATACAAACCTGCGTCTAACTCCTGGGTGAAATATATTAGGCTCAAGCGGCTGTTGCCATGAATGGTTGACGGCTCGGAGGCTGCAGGAACGGTGCTGATAGTCTCCTAGTGAACGTGGCTTCTCTTGGATGCCCTCGGCCCCTCTCTTGCATTTTTTCTGTTTATCTATTTATTTATTGTTATTTTTTCTTTGAAATCACACAGGGAAAAAGGGAAATAAAGAGCAGTAGGGAGAGAGCTGTTAAAAAGCTTAAAGCTGTCACAAGGCATTGGTTGGTTTATGTGCACTGAAGTATATGAACAAGTTTTCAGCTTGTTGGTGGGGGCTGAGGAGTTTTTTTTTTGTGATAAATATGTTTTATGGGTCTTTTATGGGATTTTTTTTTTTAAATGGCTGTCCAATAAATTATTTACCAGGATAATAAAAGATCAAGGAAATTGTTCCAACCATATCACAGAGCAGCTAAATCCTCAAGTTTTATGGGGGTATAAGGAACCCCTGAATTCCCATGGCCTTGTAAAACATGCTGCCCTCGCCCTGTTTTTGGGTTATGTTCTTCTGGAGGCCACATCCCCCTCGCCAGGAGCATCTCCGGGAGGTCCTGGGGGCCTGACACCAATTTCCAGCCCCGTGGCCTCTACTCCTGGAGACTGACAGCATCTCCCTCCACCGTTGCCTCTCATGGCTGCAAATCTCTCCTGACTCTTTAAGTTTCTAAAAGGCCATAGAAACATAATGGTCCTACTGGTAGGAAAGTGGGAGGTGGAAATCCCTTGTGGCTGGCAAGGATTTTGACAAACATCTTTAGTCCCCTCCTGCAGGCTGGAAGGGCTCCCATATAGGTCCTACCGTATAGGTAATCGGGACCTCCCTGCAGCCCACGTGTCTGGGTGGTTGCATTTCTCCTTCCTTGGTATCTACTGCATAAGGGAAGGGCCAGGTTCTGCTCTCAGCTGGCCTGAACTCTGGCAGACAAGCCCAAAATAGCCTTTGCGTAGGGGATATAAACATTTTATGGCATTCCGGCCATAGAAACCTATATATATCTTTTTGCCTTGTGAGGGCTTTGGGTCAGGCTTTAAACTCCAGCGCTCTCCCTCCCCGATTCTCTCGGGAATGTGCAGGAAGGAGAGGTCCTGCAAAACTGCATCCCAGCTCTGTGTATTGAATGGGATTAGTGTTAACCCCCGGGAGGGTTTAAAAGACATCCAGTTGTCAAAGCTGGGAGCCTTGTAACGATCCTTTTAAAGAAAGAGCCGTGTCTTGTAAGCTGGTCATAAATACATTTAGGCAGGATTTTTAGGAGCAATTCCTGAGGCTTGGAGGAGGCAGTTCTGGAATGGCCTGCGGAGGGGGTGGTGGGTGGGAAGGGGCATCCGCTGTTTGCAGGTGGTTCTCAAACGTCTTTATTTGTTCAGCGTCTTGCCAGAAAGGAGAGTCCTGGGGTGTCTTGTGTTGTAGCGAGACCGGACTGATCTTTTCTGGTGCTGTTTTTTCTTAGTTTAATCCCCTGTTTCGGGGCCTCAGCTGTCTCTTGTGTGGGGACAGGAGGCGATTTCTCTTCTCCACTAACGTTGCTTCTGGGGTTGGTGTTGCTCCTCTCTTCCGGAGGCACTGGAGAGTGGTCACAGCTGGAGACCCATCTGGGGGCAGGCAGAAATTTCCCCCATCAGCTGATGGAGAGCCCTGGGCTTTATTTGTCTTGCGGTCCCTGAGATCCTTTCTCAGACCTCACAGAATTCTCGGAAACAGCTCCCTTGCCGTTGCAAGGCCCTTGGAAATCTGCGGTGCCGCTCACGTTCCTTGTCCGCGTCCAACCCAAGGAGAGGCCGCGCGGGGCTGCCAGCGGCAGCTCCCGCTCCCTCCGGAGCGCCGCTCCGCTGCCCCGGGTGCCCTTTCCTGCTGCCATGGGGGTGCCTGCTGCAGGGACGCGCAGCAGGTTGCAGCGAGGCGGCCCAGGCGGTGCGCGGAGGGCAGGGGAGAGCGGGGCAGCTGCAGCAACCCGGCGCCTTGGGGAGGCGCCGCGAGCTGCTGCCTGCTGGGCTGCTGCGCCAGGGGCCGCGTGGGCTGCGAAAACGGGGCAGCGTTTTAGGAAGGCTGTGACGAGGGCAACAGGTCGGAGCGTCGTCTCTCCAGGCTCGGGCCTCCCTCTAACGGGGGGGTGTCATTGAGCCACCGCGCACCTTCGCTACGGCTCCGTGTGGTCCTCCAAGCAGCCCAGGGCTCGGCTGCTCCCAAATTCAGATCCCCCCAAAACCCCCGGGAGGTGCCCAGAGGGGCGCTGGTGCACGGGGACGAGCGCGCTCTCCGTCCTCATCTCCTCCCTGCCTCATGCAGAGCCGCTGCAGGAGGCAAAGCCTGACGTCCGGACGCCTCCCAGGCTCTGCCCGCATCCCGGAGGCATCCCGGAGGCCCAGGGCTCCGAGGGGAGCGGACTGCGCGCGCCGCAGGGCGCCAGCGCGTTGTGAATCCGGCACCTGGAGCCAGGCGGGCGGCAGCGCGGCCCCGGAGCTGCACTTCGAAGAGCTGCGGCCGCGGAGAGGGGAGGAACGCGGCTCCCGGCCGGCTGACGCCGACGGGGAAAGATGAGGCCGTTCGATGCAGGTTCTCCGGGGACCTGCGAGAACCACAAGCTCCTCGTTCAGGGCATGTTTAAAGAAAAGCTTTATAGCCCTGCTCTAATTGCAACGTGCCAATCCAAACTTTCCCTTGAACGTGGAAGCCGACCCCTTCCTTCCAGTGACGAGGCTGGAAGGTGGCATCAGTTGGACAGAGCTGCCTTTTAACATCTTTATCAGGTGAAGATGTGACTTGAAACCGGACTGCGCTTTTAGAAGTACGTGGTCCCTTGCGGTGCCAGTAATGGGAGAAATATCTCTGGGGCTGAAGCAGGGCTGATGGTGCTAGTGCTAGTAGCTGTACGTCCACTTAGCGAGGACCAGGTCTTGCTTTAAAACCCCTGCAGGCCAGGTAGGCTGGGCGGCCCTGGAGGCAGGAGGTGGAAGAAACCGCCCTGGCGTTTGGGTTTCGTCTTCCAGTTATTCTGTGCATGGAACCAGGAATGACTGGTAAGCGCTGGAGATCCAGCTTGGCGCAGTCAGTGGATGAGGTGGCCAGGGACAGTACCCAATGCTAGACCTCAGGGGGAAGAAATATAAAACAGAGCAAGACAGTGGCTGGAGGTGGAAAATAAGGCAGTCTGATGTCCTCTGAGTCAACAGCCTGAGTGGGGAGCAAGGATAATTCTTGTGAAGCAAACTGTTCTCCCGTGCCTATACAGGTCAGCCCTTAATTCAGGTCATCAATGTGCAGTTATTTACATTTAAGAGGGCGCTGTCAGGGCCAAAAACGAAGAGAAGGAAGAAAAAACCCATCTGTGCCATTCAAACACCTCGCTCGTTGGGCCCTGGTCCAGAAAAGCACTTAAGCGTGAGGAGCCTCGGGGAGGCAGCGCGCGGCGGCCTCGCGGAGGCAGCGCGCGGCGGCCTCGCCTGCGGGTTGGTGTCGGCTCCGGCGGAGCCGGGCGGCGTGGCCAGGAGCCAGGAAGGACCGCGCTCGTGACCCCGGGCTTTGCACCGTCCTCACGAGATGCTCTGCGAGAGAGACGCTTGTAAGGATTCCTCACGTGTTTGCTGCTGAGCCTGGGCTTGGGAGGTCCTGCGCTTTTATTTTTCCTTAATCAAGTGAGGTGAGTCAAGCTCCCTGGAAATAAGGACTTATTCTGCCCTAATGGGATGACTGGAGGCTGGCAGGATGTCACCTTGAGGCAGGACAGCTCTTCTCAGACGAACGGGTACTTTGGGGGTCGCTGAGATGCAAAAACAAAGTCCTGAGGTGCTGCCCGTAGTTGAGGCCGGGGCTGGCCCGAACACGGTCACCGGTGCCGCAGGTATCCAGGATTGCCAGAGCCGCTTCCGCGTGGATCTCCCAAGGGCAGGGTGCGGAGACTTGGAGCGGCTGCCGGAGCGCAGGGTGCCTCGTCAGCAGCTGCTCTGCAAACCTCGCCAGGGCCATTAACAGAGGAAGGAAATAAAAACGCTAGGGCTCCAAATGGATCCCAGAGGGATTCCCTGTAGCAATTAGGTTTATACTTGAAAACATATTTCCAATCTTTACTGCCTGCTCACTGTATTTGGAATAATTTTCTACCCAATAAACCTTAGTAGCCCCCAAACATAATTTCAGCGATGCATTAATTAACAACAGGCGACCCGCTGGTTCAAAACCTGAGCAAAAACCAACGCGTGTATTAGGCAGAGGAGTGGTGTTTGCAAGGCGCTCGCCACGGCAGCCTGTGGATGCAAGTGCTCCCCGTCTAGGACATTACCTAAGGGTGGGCTGGCTGGCGGGGGTCACCGGGCAGTCTGCTCTGTCTGTCCTGTTGGTGCCTTCTGCACCAGGTAACCGCATGGGAATTTGAGAGGAAATGCATCTCTCTCTTCCAAAGCTCTTACTCCTTTCGTTCGGTCCTTCACTAAGGATAACTTTGGCTATTAATATGTTTACGAAGGTCTGACCCTTCCGCAAGCCTGGAAAGCCACTTGACCTGTCCCGCGTCTCGTGGCAGTGAGCTGCAGTGGTTAACGATGCGCCGGATGCTCTTTGAGCTGCCTCTTGATCATCCGTTTTCCCTTAATTTACGTGCCCGTAAACGCGTTACCCAGTGGAGCTAGCCGAGCCTGCCTGTTGCCTCCTCGCCCTTCCTTCCTTCGGCAGGAGTCGTTCCCGTTGGGAAGCGCGAGCCTCGAGGCGCGCGGTTGCTCCGGGAGCCGCGGCGGGGACGCAGCCGGCGGCGCGGAGCGGAGCGGAGCGGGGAGCTGGCGCCTGGCAGAGCTGCGCTCCCCAGAGCCCAGTTAACGCGGTGCCAGGGCCGGCCGCCCTCTCCGCTTCCTCCGCAGCTCCTGCAGCGAGCGGGCAGGGAGTTTTGCCAGGAGGCTGCGCCTGCTGCCCGGGGCCTTCGTGGAAGCCCCCGAGCGCGACCTGCTGCGGGCAGCTCTCGGGGTGCAGGGTGACCCTGTAATCCGCTGCTTCGCATGAGGTGGCAGGTAGTTTTACAGGCCATTGCCGCCCTCTCCGTTTTCAGCTGTCTCGGGCTCATCCTGCTTCCTGTTGCATCCAAAATATCCCATGTAAAGCTAAGCAAAGCTGCAAAGCTCCTGTAATCCTTCCTAAAGCCACACTGTGCGAATGCTCCATTTGATGATATACTTATCAAATATGGGCAACGCAAGTTTTACTTCGAGCTGGTAGTCTTGAAACGCTGCTAAGGTAATAATTGCAGTATATTGTCCCCAATCTGGATTCCAGGTGCTAATTGCTCACACCCCCTCCTGTGGCACTGAAGCGACGGCAGACGCAAGCGAAGGGCTGCGGTATTTTGTTTTAGGGGCAACGTGAGCCTGGATGCCGCCTCGGCGCAGCACCTCGGCACGGCGTCTCCTTCCCGTGAGCCTGGCAGGAGAGGAGACGCTGTATTCGTCCATCCCGAGTGAGCAGAGTGGGCACGGGGCGTGGGCTGACCCTTGCTAAGTTGCAGTGCTTTTGTTTGCCATCCTCCTGCTCTTTCTCTGCGGGGGTCCCTTCTCCTCCCCGTGAACAATGCAGGGATGCTGGTCTATCCCTGGAACTCGTCTATCCCTGGGTGCTCGTCTATCGCTGGATTTGCTTGCGGGATAACATGCTTATTTCTCTAGCCTCACTTAGTGTCACAGGTAAGACGGGATTTTTGCCCATGTATTTATATTTAGAGTGAGCCTGGGGCTTCCTTTCTATCTCCTCCATAGCCTGCCAGTGCAGCCAGGGAGCTGGGACACGCGGGGTGGAGGGGACGGAGTGCCTTAGTGATGCTCATGGGTTTTTACTTGGAATAAACGGCGTCATTTCCAGGGCAGCCTGGGGCCTGATTAAGACTCCCTCAAGGCAGCACCAATGAGCAGAGGAGAGTAGCGAGAACCACCTCACTGTGAGGAAGAGTAGTATTAATAATGTTGCTAATACCCTTTAAAGTGCAGATTGATCCCCAGCCCTGAGCTTGCAGGATAGGCCCAAGATGACAATCTCACCTGTCAATTAGCCAGGTCAAATTTGCCTGTACCTCTGGGGGAACGTGTCTGTCCTATGGCAGAAGTTCCCTGCCCAAATCAATCAAATTCGGCATTTCATGGAAGATCCTTTAACTGTCACTTTCGTTGCTGAAGTGTGTAACAATTTATCACAGATTTCTCCAAATGTTTGCATAAGGAAATGTAAAGCTGAATTGAATTCAGTCAAGTTATAAAGCTCACCCCAATCAATGCCACTTAAAGCTTTGGGGGCAGGGGGGAGAAAAAATGCAAATTTAAACTTAGTGATATTTCAGTAGGTGGTTATTTTATGAGTCAAGTGAACTCTATTTATCCTCCAGTCTGATGTAAACCCGCTACCTATCACTCATCCCACCACACTCCACTACAGCCTCACTGAGATGATCTGTTTATTTGTAAGCCCTGTGAGTCGAGAATATATTGCTTGCCTGGGTTATAATTTCATTTGGCAGAGACGAAAGCTTCCGTTCACTTTGTTGGTATCAAGCACGAGCAGAGCAGAACCCGATATCCTGGCTCACAAGAAGTTATTAATGCTGGAGACTCCAAATATGTGTTGAGGTAAGAGTATCCCTGGGTTGCAATGACCCTGTGCTTCTAATGAAGAAAGCGGTTCGGATTTTGCATGAAATGGGATTTGTCTGAGTGACTTTGCTGGACAGCCCTGGCTGCAGCAGGAGGCCTCAGCCTCTGTGCAGCGACTGGTGAGGCCCCACGGAGCTTGTTTGGCTCCCTCGGTAACTTGGAGAGGATCCCACCGCTCCGGAGGTTGCCCGTTGAGGCTGAGGGCTCCTTTGTGGTAAAAGGGAGTCCCAGGAGGAGACGGCAACCCAGTCTGGCTGCACCTCCTTGGCAAAGAAAGGTTCCTAGTCTTCCTACAAGCCCTCACGAGCTTGTTCAGACCAAGTTTCTCCACTAGCACTGACTCTTGTCATTGGGTGTTGGAATTCGTCTAGGCTTGCGGACATGATCCCATGAAATCAGTAAGAATCTCTGTCTTCATCCCTCCCTGCGGGGAGCTGGGTGAGGAAATAAGACCCTGCCTGGGGCCTCTTACCAAGTTCCCTTGGATGGGTAAGCAGGGACTAAGGCCAAGCCAGGGGAGTTTCTTAGGGCTGGGGGATGAGGCAGCAGCTCTTAGGTGTTGATGCCCTTGCTGGGAGGGTCTTCGCTTTCAGTCTGTGGAGAGAAGAACGTGAACTGATTCGTGGACACAGCGTGCCGGGTAGGTCCCGCTGTGCCCAGAGGTCACCTGGATGGCAGTCGAGCCACCTGCCAGGTGGTCAAACCTCCCGGGCGCTGGTGGCTGTGCAGGAGGGAAGGGTCTCCGCTCCCGTCATTAGGGCCAGGTGGAAATGTCGCTCGTGCTCTAGGAACGCGATGGGCCTCAGCTCAGCAGAATTACGTTCCTGGGCTTCATGCTTTGGCTTCGCTGATGTGTCCTGAGGGCAAAAACCTTTGGTTAAAGGCAATTTACCGCCGGTGACATAGAGCTAAGCAGGTAGACATGCCAGGGACCTGTGATCCAGTCCTGGGCATCCAATCTTCTGCCTACAGCCTCCTACTTCTGAATCTCCAAAGAAGACATTCCTGACAGAAGCCTGTCGTCATTCATGGGTGGGTAGTGATCAGCTGCTTTAGTGTGATGCTGATTTAATTTCCATTTTCCCTTTGCCCTCTGCAGTAGCAGCTCTGTATTTTCAAGAAGAAAGAGAATGGGAAACAACTTTTTTAATGAAGGAGAGCATTTAAATTCTCTTTATATTTAGTCCTATCTGGAGCTCTTTACCCAAATGAAGCAGAAAGCATTTACAGCTGTATTTTCCATCACACCAACCAAGAAATATATTCATTTGCAGTAACATGGCGCTCAATGAAGTGGAAAATAAGCTCCCAAAATTGCTACCACTATGAAACTGTCTCAATAGCTAGGAAAAGCCCGTCTGGATTCTAGTGACCAGTCACTTGGTTATGATACAAATTAATTTGGTCAAGCACCTGAACTGTGGCAAAGTAGACACTTGGCCCTGAGGTCGCTCTGCTCAGGGCCCCGCTGGAGCTGCCCCCACTGCCAACACACCCTTCGTCCCTGTCGGGGGATCTGCGGCTGCTGTGAGCCCGAGGAACGGCCTTCCTCCCACCCCAAGGGCTGGGGCACCTCGGATGGGGCCGAACACCTGCCTCCCCCACTGCGGCACGCCGTGGCAAGGTGGTTGCAGGAGGGCACTGTGCCAGGTCCAGCCCGTGGCCCCTGGCAGGGCAGAGGAGACGTAAGTGGGTTCCTTCTTCCCGCTGCAGTGACCCAAGGAGGACGTGAGCAGCGCATTAAGCAGGTACAAGCTAAGCACCAGTGGAGGGTTTTGCTAATTGCTTGTGATGTCTAGTCCAACTCCATCGGCACAAGCAACAATTGCTACTCGAAGTGCAATTAATAATTTAGCCCCCAGCCCTGGCAGGTGCCAGAAGGAATCCAAGGGGCCTGGTATCTCCTGCATCTGCACCTCCCACTCCCTTGGAGCCGTCAGCACCAAGCAGGATGCAGCCTGGCCTGTCACTGCCTTGATCAATACACCATAGGATGCCGATCCACCCCTGGAAGAAACAGGCTGCTGCTGGTGGTATTCCCAGAGAGCGAGTGACGGCACGGGCAGTGGGATCGGGGCTGAGCTGTCTGTACGGCTGCCTTGACCTGTACGAACTGTCCCATTAATGCTGCAGTCCCTGCGCGGTGCTTACTGGAGAGGTCAATCCCCATGGGGGATGTTTTGCTGACTTGCTTTATCCTCTCTCTAGAAACAGAAGGATTTGGGGTGGAAGCAGCTCAGGGGCCTCCCCGTGCCCTGCTGAAGAACATCCATGTCTGGCACGGGCTGCCGGGCCCAGCGCAGGGCCGGCCCCGTGGCACCGTCGCGGAGGCAGCCGTGCGCTGGGGCTGCGGCTGCTGCGGCTGCTGTGGCTGCTGCTGCTCCCCGGCCGACGTGCGGTGAGGAGAGCGGGGAGCTCTGTGGCTCTTCCCAGCCAACACGCGCTTCCCAACCCGGCAGGAGCATTCCAGGGTGGATGGCACGCCAGGGAAGCAGTGCCCGTCATGGCTGGCAGAAAGCAGCACTGCTCCTTGATGCATTGAAGCTTCTTGCTGGGTTCTCATTTAGATGCCCCCAAGTAGATCTTCTGTCTTATTGCATCCTCAGGACCCCTCTGCTTTTACTCTTAGAGCCTCAGACAAGATCTCTTTCACTTGCAGCTTGCACTGCTGCTTGTGATGAGTTGCGGCATTCTTCAAGCTGGCTTCCATTTTTAACTACATTTCTCCTCTAAAGATGTGTTGGTTTACTGGTCCCCTTCCCTCTCTCTTCTTTCTTTTTAAATTTCTTCTTTTAAACACCATCCAGCTTCCAGCTGTCTTGAGAAATAGCCTCAGCTTTTAGGAGGGTGCAGAGTCTTTTCCCTCTGTAGCCAAGTGCTGATTTCAAAACCACAGTGCTGAGCAATGGTGATTCCCTTATTAAATCACACTTAGAGGCAGCGACTGTCAGGCAGGAATGGAGAGCGTCTCCGATAAGTTGGAGCTATTCATTATTAAATTATCTTCATTCACTTGAACATCTCATTTTCATTGAATTAGATGAAAAGTGCTCAAAGCCAGCTGGTGCGGCTGCCTGGAGGCTGCCGGAGGATTGTGCAAATGTCACTCCTGGCCTTTCCTCCCGCCCCAGCAGCATCTGCCCCTTTCCGTGAGATGGGCACCTTCTGGGCCAGGCCTGGAGGCTGGTGAAGGTCTCTTGGGTGTAGCTGGGGAGCTGCGCGAGCAGATGGCCTGGCCCTCGAGACCCTGAGTCACCAGCTTTGGGAGGTGGGGATGGCGGGGATGCACTCGGCGGGGGAATGAGGCAGCACGGCGGGACCAGACCTGGGCCAGCTGCAGGGTCAGGCAGGGACAGACGCCCTCAGTGCCGCTGTCAGGGGACGGGGAAGGGTGCGTGATCCCTGTGGGGGCTGCACCGTGTTCTGAAGACGGTATCTGCTGCTGGGGGAAACAGGGGCAGCGCCTCCGGCGTTGATGGGCTGCAGTCGGGCTTGGCCGAGTGGCGCCAGATGAGGGTCTTCTGCCTTCTCTGCGCCTTGACCCCATGTCCTTGCTTTTCCTTTCTGCTTTTCTCAGCCCCCTGAACTGGGGCAGCAGCCAGCTGGGTCTAGGGGCCATGGCAGTCACTAAATGTGATGCCAGCCGGACTCCGGATGCTCTTGAGAAGGAGCTAGCGACGGGACCTGCTCCTGTCCCGTCCCAGTGGTTTTACCTTTCCTGCTAACTCTGCTGCGCCCACCTCGTCTGGGAATGAGCTTGTCCCGCCCCAGGGCACCCACCAGCTCACACTGTCTAGTTCTAGCTCGAGCCTTGGCCCAGCGTCCGGATGAACCATTTTGAATCCTGGTGGGATTACTTATATATTTATTTACTTTTGCGAGAGGATCCCATCTGGCTGCCTGCTCTCGTCTCCACCTTCCCCTCGGCACGAATCCAGGGATGCTCCGCGTGGATCCAGGGGGCTGCTGCCTGGGCCAGCAGCAGGTCCGCAGCTCTTCGGGGGCCTTTGTGGAAGCTGGGTTGGTGGTTCAGAACTGCCCTCTCGTAACGGGAGGGTCTGGCTGAAGGCAGCAGACCTTGGCCTGCGTCCCTGGTCTCTGGCGTGCTCATACGTAAAACTGGATCCCTCCCGAGGAGCTCAAAAGTAGGATACCTGACTGCTAATCAGTCCCAGACTTTTCGGGAGCAGGCAGGATTCTTTCTGCCTGTCACAGTCTACAGCCTCACAGATCAGTGCAAATCCCTTTGGTTTGTTGCTCTGCCCACTGCAAAGTCCTTCGCACCTCCCACCTGCGCAGCGGTGGAGCAGCTTTTTTCACACAAACGTCTACCACGTTGCTCCCAGTGAGCACCTCCAGGCCCCTGGAACGGCTTCACAACAACTGTTGCTTTTCCTTGCCAGTAAATCTCACCGAAGAAACTGCTTTGATCAATGCGCTTGGATTTCAGGCTTCAGCCTTGATCAAGGCGGAGGGAGGGAAGAGCTGCAGCCTCACAGGCGCTTTGGAGACCGTCTAGAAAAAGCAGCTCCCTCTCCAAGAACAACCTGCTTCAAAGTAAGAGGCGGTGGTGTCAAAATAAGACTGAAAGAGGCTTGGGGAGGAGGAGGAGGAGGAAGGCTGCGGGGTTTCGTGGGGCCGTACGCGGCAGGAACAGTGGTGTTGGCATCGACGTGGGGCAGCAGCCGCTGTCGGGCGAAGGACAGAGTGTCACCGGGGAGCAGCCCTTGGCTGAGGGGGAGCCTACGCATCCTCCCTACACTTACTCTGCCTGCAACCCCCCTCTTCTTCATGTGTCCTCGTGGCCAAGAAGGCCAAAGGGGTCCTGGCTGCATCAGGAGGAGAGTTGCCAGCAGGTCGAGGGAGGGGATCCTGCCCCTCTGCTCAGCCCTGGTGAGGCCACACCTGGAGTACTGGGTGCAATTCTGGGCTCCCCAGCACAAGAGGGACGTGGAACTTCTAGAGAGGCTGCCACCGTGTGCCCCGTGCTCTGGGTGTCCCTGCTGGAGCAGGGGGTTGGACTAGATGATCTCTAGAGGGCCCTTCCAACCTCAACCATCCTGTGATTCTGTGTGATTCTCTTTGAGCGTTAACTTTTCGGCTCTCCCTGCTCCTCCCAGCATTAGGGGTCTGGGGACAAGGAGGTTTTCTAGGTTGAGACATGATTGTATTTACTTCCTGGGCCAGTGATTTCTTTCCCACTTTTCCTTCCCTGCGAGCGCGCTGCAGGTGTGACGCCAAGGAACCCAGCGCAGCTCTGGGACTAGGCAAGAGGTGTTCTCCACCGGCGGGAAAGGACTTCTCCTCCTTTCCAGCCACAATCTGTTTCGACTCTTTTAGCCACGAGCTCCCTGTGCTGGACGAAGGGAGCGGGGCGCATGTGCACAGCCCGACTTTTGATCAGATCAGAGCTGCTGGTTAACGATAATTAACGGCCAGGAGGAGACCTCCAGGGGCTCGGCTGCTTTTTTTCCCCCGCTCCTATCCACTTGCTTGCTAGGAGCCCTTCTCCTCGCGGGTCTCCTGCTCGCTCTCCGCTTCTCCCGCTCGCGCGCGCTGCTGTCGTCCCGCTCCGGTGTGTGCACGGGCGCACGCGCTGCCTCCTCTCCTTCAAGCTACAGATGGCGGGCAGAAAAAACAGCCAGACAGATGTGTTTTTCATAGCTCCCAAGCCAGGCATAACTAAACATTTACATTTATTACCAATTAGAGGGCAAACAGACTGTAGTTTTATGTACTGAATGTGCGTGGATATTTCTCTTTTTGTGACCTTACTTAACCCCCCCTTCCCTGCAGGGACTCAATGTCTTTTATATAGGGACAATCCCCTGGAGCTGCCTTCCATAGGAAGCCTCCGTAGGACTTCCATAGCACTTTGGCCCTCTCTGCGAATGGGAGAAGACACAAAATCAAGGCAAGCCGCAGCAGATGTGATGCCGCATACTGTGTTATCAGAGAGTTGCTCACGGAAGGATCCACGTCCTGATACCAACTAGGCTTCGATTTGATACCAAGGTGAGCGCCGTGGTGCAACACCATTACCCTGCTTCCCTGTGCAAGGGCAGTGATTGTAATGAGAGCTGGTCAGATCCGTAGGAAAGCGAGAGGGGTTTTGCTTGTGCACAGCTCGTCTTGGGCAGACTCTCAGCTGCACGGAGATGAGGGGTTTGGGGCTCTCTGAGGACGTTGGGTTTGCCAGGCTGCATTGCTGGGCCACTGGGGGATCAGTGAATAAAGTGCAAAGACAAAGAAGTTTTCCTTCTGCCTTCAGGCAAATTGCAGCCCTAGCCCGGATGAGTTTGGCAAGAGTGGCGTTTTCCAAGTGAGGTTGTCCCATGTTTCCCTGTATCCCGCCGGCTGTCCCCGTATCCCACGTTGATACGGGGAGCGCGGCCAGGCTCTGCAGCGCCAACCGCCCGCCAGCTGGGCCACAGGATTCAGCGACCGCTGACCCCGCGTGTTCTGCCGCCGCCTCCTTCAGCCGGGCTGATGGTGGCACCACCACCATCGACGGGAGCTGCAGCATCCCGGTTTCCTCCGCGCTCCCCGCGGGGCCCGGCGCCCTCCGGCAGCCTTGGAGGGGGAGCTCTCCTGGCACTGCTGCGCTGGCCGTGTCCAGGCACCCACTTCCTCAGTTACCAAGGCAACAACCTCTGCTTTTGAGACGGGATTTTCTTTTGCTCCTTTCCCCACGCTGCTGGGAAAGGTTTGCAGGGGCCCTCGGGCGCCGCAGGACAGCCCGGGGCGGGCGGCGCGGTGCTCGCGCATCTCTCCACGGCTGCTGGAGGCACCCGAGGCTTCACCATGCAGCCCAAAGGGGCCGTGGCAATGCAGTATTTTATTAGAAGCCTCTTCAAGTGCTCAAACAGCCTGTCGGAGGCGGTGGGGAAGGACGGGGAGCGGTGGGGGGAGCGCGGCGCGCACGCGTGCGCCGGCAGCCCTCGGCTCCCGGCGGGGCCGCCGCTGGTGCCAATGCGGTTGGAGGGCCAAGTAACGCTCTGCGAGGGGGTGGCAAGAAATAAATAACCCCAAGAGCAGAGGAGGGCGGTGGGGGGAGGCCTGCAGCGTTCTGGCAAGGAGGGCTGTTGGAGGAGGAAAGGGAGGAGGATGCAGCCCTTGCTCTCCGGACTCTGCTATTTCAGGTAAAGAGGTTCCCGGGAGTAAAGTGGCTGCAGCGCTTTGGAGAGGGCTGGAGATCCTGCCCGTCATTCCACTAGTCAACAAACCCACCAGTGGTGGGGTACCTGGAGCGCCAGCTTTAAGATTAAAATAATAATAGTAATAATAATCTTTCTTCTTCCTTCCTTTCAGCTTTGCTTGTGTGTGACAGGGGTGGGAGCTCTTGGCACTCTCGGCAGCTGGGATGTTAAATGTTTTTCCACATGGTCTCTTGATTATTAATGGATTTTAGCACTTGACAAAGTAGAAATTAGGAGATAAAAGCTATTAGGAACTAATTGGGGTAATCACTGAGTTCTGTTCCCCCAGGAGCGTTTCGGAGAGCGCTGCTCCGAACACCACTGCCAGTTCTCAGAAGAGAAGGAAATCTCTTTCTAACCGAGTTTCACGAGCTTCAGGGAGCCCCTGATTTATGGGGAATGGGGGATGGCCTGGCTAGGGCAGTCCCAATCCGAGCATCTCTCTTCTCCCAGCTGCCTCCTGACGGTACTTTACAGGCTTTCCTGGACACTGCCTACTCGGGGTGTTTTATACGCTGTATTTTTGTACCGCTCTGTCGGTAAAATAACCACGGAAACGAGTTTGGAGAAACAATGTGTGCATGTGCGGAGGGCAGGGGAGATAAATCCTCCGCTCCGCAGGCATTTTCCGCTCACTGTCCCAGCGATAAAAATGGGCTACAGATGGGCAAATAGATCCCCGAGCCCCTTTGCTTCCCCTCGCCTCCAGCCCGTCTCTGAGGCAAGAGGCAGAGCTGGATGAGGGACGTGCCCCGTCCCCGGAGGCACAGCGGAGGTCACGGAAGAGCTTGGAAGAGCCCCCATGGGGGGCTTCCAGCCTTCCATCCTTCGATTTCCTGATGCAGAGGAGGGCACAGCCACTGTCCCCTCTGGCAACCTGCAGGAGGACGGAAGCCTCCTAGCCCAAGGAGGTGACATAAATTAAGTGCCCTTGGAGGGTTTTCCTGGTCCCTTGGAGGCTGCGCGTGCTAAGAGGAGGATTCCCATGTCCACGGCAGGGGAAGGCAGGATGTCCCTATGTCTCCCCTCTGCATTTTCTCTGCACAGGGGGACCAGCTCCCTGGAGGTCAAAAGAAGACGGAGAAGCGACGCGGCAGCGGAGGTGGCCCCAGCCCAGGTGCTCTGTGACCACTGCCGAGGCCCTCGAGGAGCTGGTGCTGCCGGCGTGAGCTGCCCCTTCTGGCGGGGGAGACACGGACCCACTGCTCCAGGTAAATATTGAGGGGAAAAAGGGTTCTGTTGGGTAAAGGCAAGTGATGGGGGGAGACTCGGAGACCCTGATGCTTGGGTGGTTGGAAGGGAGGTGCCAAGCGCTGGGTTTTCCGTAGGGAAGTCTGGAAGCCTGGAGGGTCCCTCCCTGAGCACCACGCTCGCAGGGACGGCAGGAGCCGGGGCTGGCGCTGCTGGGAGCTCCTGCCCGTCCCTGCCCTCGCGGCGCTCTCCCCTTAATTGGGTTTCTGTGTAACTCCACCATTATTATTTCATCCTGGCAGCTTCGCCGCCTTCAAAGCGAGCGGATGAATCCTCTGTCCCCCCGCCGAGGAGCTTACATAAGGACCAAAGGAACCAAAGGAAGTAAATGTGCACTGGGGCGCCTCGCCGGCCGTGGGGGCCCTGCCGGGAGCCGCCTCGAGCCCGGCGCGCGCGTCTGGACGGAGCCTTTGGTTTTGCAGCTCCGGCGCGAGCGGCCCCGCGTGCGCCCGGCTCGGCAGCCAGGCTGCAAGGCGAGGAAGGTCCCGTCTCGCCGCCGGCGCACGGTGGCAAGGCACAAGCTGCCCGTCAGGAGTGACAATAGCCGTGCCCACGGGCCCGGGGCTCTGCTCTCCCCGTCCTGCCTGTTGGGCCGGAATTAAAGAGCAAATTGTTTGGACAAGCTTGTTAAGTGGATGTTTTTCCAATGCTAGCGGGGAAGTCTTCACGGGCTCCTTGCGGACTGAACTGACAGGCGACTGCGGGCGCCTTTGCCTCGGAGGGCAGCTGGCTCCACGCCGTGCCGCTGCCTCGTCCCTCCTCTTCCTCCCCGGCTGCTCTGCGCTTGGCCAAGGAGGCACAGGGACGGGCTTGTCGCGGCGGCACGGGGACGGTTTTCCATCTCTGCTCATGGAGAGTTCGGGGATCTGATGGGGGCAGAGCAGGGGAGCCCAAATGCCAAGGCCGGCCGGGGAGAGGCACCGCGGGGCCGGCTGGCGGCAGCAGGCGCCAGGCGCGTCCTGCACTGCGCGAACGGGGCCGGGAGATCAGCGGAGAGACGGTCCCCGCTCGGCAGGAGGGTAGTTGTGCGGTCTCTGCCCTCGGAGGATTTTCAAGACCTGACTGGATAAAGCCCTGAATGACACAGGCCGAGCGTGGAGCTGTTTTGGCCAGGGGTCTGGACTGGAGACCCCCCAAGCCCCCACAGCCTGGTGATCCTGCAGTTCTCCACTGGTCCTGCTCTGCACTTGGCCTCCTGGAGAGGGACAGGAGGGGACGGCTGGGACCTTTCCTGCCCGCGCCAACGGCCGTGAGCTCTCCGTGTCAGAGACGTCACCGCCCCCGCTGCTACCACGTCACCCTCTCCCACCTGCCCTTTGCAGCTCTCCTCTCTTGCTGAGCGCTGCCAGCGGGATGCGGCGGTGGAGGAGCGGGGAGGAGGCGGCTGAGGTCACCAGCGATTCGAGAGCCCGGTAATTGTCCCCCCGTGCTCCCCAAGAAGTGGCCATTTACTGCAGGCTCTGTAGATCCTCTCCGGAGAGGGAACCCCAGGGAGCGAGGCGTGGGTGGATGAGAGCCCTCAATAGCTTTGAAAGAGACGGCAGAAGAGACGGAGCAGGGAGTGAAAAAACAGCCCAACGTCGGAAAAGGGAGAAAATAGAATGAAACTGAGAGAAGCTGCAAATGTGTTGAAGCAGCTGACGACAACCTGAGCAGCAGGGGAAGGCTCCTGCCTGCCAGTTAACGAGGCTCTGGTGCTAATTTGCCACCTTGACTGCACTTCTGAGCTTGTCAGGAGAAGGGAGAAGAGAGGAGGCTCAAGAAGCACCGGCGCCGGTTCATCCTGGCTAGGCAGATATTGCTGGGCTTGGGAGAGAAATGGGAGAGAAGTGACCAGGAGCCCTGCCACCTGTGGCCAACCAGCCCGGGCCTGCCCCAGAAATCGCCCTTCAGGACCAGGGGGCCACCAGGAGCAGGACAACTGTAGCCACGCACAAGGTGCGGCTGGCCAGGCTCAGCGGTGGCCCAAGGCTCAGGTCCCTCTTCCATCCAGGTCCTGTCTATTCACAGCCCTGTTGACTTCACCCAGCCCTTGGGACGTGGCCTGTTGGCTGGGCCTGCCACTAAACGTTGCACTTAACTGTGGGATGAAGAGGAGGAGGAGGTTAGCAGGGTCGTGAGTGGAACCTGAGAGGCAAATGTCTCCATTTCCACCCCACCATTTGCTTTGCAAGTTCAAAGACGATGAATAAATGGAGACTGAGTGGGTGCCTAGGAGTAGCTACAGCACAACCGGAGCTTTGGTTTGATGCATCAAGACCAAGAGGAGAGGAAGAGTGTCGTAGCAGCCCCATGCCAGCACGGAGGGATCTGCAGGGAGCTTGTCCATGCCTACGCTGGCCAGAAGCACCAGGCAAACACTGAGAGAGCTGTCAAAGAGCAAAACAGCTCCGTTCAGGGGGTGCCTGATGGTTAAGGGGCTAATGCTGTGTATGTAACGCAAGCAGAGGAGCCCGACCAAAAACCTTCAGCAGGAAGCCTCCGTCCGAGCAAAATTCTGTGATTGCTCCTTCCCTGCCTCACCATGCAAAGCAAGGAAACAAAAGCCCTCCCGGGCTGCCCTTGCTGTTCGCACGGGCTGGCACAGCATCGTCCTGGCTTCCCAGGTGGGGAAACCAGGCAGGTGGAGCAGCAGCTCACGGGTGGGAGGACAAGCTCAGCCTCACGGCCGCCCTCACTTGTGGCTCTCGATGGCAAAACGCCCCTTGCTGCTTTTAGTGCAGCTTCGCCTGGCTGGGGGCACCCGGCACCAGCTCTTGCTGGGTAAGCCGTGGGGAGATGCTGCGGGCCCTGGGCAGCGTCATCCTCCCAGCCAGCCCTGCTGGGATATTATTTGCCGGGAAAAGCACTACCAGGTAACCAGATGCTGCCCTCTGGTTATTGACCTTGTCTCCTTAATCACCTCCTTTGACCGCCTTAATCGCTGAACAGGAATCGGGATACGCTCGTTACGCCCCGGATTAATGCGCAGCCCACGGGCTCCCGCGGGATCCTCCCCCGGGGCAGCCGCCGCTCTTGCTGTAACTCAACCGTGCGCCCTCTCCCCAGCAGCAAAATGCTCCTCTTCCAAAACACAGCAATTTATCAGCGAAACTCAGGGACCTCCCCCGCCTTCTCCCTGCTTGAGCATGGAGCTGTTGGGCCTCGCCTGTAATGAGGGGCTGGTAGCTGGGGTTGTTTCCAGTGTTATTGAGCCTGAATTCATTCCTCCACCGTAATTACCTTGCTGCTGGGCCACAGTGAGCAGAGGTGGTTGTGGATGCAGCCCTGGGCTTGCTCCAGCTGGGACTCAACGCTTTGGGTCAAGACCTTGTGCTTTTGGGCAACGTCGCCCGAATAGCAGGGGGCTGCAGGGAGGGGAGATGTTAGTGCCTCCAGGCAAGGTGGGTTACCCGAGGAGCATCTAAACCCAAGCCAGTGGCTCTGCCAAACTCCTGAGGTGCTTTCCCTCTCAGGACTGAAGAGATGAGGGAGAAGAGGGCGGGCGAAGGGAGGCAGGGCAGATGCAGAGAGCGCGGACGCCCAGGTGACAGATTGAGGGACGCTCTAGCCACAGTCGACTGCCTGACGGATTGATAGATAAGACAGCGAATATAAATAGCAGGCATAGTTTCCTCTCCTGGGTTTTATCCCCCCGCTGCTTCTCTCTTTATCTGTCTCACGCGAGGCTGGAGCGGGGCTTGCCACAGCTTTTGCAAACAGGCAAGATTTTCCGGCTGGGGAGGATGCACACGGATATAAAACTATATATTTCATCCTTTTTTCCCTCTGCTCGCCCCTTTCCTCCACCCTGACCAGCTTCTCCGCCGCTGCTTTCGTGGTGCTGCAGCACGGAGGGCCAGCGCGGGCCGGGCTCTGCTCGCGTTGGCACACGCGGCCCCGAGCAGGGAGCCGCAGAGCACGGGCAGGAAAGCGGCCTGGAAAGAGTAGGTGAGGGTCAGGTATTCACCACCTCTTCCAATACGAGAGCCAAGGGCCGTTTCCCCTCTGTTTTCAGCATGCACGCGAGGTGGAGATGGAGGTGCCACTTACATGGAGGTGCTGCAAGCGAAGTCCATGAATCTGTGGCCTCCTTGGCATCCCCTTCCAAACACAGCCACAGAAAGGCCACGGCTAAAGGTGACAGTAACTGTTTCTTTCTTTCTCTTTTTTTTTTCTTTTCTCTTTTTCCTGGTTGTTTTTGGTTGCTCTTTTGTTCAAAAAGGCATTTTTAAAAAAAATGTATTAAACAGATAACATTTTACTACGACGTCCCCATGGCTGGAGCCACTGACAAGGAAAGACCCTCCCCAAATAAATAGGTTAGGGGGAAAAAAAAAAAAAAAAAAAAAACCCCCCAAAAAAAAAAAAAAAAAAAAAAAAAAAAAAAAAAAATTTTTTTTTTTTTTTTTTTTTTTTTTTTTGTTGTCATAGGGAAAAGTGGCCCAGGGGTGTCCACCTCGTCCGTAAGAGCAGCGTCCCTGGGGCGGAAGCCGAGTCCTCGCCCGCACGATCGGCGATGCTGTCCCGTCTTGGCGTACGGAGCGTGGTGGGTGACGGACGCTCGTCCCCTTGGCCGGACGGGGCGAAGAGGCCCCCGGGAGGTCCCCGGCCCCGGGCCAGGAGCCCGCGTGCAGTGACACCACCCTAGAAGGAGCGCGGGGAGGCAGAGCGAAGGCGGCGGTAGAAACCTCTCTTAAAAAGAATACAAAAGGGAGGGTGATGAGGAGCTGCTGCTTTCTCCACGCAGCGGGGCGCAGGGGGCCCTCGGCGCGCGGGGCCAGCGGCCTCCCAGGCCTTGCTCCTCGCCTGCCGAGCTGCTCCCCCGGCAAGCCCACGCTGGCTGCGCCTCCTGCCCGGCACGGCAGTGGCGAAGGGCATTAAGAAGGGCAGGCTGGGCTTCCTGGCAGCGTCCCCATGCTTGATGGCAGCCTGCGCTGCACGTGCCACCCTGCGTGCTCCCGCGGGCTTCCTCCACCAGCACAAGCCCTGACATCTCTCTGGCCAGTCGCTGGGGCTGCCGTGGAAGCACGGAGTTGGCACCAAGCTAAGGCCTTGCTTTCATTTTTTTTCAGGGTGGTTATTATTATTATTATTCGTCCTGTTCCCCCAGCGCCTCGCTCTGAGATGGGCACAGCCCTGGCTGTTAGCTGCACAGCTTGCCGGTCTCCTGCTCCACTGCGTTGGGCAGCTTGGCGTTGAAGGCCCTCAAGGAGGCCTGGATCCTTGCCACCTCGTTGTTGGCCAGCTTGAGCCTGTGGCGGAGCAAGCACGTGAAGAGGTCCAGGCGGGTTTTGCCGGGGGGGGACAGCCTGTTCACCCGGTCCCTGATCTCTAAAAGCTGCAGCATGGCTGAGTCCTGGGAGCCCTGCGTGTAGGGGTAGTCCAGCTGAAGGATCAGGTCGCGAATAGCGTCCGATTCAAAGGGCAGGCTGTAGCCGAAGACTTGCAAGCTGTTGATTTTCATGTACCCCAGGTTCTTGGAGGGATCGGACATCTCCAAGGGTTCATAGTAGATTGTCTCATTGGAGCTGTCGTCCAGAGACTTGATGCGGCTTCGCAAGTAGACGTGGACTGTTTCAAAGAAGGCTTTCCACTTGTTCCCTAAAGTGAGTGTCCAGTTTTGGCACTGGGCAGAGGCGTCTACGTTAGTCCTTTCCCAGTCTGGGAAGCTGCCCTCGTTGACGGGCATGAACCAGCTCTCCGAGTGGCTTCCCCCAAAGGGGTTGACATAGATGGCCATCACAGGCTCCAGGGTGCTGTTCTTGGTGAGGCAGATCTGCAGCGAGAGCGCCAACATCACGTGAACTAGCCCAGGCTTGTACTTGTTGCTCTTCAAGGTCAAGAGCATGCGCTTCCTCCAGGAGGGGTCAAACCAGCTCCCCAAGCGCATGTCGTTGCTGATGAAGATGGAGTGCACCTCGATGCGGCTGTCCCGCTTCTGGAGGAGGTACTTGAGCTCCAAGTCCTGCAGGTCCGTCTCAAGGCCCAGGTAGTGTTCCAGAGAGTCGGCCACCTCGGGGCGGCAGAAGCCCTGGGCGAGCGCGTAGCCGGGGTTGCAGGCGCCGCAGCGGGTGCTGTTGTCCTCGGCACAGCTGGCGCAGGCCGGCCCGTCGCCCAAGGCGCACGGGATGGGCCCCTGGCAGGCGGCTTGCTCAGGGGGGCAGGAGCAGCTGCGGCTTTCTTCCAGGAAAGTCCCGGGCACGGTGCTCTCGCTGCAGTACAGGAGCGACTGCGCGCGGCCCCACCAGTAAGGCAGAGACCTAGCGGAGGAGAAGGGAGCGAGGGAGCAGCGATGCTTGCGGGGGGCGTTTGTGGGTGAGCGACTGACCCTCTCTAGGGAAGACCTTGTGTGTTTTCCTGGGACCATGCTGCACTTCTGGTGACTCCCCCTGTGCTGATCCCAATTTTTCACACCCCGGCCTTAACCCATTGCACCAGCACCACATCCCCAGGCCAAAGTTGCCTCCACTGACTTCCTACCACCAGTCGTGGTGGGGGTTCCTGGGGACCCTGCACACAGGGCAACGGGTCTGAACGCTGCGTGGGGATTTGGCCTGTGCTTCCAGCCTGGGGCCAGGGCTAAGGCTGCGTGGCTGGGGAGGAGATGTCCTACCTCTCCTTTGGCAGCTTGAAGCGAGGTTGCCTGCGGCAGCGTTTGCTGAGGTTGAAGAGCCGCCGGATGATGCGGTGGGTTTTCCTGGAGAGCAGCTTCAAGCTGGTACCCAGCTGCTGGTAGCGGTGCTGCACGTCCAGGTCCATGGCCCAGTAATGGGAGATGGCCGTCCTGTTCAGGAAACGGTCCGTTGGGAGTCTCTTCACCAGGGCCTGGAACTCCTCTGTGGAGAGAGGGAACGCGTTAGCAGAGCTGGGGAGGTGAGAGCAAAGGCAACACGGGAACCGCCGCCAGCCGCTCTTCCTCCCGGGGATCCCTTTTCCGCTTTTCCGCCCCTCAGCGTGGCCAGCGCTGCCCTCACCTGACTCCTCGAACTGGCCGTGGTGGCTCTCCCAGGCGCGCCGCAGCTGCGCCAGGCTGCCCTCCATGGCCTCGATGTCGGCCTCGGGGCAGTTGCAGCGGGGGAACGCGGGGCGGCATTGGCAGCAGCAGTCGTTGCGCCGGCACAGCAGCTCCCCGGCGGAGCTGCACGCGATGTAGCTGAGGGCGGCCGCCACGAAGGGCTCCCGCAGGTGCCGCGGCAGCACCGTCTGCAGCCCTGGCGAGAGGAGGCGCGGGGTCAGTGCGCCGCAGGGCCGCCCC